>CM041805.1:10276861-10641861 GCA_023376895.1 Aspiorhynchus laticeps
GATTTATCGTGCAGCCCTAATATATATATATATATATATCTGTTTGTGTGTGTGTTTAAAGTGCCCCTATAATGCCTTTTCGAATATTATCTTTCATGCAGTGTGTCATGTAGCAGTATGTGAACATAAACTTTCTGAAAAGTTGTGAAGCCGACAGTGCACGATAAATAAAATTATTGTCTTTCAAAAAAAAAGAGTCGGCTCACAATCGCCTAAACGAGTCGTCAGGAATTCGACGTTACGGCTCTATGTCACGAAGTAACACATTTGCATAATGTCCGCCCATGGGCTGTCATTCGCGCTGTACGCGGTAGACCAATCACAAAGGACTGGCATCTGACCAATCACAGCAGCGAGGGCTCGCGGGAAGGAGGGGTTAAGAGAGACTGATTCTTTGAACTGCTTCGCACGAGTCGTTTAGGAATAGTTTAGAAATGAGGTCAAATTAAATAGATTTTTTGAAAAAACTAAAGTGTTTTTTGACCTTGCATGCATGTAAACCTGTTTTAGGACACTCATAAAACAATATTAGCAACCTTAAAAATGTCATAATAGGGGCACTTTAAAATATATAAATAAAGTGTAACAGGAGCTTTGTCTAGATTAGAACTTTTTTGCAGTCATTAAACTATATTGTATACGCGTGTATAAAAATATTTTTATATTTGTATTAAATATAGCTTTTTATTAAAATATTTCAAGCTGCCAAGCTATTTATTTATTATTTATTTAATTATTTAACCAATTAATATTGCCTGGAATCGACTATTAAGTTGTTGATCCAGGAAAAAGTAGGCCCTAATTGTTACAGTCTTACCCAATAAATATTCCTTATGACTGTTTGCTCTACAGTAAATCATTACAATCACGGCCACAAACATATTAAATGAATAAAGATCTAATATAGATCAATGTATAGGACAGCATGGGTTTCTCTAGGGATGGAGCATCAGTAGGATGTTGATATGACTGCCCCAATCTTGACTCATAAAGGCAGATCAAGACCACACATGCTTTTAATTCAATTCATAGAGAATAAAATAAAACAGACCACAGAGACAGAGAAACAGAAACCTATTACAAGTCTACAAACCTATTTAGGTGCCTCGCTAGACTGTTTTGGGGTCATCTAGCATTAAACATCATAGTACGAAAACCTAAGGAGCACAGACAGCATTTTTGGGGCATTTTAATATTAAAGCCTAATTAGCTGGCAACCTAGACAGCATTAATTCATCTAAGACCTAAGGAACTGCCGATTTAGATTAGATGTCTCAAAACCTAGTGACCTGCCTACCTAGTGCTTGACGCGCCTATAAATGCTGTCTAGGTAGTCAGCTCACTATGTTTTGAAGCAGTCTCTATCCCTGTCCGTAAGATTTATGTCTCCTAACATGTTGTATTATATGAAAAACAAAGCTAACCTAGTCTGCAGCGCGGTATGTATATTATTAAACCCAGAGTGCTTAATAAGCAGCTATAAGTCATTGTAGAGGTGCACAGGGAGGAGTGTTTTATGTGCTAAGTGCAGGCTGCTAACTGCACATCTATCCAAGATATCTGAGCAGCTGTTTGTGTGCCCGCGTAACGCACGCGTCTGGATCAAAAACTCACCTCGAAAACAACTTCTTCATCAAAATCCTCAGCCATAGCTCTCCGCCATATGTGTCCATCAGTTACGCATGCTGGGATGGTAGTCGATATGAATTACAGGAGGGATCTGTACAGCTTCTGCTGAATGCGCAGAGACATGCCATGACTTGAACTACAATTCCCATGATTCATAGCTCCTCTTCTTCTTCTGTTATTCGACGACGGTTTGCAAAATATGTGCATATCGACATCTACTGGGATGATTTCGGTGTACAGTGTGAATGAGTCGTTATTTATATATTATATATATAAACAGATCACTTCATTTTTAAAAAAAAAATCATGTTTTTTATTGTCATCATGTTTTTATTGTGTTAGTTAGCTGTATTTTTTATTTATTTATTTTTTTACTTAATCAAAATAACCCAACTGCAGTTTGATTGAGATTAACTGGAATGCACAATGAAAAAAACATGATTTTTGAAGATTAATTTTCAAAAATCATGTTTTTTCATTAAATAAAATAAAAATAAAATACAAAACTCATATATATATATATACATATGAGTTTGGTATTTTATTTTTAAATAGTTTGTATTGTTATATTACAACATGTTTGTAAATTTCAATGTTTTCAAAAAATTTAAAGTAACGACTGACCTGTTGTGCAATCAGATGTTAGACTGATTATAAATACTGTAGCCCAGTAAACAACTCTGCATTGTAGGATTATTAGTATTATTCATTATAATATTACATATTAATATTATAAGATTTGGGTACAGTGAATACAGTCGGATGTATTAAATATATAACTCAGACTATTTGCATGTTCCCCCATGTGGAATAATGATTCATTTATTTCTGTTTCAACTTGTAACCATCTCTTTTTTTTTTCTTGCTACAAACAGCCTCTACTTTTTATTCTCAAGCTGATGGTGGAGTGGAGCGATGTTCGACTCGCAAACGAATCATTCATCGGAATCGGTTCCTTTCAAAGAATCTGTCACAACGAATCGCGCGAGACTGAACTCTGCCCCAAAATCGGTTGATCTTGAAATGGATATTAACTGTTAATGACATACTGTAAATAAAGGTGGAAACGTTGCTAAAACACATATCATATTTAGTTTTTGTGGTTGTGCAACATGTATTCCTTGTTTGTAAGGAGCATTTTAAATTTAAATTATGATGTGGGCAATATGGGAGTCCAAACAATGTGTATTCGTATATCACGTCTTGAAGAAACCATTATTTAGGTGACATAATCAGACACATCAGCTTTATTTTTTCTTTATGGGTGAAGAAACGAATAACTGAATCGGTTTGTAGAAAAGACTCATTGAAACGATCTGTTCAACGAACCGATTCACTAAATGAATCGGGCTTCCCAAGTAGAGCGCCTCTAGCGGCGGACCGCGGACGTTTCTATTGAACTCTCTGACTGGACTTCGCCGCTCCAGCTTTACACAAGCGGTGGCGAAAACCATGGCAAGCATGGAATACGTTCAAACTTATTAGAAATACAAAGTCTTTGGAAGATATCGAGTTCTCTCTCCTTTTAGGACTTGCAATGGCTCCCGCCAGAAGAAAAGAGGTGAACCTGAAGGAACTGTGCTGAATGCAGCTCATTCATGGAGTAAAGTGAGGCGTTTGGGGATCATGAGTACAGGTTAGTTTCCTGGATGAATAAACATCAGCTACTTCTGTTGAACAAACAGTGCAGGCAGGGAAGTCAGAAACGTAGGGGTTTTATGGTGAGATGTTGCGATATCTAACGGTTTCATTAAAATATTTCCATGTGTTGCAACTTTATTGAAGTAGCAGCTTCAGTGTCCCCATTCTCTGATCGAGGCTAATATTGTGCTAACGGGACGAACTGCTTAAAACAAGCATTAACACATTCCTGGATGAAGAAGGTAAGGAACGATGTGTGGTTTTATTTTGGCATGTTTAAAAGCTGAGCCCTGAAGCGGTATTCTATTCTCAGCCTTATCCAGGTTTTTTCCCAGGCATATATATATGGAAACCCCACGGAATACTTTTATTTGACTTCAGTCTTTTGTTTCAACCTTTATTTATTTCCTTTCCCCGTCCCCTCGGTTTTTATACACACAAATAACCATTTTGGTTAGAGTTTACTTTTTCCTTTGTTCTCTTCAATCTGTTATGGAGGGTATTACCAAAGAGGATAACGTGGAAAAGTCCCGTGATTGTCTTTCCACTGCTGTGAGGAACATCCGCCCGATGACTCGGTCTCGCGTGCTGCCGATGTAGAGGCAGGGACTGCGGCGAGAGACGGTCCGTGAGCTCGGTTCCCGGATCCGGACTGAAGCACGAGCTCCGGATCGACGAGGAGGAGGGCGCCTCCGGGATTAGTCTTGGATTGCTTCCCTTGGAATGGGAAGACCACATTTCCTCAAGAGAGCATCAGCAAACCAACGTTGTTTTTTTTTCTCCCGAAAGCGCTGTCTAAGTGAATTCAGCGAAGTCAACACAATTGTTTTCTTCTTCTATCATTTATTGTTACATCTGTAAAAGGAGAGGTCTGAAATCAAAATATGCCACTATGATAGGGTCTTCTGTACAACGTTTCTATGAAAACTGTAGTTACTTTAAAACTAACAGGATCTGCTTCAAATCATGTAAACATCTTTATTTTACTCAATTTAAAATATTTTTTATGGAAGTAATGGTAACAATAATTGTAGTAACTGCATTTTTTTTTTAGGAATTTAGGGTGTTTACTACAACTACACACTGATTCTTGAGACATTAGAATATATCCCATGCCTGCTATTAGTTCTGAACATACACTATATTACCAAAAGTATTGGGTCGCCCCCTTCTAATGAACAGGTTTGACTACTTTAGTCATTTCTATGAGTACAAATCTTAATGTTAAAGCATATAATGATATTCTAGGAAATTGTGTGCTTCTAATATTATAGCAACAGTTTGGACCCTTTTCTATTCTAACATGACAATGCCTCTGTGTATAAGACAAGGTTCAAAAAGAAAATGATTGATTCAGTCAGTGTGGAAGAACTTGACTGGTCTGCATAAAACCAAGTCCTAATCCCAGTTTAACACCTCTGGTGTGACTGTAAATGCAGACCTTGAGCCAAAAACTCATCACCAAACACCAATAACTTGTACATACACTATATAGACAAAAGTATTGGGTCACCCCTTCTTTAGAACAGAAAAATGCACTTCCAAATCTGTGGCAACAACGATGAGAACATAATTCATGTATTTAAAAATTGTATTTCCATCTCTGTTGCAACAGTTTTGGAAGTGTCTAAAATGACTGAACCCATATGTACAAGTCATTGGTGTTTGGTGATGAGTTTTTGGCTCAAGGTCTGCATTTACAGTCACACCAGAGGTGTTAAACTGGGATTAGGACTTGGTTTTATGCAGACCAGTCAAGTTCTTCCACACTGACTGAATCAATAATTTTCTTTTTGAACCTTGCCTTATACACAGAGGCATTGTCATGTTAGAATAGAAAAGGGTCCTGTCCAAACTGTTGCTATAATATTAGAAGCACACAATTTCCTAGAATATCATTATATGCTTTAACATTAAGATTTGTACTCATAGAAATGACTAAAGTAGTCAAACCTGTTCATTAGAAGGGGGCGACCCAATACTTTTGGCAATATAGTGTAGCAGTATTTCCAGTTTTTGTCTATAACTCAGTAATTCATATAGATTACATTTTATAAACTAAGAGAAAATCTAAAAATCTATATGTATAGAAAACAGCTGTGTCCCTATTTGATATCTGAGACTTTAATATGTTTATGATAACATTTATAAATCAGGCAATATCAAACCATCCTTCACCTGTAATTTCATCAGCTCAACAACATTACATTGGCTGAGGAGAAACTGAGTGATATATATATATATATTTAGATTGCCTTAATTCTTATATTTTCTCTTTCACAACTTACACACTAACAGTAAAAAGTTTTTGAACAGTAAGATTTTTAATGTTTTTTAAAGTCTCTTCTGCTCAACAAGCCTGCAATTATTTGATCCAAAATACAGCAAAATCAGTAATATTGTGAAATATGTTTTACTATTTAAAATAACTGCTTTCTATTTGAATATATTTTAAAATGTAATTTACTCATGTGATCAAAGCTAAATTTTCAGCATCATGTCAACTCAATTATTCCAATTAAACCATAACATAATAGTTTGGGATATAATAGCAACACCAGAAAAACAAAATGGCTATAACATTTGATACCTGTGTGATATGTAAAACATGGATATTCTCTCAACATTGCAGCTGTCATCTCCTACAATTAAATGGAGCTGACAGTTAATTAGACTTTGTATTATCCATTAATTCTTAAAGTTGAATGCTCTTCAACATCCAAACATAGGTGAATGCCTCTAAAAATGTTAAACTCATTTATCTAACACACTTTCTTGGTACATGAACTCTTATTTTTGCATGCCTGTAGCCTATTTTGTCTCAAGAATCAGTGCTTTTTGTAAGGGCTATAAAAGGAAAGGTCTGGTATTAGATTTAGGATATTAAAAGCCACTGTTTAGAATTCTGTACTAGAATATGCTATTAAGTATTATTGTGAATGATGACAAAATCTTGACCTGATAGTGACTCATACTGGAGCTTCATTTACAGAAACTCGCATAATCCTAATTGCAGAGAATCAAATAAATTTAAAGCTTCGATTTGCAGATACTGATGTATGTTTCAGAGCTGCATTTCTGTCTTGAACTGAAGTCATGACCCATCGTGTTCAGCTGTGTGTATGTGGCATGCTAGTCTATTCATACTCCCTCTCTTTCTTCTCTGTGTGAGTTTATGTAGGAATGAAGAAACCACCAGTTGCCCCCAAACCCAAGCTGGTTCAGCCGCAGAAACCATCACCTCCCCCCATCGCCCCCAAACCAGAGATCCTGCTGCCTTCACCCTCTCCCACTGCGCACAAGAGAGGAAAACCTGCTGTCGCCCCCAAACCATGTTTGCCCAAAGCCCCTCAGAAACCTCTCCAGCCAAGACAAGATTCCTGCAAAACCCAACTTCCCCCTGTCTCCAAAAACGGGGGTCCTGCTCTACTATCCTCACACCTGTCCCATTACATTATACCACCCAGTACTCAAGGTCATCAACTAGGTAACAGCAAATCGGAGGATTCTAAGGAAGTATGTGGAACAGCAGAGGTAGGTGTTTTCAAAGAGGGGGACAGCCCAAAAGAACAGTTGTTCTACAATGACACATTGGACCATGCTTTCCGATCTGAACGGGAACAAATGCATGCTCCCACGGACTCATCCCACACTCCCACAGTGGCACAGGAAGAACCAAACTCTGCCACACTAGAAAAAGACCAGGCAGGTACACAAAAACAAACTTCTGTGCAGATCCCAAGACACAGTCCTACAGAACCTCAACAGGAATGGTCTGCAGAGCAGAAACACACCGGGAACTCCATTTTTAGCTCTTGCACCAGTGACAATGATGGTGTTCCTGCACCACCCAGCAAGCCACTCCCCGTACCCCATCCACGACGCCCTCGAAGGGCACTTCTTAGGCAGAATGT
Organism: Aspiorhynchus laticeps; assembly: GCA_023376895.1. Classification (NCBI taxonomy): domain Eukaryota; kingdom Metazoa; phylum Chordata; class Actinopteri; order Cypriniformes; family Cyprinidae; genus Aspiorhynchus; species Aspiorhynchus laticeps. The sequence continues at coordinate 10,284,046 of CM041805.1, forward strand.
TGTGGAAATTGCACCTTTGGACACTCAAGGAGATACACCTACAGAGACTCCTGAACACGTTCAGACAGACACATTACTAGAAAATCCCGAAAACACTTCGAAAAGCTGTCACACCTACACGGCCACACCTCTAAATTTATGTTCCCCTAAAGAGAACATGGAAAACATGGACACTGACTCCTCAACCAACACTGATTCTTTGCACAAAGTAGACTCTTTTCACAGTGCACATACTGAAGACTTGCCTCCTGATCTAGACTCCACCCATTATTCAGTTCCGACAAATGGTGTAACTTTAGCTTCCATGAACACAGCTGCGGAGGAGGGGTCGCAACCTCCAGCTCCGCCACCTCGACAGAAATCCCTCCCACAAATGGTTGATTCCTCATGCAAGGCCTCAACATCAGTGGACAACTTGCTTTTGCATTGCCACTCAGATCTTCAAGAGGTTAAGTGTAAAGACGAGGAGGTGCAAAGCGATGATGAAGATGAAGCATATGGAGATTTTGCTCAATACCCAATAACTCGGAGTCTTCCTAAACAGATTAAGCTCAGCTGTGGATCACAAGTGGCAGCTATAACCAAGCCGTCTCTGGACGTGGAGGAAAAGTCACCGAAAGTCATGCCTAAAAAGCCCCAACGAAACAGTCTTCCCGCATCCGTCATGTTACGGAAGCAAAACACGCCTCCGCAAACGCAAACTCCCCCTCCGCTTCCTAACTCCAGTCCTCCCATATTCAGAGAACTTCCAGCACCTCCTCAGGAGAAACCTTCATGGCGAGTCGCTCTTCCTAACATCCCTCTCTTCGGTAGAAACCAGCCGACTCGCAGTAACAGCCAACCACAGGCTGGAGGCATGGGACCTATTTTCATTAAACAGAGGGCAAAGTCGTTTTCCACTGCAGATCTTCAGCGAGTGGACACCGGATCTGAATCTTCCGAGCCGTTGGTGCGCTCCGATCAAACGCGCCGTAGCTTGCGGAAACTTCTAGAGCTGCGTGTGTGTGCACGGTTGCTTCCGAAGTTGCTTCGCAGTGGACAGTCCCTGGATTGCACTCGTACTGATGCAGAATACGAGGAGCATAAAGCCACACCCACTAATCAGGTCGCACCTGGCGATGATGAAGCAGCTCAAGGTGACAGTGAGGCTGAATGTGGGGTGGAATACGAGAACGTCCCATTATACGAGGAGATTCCAGAGTACATGAACCTGCCCTGGGTCTATTCCAACCAGGATGTGGACACAGGCGTGTATGAAGTTCAGGAACCATGTGAGGTGAACAGGTCAGTTTGTGCATATGCACATACGTGTATATATACAGAAGTGTCATTATTCATATCACCATCCTGAACTACAGTTGTCTTGTTCAATAGGTTTTGATTTAAGGGATCCACTTAATGAAAAAATACTTTAGGATTGTTACAATTTATCACTTTTCAATCTGTGATTGATTGAGGTTACAGATATGGTTACAGCTTTGTGCCAAGTCAACCCTGATGCCTAAATTAGAAATATATAACACACATCCTTTGAACAAGGGAAAATTGGGTATTACAGTGTTTCATTGAGAATGAACATAGAATTGACAAATTCTATGAAGGTTTGTTATGATTGCGTAGTTAGTGTTGGGGAAAATAACTTTGAATAGTAATGCATTACAATATAGCGTTACTCCATAACAACTAATTGCGTTACTTAGTTACTTTTTTTATAGAAAGTAATGTTACACCTGGGCTGGGCTTGCTTTTTTTTTTTTTTAATAACAAAAAACCCAAAGGTTATATTTTTTGGAACTGTAAAGGCCCTATTACACCAAAAGTGAAATTAATAAGGCTCAGGCTGAAGTGCCTCTGACTCTGCACCTCACTCACGATTTCGTAAATTGCGTTACTTATTTGAAAAAGGTTGTTAGATATTTTGTTGTAAGTTTAAAAGTAATTTGTTACTTAAAGGGGTGCTTGACTGTTTTTTTTTTCTAGGCTTGATTGTGTTTATAGGGTGCAGTCTAACATGTTAATGCTTTGTTTGTTAAAAAACTCATTATTTTTCACATAATTTATCTTTATTTCACACAGCTATGTCCCTTCTCTGATAAACGCGCTGATCATTTCCTGCTTTTATGAAGCCCCTCCCTCAGAAATACACGATGGGCTCTGATTGGTTAGCTGGCCCAGTGTGTTGTGATTGGCTAAACCTCACCTCAGCGGCATGTGCTACGGTTGTATTGTAAACAATGGCGTCGCCTATATTGCTTATTAATTTGAGCCCGATTGAGACGCAGAGGATATTAGTGAAGAGGATCTTACTGTTCAGTAAGTACCTGTGCAAGCACGGCTTTTAATGGTAGGCCTATGTTTTTTGTTTGTTGTCGTCTCATACTTTTAGATACGCTGTTATTATGCTACTGCTTATGTTAGCTTTTAATATACGGTTTTATCAAGATTAAAGCTTTAATACAGTACGGCAACCGCATGTTAAAATAAGTGTATAAATGGAACAGTTCATTGTTGGAGCTGAGCTGATCTGAATGAGAGAGAGAGAGATGCAGAGCGTGTGCAGAGCAGGGCGACGCGAGGAACAGGATTGAGAACCGCTGCTTTAGAGCATTGATTTTGAAACTTGTGAATCCATTAGAATCGTCAGAAGACAGAATCGCGATTCATATAGTATATTAATATTTTTTTACGTGCACCCCTAGTTTTTTTCCTCTTCTCTAAAGCAGCGCAGCATGGCCTCGCCCCCTTCGTTGCATGTTCCCGGGGGCGTTATTTATCTAGGTTTATGATGTCACTAACCCGGAATTATTTTGTTGTAGTCCCTTACCAGCCGTTCGCTGTAGGCGATGCTATGCTAATTCTGTAAAAGACTATTTCTCCCTTTGCATTGAACTTTCAGCTTCGTAACTTTGCAGATGTTGTTTATGCTCACACAGCTACATTACACACTAACAAAAGTTAAAAAGGTGAAATCGTATTATATGACCCCTTTAACTAGTTACTTGAAAAAGTAATCTGATAACATAACTTGCGTTACTTGTAATGAGTTACCCCCAACACTGGTACTTACTTGCATGTACTATTTTAGCTTAACAGGCTAATAGAATAGCACAATGCTAGATTAGCAGGGTATTAACATCTACAATGGTTTGCTATGGTTATGTGTAATTACTTATAACTTGCTTATAAGCTATATAATAGTAATTATTAGACATAATAATCAACATATGTTGGTGGTTATGAACAAGGGATCACTGTTTGGATGGTTGCATGGTGCAGTTAGCCTCTGCCAGTAGATGCCATAACTACACTACTGCACTGGCAAAAAGGCCACCTCGGCTAAGACTTCATAGATCGACAAGCTATAATTTCTAATCAGGCAGTCAGTAGAATACCCAAAAACTTTTTCACACAGACAGGTCCAGGTCATGTCTGTAAATTACAACATATAGTCACATGTTTCCTTATCGAATGCCTACACAACATTAACCTGGTTTCAACAAGAGCAATAACTATAAAGATAACAATAACAATTAATACATTAACGTCCACACCAATGGACTGTCATTTTTTTATCAGCGTGTGTTGCAGTTATGTCATCTGCTGCTTTAAATGCTTGAGCTCTTTAAAGCCAGGTGGATTCTGATTGGCTGTGAATGTTTTTATCATTCATCAGCTGGAAAAACGTGATTGCTGCAAGTGATTCCAAACAATATTGTTCCTCTGTGTCGTTATAGTTTTAGCCGTGGACTTCCCTATTCTCATGGAATTATGACCGTAATTAATTAAATCTTTAAAGTTATTGTTAAAGCTGTTGTCTATGGTGTGAATGGCTTTAAGACTCAGAGTAACCACAAAACTATAGAATCCGGATCACATTTTTATATATTTTGCTATATATTACTGTGTGCGCTATATTGGTTTGGTCTGTGTGATCATGGAAGTGTGTGTGAGGGTTACAGTCCACTCTTTTAGTTCAGGTTGGGCTGCTTTCCTGTGGGTTATTTTCAGTGGCCAGAGCAGGAAATGTCTGTAGAGAAGAGAGCTGAGCCACTGGAAAATAACCTTTCCCTCTCTCTGTTTCTCCCACACTCTTTCTCTCACACACTCTCATTCTCAGAATTTTCAACAGATCTTCTGGCTCACAGTCATGCTTTATCATTACAGCATTTCCAACACAGTAGCAAAAATCATGTCATATCAGTAAACCATGAATTGTCTCATTCTGATTGCAAAATATCCCAACTGCTGACTGTATTACTGACATCATTAGAAAACAACAGCGCCCACGGCTAATTTTTTATCATAGAAAGTCATGCGTATGCACGGTTTATTTTTGTCTACAAAACTAATTTCCAGCTTGTAGAGCAAAAAGAATCGAAAGATCATAAATTTGGAAACATTAATTCCAAACATTTGACTTAGAGTGTGTTTACTGTGATGACTCTGGACTTTGTGAACACATTCTTGACCTCCTTCACACATCGGCTTGTCAGTGATGGGGTCTCAGTGACGGTGAAAACTTACAGCATTTTGCTGAATTCGCAGTTGGTTTCCAGATGCACAGGACGTTGAATCAAGTTTGTGGTCATGTGTTTAGAGTTGTCAGCAAGTTGTTCCCAACAAATATTTTACAGTCATGTGGGCTGCAGCCCTTGATCCCAGTAATAATACATTATAATTTTTGATCTCTCAGTAATGCAGAATACACTGTTTAATACTGTTTCACCATGACAACAATGCAAATCTGTTGCTTTCTTTCCTGACTCACTTGATTGAACTGCAAAAAATCTTTGAAATCTTATGTTTAGATTTTAACTTAAATCCATAAAAACTTTTTATTTACAAATGTGTACTATATATATTACTCTGAAATTTATTTTTGCATACTGTTTCAGATGCGCAGTATGCTGTAGGAAGCATGCTAGTGTTGCATTCTGAAAACATAACCACTTTCTCTTTAACTGGGGGACTTAAATTGATTTGGCCACTGGACTCTATTAGTTAATGGGAGTCATGCTGAAGCACTTGGAGTGAAACATGTCCGTCTATGTACCTACTTAACCATATTTTGGGGACAAATTTGAAGTGAGCTAAATCTGACAAAACTTACAAAACCTCCTTTTGGGCATATGTCCATTACAGTAGCATTCCTGTATGGGATGCAGTGCCGTCTAAGGGCCCGAAGATCACAGGCATCCAGTATGGTTTTCCGGCCTTGACCCTTACGCACAGAGATTGTTCCAGATTCTCTGAATCTTTGGATGATATTATGCACTGTAGATGATGATAACTTCAAACTCTTTGCAATTTTTCTCAGAGAAACATGGGAGACGAGACAACGGTGTGCACAGGTAAAGTATTACTTGCTTTGCTGTAATTAGTACATTTTATTTAACATAACAGCCATTAATGCACAAATTAGATGTGATACATATGCTTGATGTAGTTTATGCAGCTTGGCTCTAAGAAATAGACGAGTCACGATAATCCGTCAAGTCCTGTCCCAATAAAGACGTAACTTTGCATGAATTAAATAATACAGCCATGAATGAGCGCAAGTTGGAAGTAAAAGCGCTGAATTAAATTCTCTCTCTGTTGTATATTTGCTCATCATTAGTCTCGTGAAGCCGCTTCATATTGCTGTTCACTCAGTGGGTTGATGCTCAGGAAATGCTACAGCACGGCCACCGCATGTAACTTTTAAAAATATTCACGATTAAAACACCGTAATTATATAAACATTTACTATATAACCATCAATTCCCTAATAAACATCCTAGTAAACACAACTCCAGTGTTTCCCACACATAGACTTTACCTGTGCGGGCCGCCCAAGTATATTTGGTGACACATTTTTGTTTTTATTACTATTATTATCTTACACTTTTTTTTTCTATCCGCCCGAGATAATGAAACCATCCGCGATCGATTAACTAGAGGAAAATCTCCCCTCGCCTGACGCGTTTCGCACTGCTCGTTCTGTGTGCTCAAGAACTGTCCACACTCCCTCAGACGAGCTCTCTCTCTTTATCTGTGGCGGGCTGCAACAATATCCACTGCCCGCTGCCATCAGCTCCCGCCTCTCACACACAAGAGCGCGACTTTCAGTATTTAGCAACTCTCAGACCCTTTTGGCGGCTTTTTTGCCACAACAGGTACATACTGACAAACCTAGCGACTTTTTTTTGAAAAAAACCTTAGCTATTGTTCAATTGGAATTTGTCTCCAGTAACGTTACTGCCCCGCGAGTGCGAGATCTGTCTGTCCCGGCGCAGTGTCGACTCTCGCGGCGTCTATTCTGAGCAGTGAGCGGCAGAGAAGCAGCGCATTCATTTGGCCGTAACGCAGCAAAATCGTCAGTAAATCATTTACAAAACAGCGTTTCCAAGCACCTGTCGCTTACTGACTGTTTGGACTTTTAAATATGAACATAATTCGTCTGTTAATATGCGCATAGCTTGTTACTCAGACGCAGACAGTGCGCTGAATGAGACAAGACAGTATAGCCAAGACCACCGCATATAGTTGCTTTTTAGTGCAAGTTAGATGTATATTGATGTTATCAGACGATGTCGCGATTTATAAATCAGGATTTAAGGAGTATAGTGAGAGTGATTCCTGGTTAACATGTAAAATTAATGGTTCCTGTTTACTATTTATACTTGTTTTATGTATGACAACAGAAAGTATAATGTGAACAGCTTTATTGGCATTGTTGTATTAATTACAGTATGTGACATTTAGAACAGATCTGAAGTGCCAAAACTCGTCTGAATGCAAACTTGACAATTACCTCATGAATATGCAAATTAACGTGACGTCACCTGCCGCCACAAGTTTTATTTATTTTTTAATTGGTGAGAATTACTTTTATGTGCTTTATTTATTTTACCTGTTTTTTTTTGTTTACCTCATCGAGGATTTTATTTTTAAACAAAAAACTGTTTAGTAACAGTGCACTTTTTTATTTTTTGTACTCTCAGACCCAGGGCCATCCCTGGCTTACGCGGGGCCTGGTGTGAGGTATGGAGAGGGGCCCCCCTTCGGTCCTTTTGCGATCGCGTTACGGGGGGGGGGGGGGGGGGGGGGGGGGTGTTGGATTCCGTTCGTCGCGGGGCCCGGTGCGACCGCACCAGTTGCACCGCCCAAAGGACGGCCCTGCTCAGACCCCTCTATTTATTGGTGTATAAATAAGATTTGTTTTGTTTTCTATGCAAGGAGGGCGTGATTGTTATAAATAAAATGGTTTGTTCAGTTCAGTGGTGTTGTAATCATTGTGTCAAAAACACAAGTATAACAGTAAATTAATATCGGTTCTGCATATCGGTTATCGGGCACATAAACAAACAAATTATCGGTATCGGTATCGGTTCTAAAAAATCAATATCGGTCGATCACTAATTATGACAGTAATTAATTAAATCTTTAAAGTTATTGTTAAAGCTGTTGTCTATGGTGTGAATGGCTTTAAGACTCAGAGTAACCACAAAACTATAGAATCCGGATCACATTTTTATATATTTTGCTATATATTTTAATGTGTGCGCTATATTGGTTTGGTCTGTGTGATCATGGAAGTGTGTGTGAGGTTTACAGTCCACTCTATTAGTCCAGGTTGGGCCGCTTTCCTGTGGGTTATTTTCAGTGGCCAGAGCAGGAAATGTCTGTAGAGAAGCTGAGCCACTGGAAAATAACCTTTCCCTCTCTCTGTTTCTCCCACACTCTTTCTCTCACACACTCTCATTCTCAGAATTTTCAACTGAGATCTTCTGGCTCACAGTCATGCTTTGTCATTACAGCATTTCCAACACAGTAGCAAAAATCATGTCATATCAGTAAACCATGAATCGTCTCATTCTGATTGCAAAATATCCCAACTGCTGACTGTATTACTGACATCATTAGAAAACAACAGCGCCCACGGCTAATTTTTTATCATAGAAAGTCATGCGTATGCACGGTTTATTTTTGTCTACAAAACTAATTTCCAGCCTGTAGAGCAAAAAGAATCGAAAGATCATAAATTTGGAAACATTAATTCCAAACATTTGACTTAGAGTGTGTTTACTGTGATGACTCTGGACTTTGTGAACACATTCTTGACCTCCTTCACACATCGGCTTGTCAGTGATGGGGTCTTAGTGACGGTGAAAACTTACAGCATTTTGCTGAATTCGCAGTTGGTTTCCAGATGCACAGGACGTTGAATCAAGTTTGTGGTCATGTGTTTAGAGTTGTCAGCAAGTTGTTCCCAACAAATATTTTACAGTCATGTGGGCTGCAGCCCTTGATCCCAGTAATAATACATTATAATTTTTGATCTCTCAGTAACACAATGCAGAATACACTGTTTAATACTGTTTCACCATGAAACAATGCAAATCTGTTGCTTTCTTTCCTGACTCACTTGATTGAACTGCAAAAATATTTGAAATCTTATGTTTATCTTATGTTTAGATGATAACTTCAAACTCTTTGCAATTTTTCTCAGAGAAACTCCTTTCTGATATTGCTCCACTATTTTTCGCCGCAGCATTGGGGGAATTGGTGATCCTCTTCCCATCTTGACTTCTGAGAGACACTGCCACTCTGAGAGGCTCTTTCTATACCCAATCATGTTGCCAATTGACCTAATAAGTTGCAAATTGGTCCTCCAGCTGTTCCTTATATGTACATTTAACTTTTCCGGCCTCTTATTGCTACCTGTCCCAACTTTTTTGGAATGTGTAGCTCTCATGAAATCCAAAATGAGCCAATATTTGGCATGACATTTCAAAATGTCTCACTTTCAACATTTGATATGTTATCTATATTCTATTGTGAATAAAATATAAGTTTATGAAATTTGTAAATTATTGCATTCCTTTTTTATTCACAATTTGTACAGTGTCCCAACTTTTTTGGAATCGGGTTTGTAATAATCCAGTGAGATTTTTGTATGGACAAGGAGTTTGACAACAGCCAGTGCTTCACACAGAGATCTGATCTCACTGTCTTCCAGTCCATCTGGAATGACATGAAGAAACAAAAAGAACTGAGACAGACTGAATCTAGAAGAAATTTGGCAACGTCTCGAAGACGCTTCAAGAAACCTACCTGCAAAGCTACAGTACTGTTAAAAGTTTTGGGCACTTGTGTAAAAATACTGTAAAGTGAGGATCCTTTCAAAAATAATGCCATACATAGATTTTATTTATCAATTAACTTCTATTAACTAAATCAAATCAACATTAGATGTGATCACCCTTTGCGTTTTAAAGGTGACACATCATGAAAATCTGACTTTTTCTGTGTTTACGTGCTATAATTGGGTCCGTGGTGCATCTGCCAACCCAGAAAACATGAAAAAGAAACACCCAGTAATTTTTTTTTGTAAGGCTGTCTCTGCAAGCTCGTGAAAAAATGAGCCGAAAATAATGTAAGGGGATCTTATTATAATATTACGCCCCTTAATCTGTACATTTCCACCCACAACGCAGCCATTGTGTTTTTGCAAACGACAACAGTGTTCCAGTTCTAATGCCATGGAGAAAAGTTCGAGCAAAGCATGCTAACTGTTCTGTCGTTGACTGCAAAGACGAGCACAGAACACTAAGGATGTGACGATAAATCGATGCAATGCTCGTGAAGAAGAGTGCTGAAGAGCGCTTGTGAGTCGTGTAAATTCACCTCGGCTCAGAATGCTTTTATGACACGAGATTAATGTAAACCCAGCCCACTGTGAACACCTTTGTAATTCGCTTCAACCTTTTCGAATTTTATGAATGATTATTTTAGATTCAAGTAGGGCTGGGAGATATGGCCAAAAAAATTATCACGATAATTTTTTTCATATCAGTCGATATCGATAATTATCACGATAAATGTCAAATATTTATTTCTTTCAAGTTTAAAGACATATTTTTGCTCCAAAGTGAAAGTTGTAGAAACCAGACCATTAATTTCCCTTAACAAAATAAATATCTAAATAGAAAAATTAATTTCTTAGTTTCTGCATGTTCTGCAAGTGATATTGTTTCAAATCAAGAAACAGGTTTGGGTTGCCTGATAATATTAATAATAATAATATCACTTGTTTTGTCTCTTAGAGATGCACATTTAATAGTAGCTTGAGTAAGATGCAGAGCTACATTTTTATTCATTATCAAAATCAGTAACATCTGTAAAAATTGTAGCAACCTCAGTTTTATATAGTTAAATTTATTCTGACCAAGGATATATTTTTTTATTTTTTTAATTAAGCATTGGTCTCCCATTGTAGCATACATTTAAATCATGATAAACACAGTTAAAACCACACATTTAGCACCTCAATACCATGGTAAAAATATAACTATGAAAAACAGTAGTCTAAAAACATTCAGTATAAATGCATACATGCTATAGCTTAATAACAAATACATATTATAATTATATACCATTACTCCTGTAATAAAATTCAATGTGAATATCCCACATTTCTGTCACAATACCATGGTGCAGTGAGTGTTACTACAGTAAATCCATGGTAAATGAGGGCGACGTGTAGATTGAAAAGCCTTCTGACTGTCTCGTTGCACACAGTGCTTCTCCTGTTTGACTATGAACTAGTTTAAATCACGGAGTCATTTGTGTTCATCGTTGAATGCAAGCGCTTAACACTGGATCTCACTTTAATGCTTGCGTGACCTAAACGCATCTGCTCTAGTGAGCTGGCACAGCAGTTTGAACTGTGATCCGAGCAGATTAACGGTCCTTTTGGCGCGATTCAAATGAGTCATGCTGTTTTGTTCCGCTTTTGGCGCATAAACATTATTTCGAACACATCTATCTAACTCTTCATATCGTTTTATCGAGGAAAATTATATTGCGATAATTATCGTTATCGAATTATTGCCCACCCCTAGGTTCAAGTGTGTGTAAGGATTTGGAAACAAGCAGAGTACGGCTGTTTCTAAAGCACGCCGTGCCATCTGCAGTTCAGAACTAAGCTCAGAACTGACTCGAGAATGAATCGCGATGCATTCGGAAAATCTCAGAATCGATGCTGAATCATTTCTCGATTCGCGATGCATCGATTTATTTTCCCAGCCCTACAGAACACTATTTAGAGTCCCAGTCTCAGAGGAGACAAGAGAGCAGTGGACGGCAGTGGATTTGACAGTTTAAGTGCAATAAGACATAAAAGAGAACTTAGTTTAATCCTCACATGCCAAGTGACAGCTGCTTTCTGTGCGTGTGTTTCGGATGTGTGTGTTCAGAAAACCGTATATCAGAAGTTTAAACGGATATGGCTTTAAAACTCGTGATTTCAGCGCGATTTCAGCGCTTCCAGCTGTAAAGGTACAGCCCTCTTCTGGAAAAGGAGGCGGGGAGCAGCGAAAACAGTGCGTTTCTGCTTCCACTCAAAATAGGCATTTTATAAATTATATAATAAATTATCTGGGGGGTATTTTGGGGACACCGAAGTGTCACACCTGAGGGCATAATATGTCTCCTTTAAAACAGCTTTTGTCCTAGGTACACCTATTTAGTTTTGGAACCTTTTTTTTAAATTGAGGATCCTGAATGTCTACAAAATAATTTTTTTGTAGGTTTCAAATTAGCTCACTTTTAGGGACATTTAGGGGTAAAAAAATATCAGATAAAAAGTATTCAATCATTTATTCATTCATTAATTTATGGTGTAGATTTTGGGTTAGTTTGTAATAATTATAATTTATTATAATTTTTGAGCCATTACTGAGGTAAAAATCTATAATTTATATGGTGATATTCAGATTTGGCACATTCCAGCTTCTGAATTTGAGTGCCCTTAACAGATAGATAGCTCATATTTTAAATAACATTCACCCTAATTGCCCAGGCACGACAGAAACTCCAAACTCCTGTCTGCGTATCTCTGTGTGTGAGAGAGCTTGTGCACTTGAGAGCTTGTGTATAGATGTGTGTGTGTGCGTGTGTCTCTTTGCAGAGTGAGTTTATATAAGCTGTAAACAAGAGCAGCTCTGTCCTGCTGCAGGAGAAAGAATGAGAGCGAGGGGAACCAGAAAGAGGGGAGAAAGTGTGTGAATGCATGAGTGTGCGTGAGAGTTTGCTTGTGCTATCTGGTGCTGGATGCTAAAGGAACCGTTCACCCAAAAATGAAAATTGCTTTTCTCACCCCAAATGTCACTCCAAACATGTATAACATCATTTCTTATGTGGAGCAAAAAAGCTGAAATTTAGGAGATTGTTCATGCTGCTCTTTTCCATACCATGAAAGCAAATAAATAAATAAATAAATAGGGTAAAATTGTATATTTTAATGTATTATTATTTTTGCACATATTTGTGAGCCAATTACCATCTATCAGTAAAAAACATGTTTGATTGCTTGTACTTTGGACTGAACGTGTGAACTTTCTGTTTGATGACAGATGTTCTGTGAGTGGTGATCTGTCAGAGGATGGATTGAGCTCTAATGAGGAAGATGGCGACAGTTCTGACTCCAGCAAAGAAGACATGAGCCATTCAAAAGACAAAGAGGTATTACACCTTTACACAGACACACAGAACCACATCACAGTAAAATGGTGGGTCATTTTTGGCATGCCATTAAAGGAATGTTCCAGGTTCAGCACAAGTTAAGCTGTAGTGACAACATCTGTGATTGTTTCTTCCATTACCACAGGAAGTAATTTCAACTCATCTCTTAGTTAGAGTAAACACAAACATAAAATTGTGTTTACACTAATCCACCTACAATGGAAGTTTATGAGGCAGGACATTGCACTGGGATAAACACTGAAATACACTGTATAGCCACAGGACTTGATTATTATGCGTCAGATTATTGTGACAAAATTGCATACTGGCCTCAGCAAAGTTGACAAACTTTGTTGAATAACGATTTTTTAAGTTTGTTTAGTTTTAGCATGGTTTAACATGGTTGCAAAGTAAAAAAAAAAAAAATGACAACCAAATATACAGTGGCATGACGCATACTGTTGATAAATCTTAACAATCGTTTTACAACATCCATCTTCAAAACAACTGCTGATTTAACAAAGGCCATGTGGGCGGGGAAAAAGGGATTTCTGGTAGCCAATGTTGACATTTGAAATCACCAAAACAAACATGCTCCAACCCCAAAAGGGTCTCGCCCCTATTTTGATAGCTCCGCCCCACACATACTTGCGGCAACGATTAGTTCTGTGAAACAAGGCAAAACCAATGTTACTCACATATCGAGAAGAAACAAAGCAACCTCAGTGTCCAGGCCTTCCCGCTCCTTGAGTTCTCTCCAGCGCTGGAAAGCTGATCCGATGTTTACACATGTCCTTCTTCTTGCCTAATCGTAACACCATGTCTACACCGGACGCGAGCGGCGCGACAAAATACTATAGAACTCATTATAATCAGTAATGCTGTCTTCACTGGATGCCGCGCAGCGACACGACAAATCCCCGACAGTAAACTTCTGCCGCGTTCTACTTATGACATATTGACACAAATTTCAAATGATTTTCAATGGTTGCTTTCTCGCATCCAGTGTAGACAGACTTTAGCTGTTGCATCCGGTGTAGACATGGTGTAAGCCTTCTTTTGTTCCGCAGATGTTTTCCTCTTTTGTTTTTTATCCGCCATCTCTATCTTTCTGTCGTCGCTCAGCTCGGCTAATGTCCGTCATGTGCACTGATGAGCGCTCTCTCCTCGCATCATGAGTAGACACGCCCCTTACTGCTGATTGGCTACAAGTTTGTTTTGGTACTGGCCCGACTCAAGTGTTTTTAAAAAATGCATACCCCACCTTTAAATCCCTAAAATTAAGTCCCATCCTACATTATTTACTTCTGAATATTGTGTTTTCACAAATTACGAAATCACAAATTTCAAGGAACAATTCGTCCAAAAATTTAAATTCCAAACTTGGAACTAAAGACTTTCGTTCAAATTTAAAACACACAAATGAAGATATTTTTAATGAAACCTGAGAACTTTCTATCCCTCCATTGTAAGTCATGTTCACTAAAATTTGAAGTTTCAAAAATCAAGTAATTTGCCGTAACTTTATGACGCAATGATTTAATGTAGGCTATTATTCACATTGATTAACGCACATTCATAGAGCACATCAATTAAGGTAAATGGAAGCTCCAGTGCAAACATGTTTTAGTTTCACCAAGAACCAATGAGGTTCATTCTTGCGTGTCACACAAGTATGTTTGAGGTTTAGCAGAAATCAAAGAGGTTTGTTCTCCTGCATCAAGCAAGTACATTTGAGCTTCAGTTTACCATATTTGATGTGTGGATGTATGTGCGTTGATCAATGTTTATATGTCAATAAAAGCCTAAATTAAATCTGTTCATCATATAAAGAGATTTGGATTAAACCGCTCCATTCATGTGGATTACTTTTACTATTTCTTTATGAACTTTTTGAAGCGTGAATGTTTTGGTGGAATGGACTTTCAAAGGAGGGATAGAAATCGCTCAGGTTTCATTAAAAATGTCTTCATTTGTGTTTCCAAGATGAACAAAAGTCTGGTATGACATGAAGGTGAGTAAACAATGTGATAATTTAGAACTATCCCTTTAAATGCATTGAGCATGTTGTTACTCATCTTGTATTTAAGAGAAAAACGTTAGAAGAAGTAGGAACTCCAATCACTTGTGGATAATCAGATTTGGGAAGGTGTGTCCAGCAGACTTTCTGTCTCGAGATAATCCAGAGAGACCCCCAGACACACCTCGATCTGAGAAACAGGGGGTGCTTTCAGTCAAACTTTGTCCTTGTATTTAGACAGACCGCGATCCAAATAAAGACTGCAGCCTCTCACCAGCCCATAGCAACACACACACACACACACTCACGCTCACATGGAGCAGTGCATTTGTTTTGCTATGAGGCTGTATGCTGTTGGTAATAATGGTTGGATGTAGCAACTGTGTAAGTTAACGGAAATTAAAATTATATGATAGATTCTAAAATGGCCTAATATTATAACAGCATTTTATTGTGTATGTCTTCAGGAGGTAGAGAGGGCGAAGAGAAACAAGGTGGTCCACATTGCAATGGAGATCATGAGCTCAGAGAAAGTGTATGTACAGTCTTTTATTAATGCATATTCATATTTAATAGTTTTATATGAACACATTTGGACATTTTGGATGTGTGTTTGTGTCTTTGCAGATTTGTGGATGTTCTGAAGTTACTTCACATTGTAAGTCATCACTGTTTTCACTGGATCCAGATTTAATCAAGAGTTATGTTTATAGTGGAAGTGTGGGTTCATTTCAAAACCATCCAGTGGTGTTGAAATGTTCCGGGTTCAGCTTTCAACAGCGTTTGATGCATAATGTTGATTGCCACAAAATAATATTTCGACTCGTCTCTTATATTTTTGAAAAAGAAAAAAGACAAATGAATGGTATACAATGGAAGTCTGTAGGGCAAGGTATTTCCTATGTTATTTGAGGCTAAGTTGTCATTACTATAAATACATTGGTCAATAAACCTCAAGTAGTTGTCAGAAATGTATTATTGAGCGCAGGCAATTTGCATGCTAAAAGTAGACTGTTAGCGTGCTAAAGCACAGAATGTGGTCAACACGCTAAACCCTCTCTAAGCAGCAGTGTTATTATAGTATTTATTATAATATTGAATTAACTTTTATTTTTATATTTTAAGTTTTCATTTTAGTTTTAGTCATTTTGTTATGTGTATGTTTTATAACATGCATGTTTTTGTATGTTGTATGTATGTTTTTAATTTCTGTTTACCTTTTGATTTTTTCTTATTTAAATGTTATAGTTTTAGCAAATTTTGTATTTAACTATTACTTGGGCCAAAATTTCTATAAGTTTAAATAAGTTTTTCATCTAATATTTATATTGTATTTTAGCTTTATTTAAAATATCAAACTATTTTTATTAGTTTTATTTTTTTTTACTTTGTTTATAGGACAGTTTTTTTTAGATTTGACAGGAAGCGAAGTGGGAGGGAGAGAGGGGGGCGGGATCGGGAAACGTCATCGAGCTGGGATTCGAACACGGGACGCCCGCAGTGCTACATTGTTGTACGTCGGCGCTCTGCTCACAAGGCTATCGGTGCCGAAATTAGTTTTATTTTTAGTTAACAATAACAACGATGCCAAGACATTGCCACTCTTCATTTATCTAATTTAAAGCACCATTTCTAAGAAAAATTAAAATCTAGATACATTCCAGTCAACTTTACTAGCCAACTAGTTAGACAAGTAGTGGTGCATCCTAACTAGTGCTGTCAAACGATTAATCGCAATTAATCGCATTCAAAATAAAAGTTTTTATTTACATAATTTATCTGTGTGTACTGTGTATATTTATGTATATATTTTGAAAATATTTACATGTATTTACATGTATATGTTTATATTCATATAATTTATATTATATATAAATATATTCAATATATAAACGTACATTTTTTCTTAAATGTATACATGCATGGGTGTGTATTTATATATACATAATAAATATACACATTACACACACATATATTATGTTAAAAAAACTTTTATTTTGGATGCGATTAATCACAATTAATCGTTTGACAGCACTAATCCTAACCCATCCCTATTCAGAGAGATGTAAAGAATTCGAAAGTTAGAAAAAAAGTGAAAATGGACAGGAAAGAGACGGCAGAGGAAAGACGCGAGAAAGAGCTTGTCCAGAGAGACTGTGGTAGAGGAATAAGAGATCAACGGCAGAGAGAGTTTCGGAAAGAAATTGCACCCACCCTCCCTTTAACCCACTTGTTTGGCCGTGACCCCAAACAGCTGTCCTAAAGACACGTGTGTGTGTGTGTGTTTGTGAGAGAAAATGTTCTCTCTACTTCCTGTTAAAGCTGTAGATGGACTGGGCTGTCAGTTTATGCGCTTCAGTTTGTTTGTTTTTGCCCTGATTGTGTTTGGAAATGTTTAGTTGCACGCTGTTAATTGTACCTTGAAAGATTTATTGCGAAAACTTCAAATGGACTCTTATTTGCATTGTTTGTGGATTTATTTAAGTTTAAATGCTAGTAAATATAGTCATGGTTTGAATTCACGGATGTTAACGCATGTTTTTTTGCTATTACTCCTCTTGTCTAGCTGTCTCTGTTTTGTTGGCAGTAGCTAACATCTCCATTTCTGTGTCAGGATTTCCGGGATGCGGTTGCCAAAGCGACTCGTGCGAGCGGGAAGCCGCTGGTGGAGGAGAAAGTGTTGAATCAGATCTTATACTATCTGCCTCAACTCTACGAACTCAATAAAGACCTGCTGAAAGAGCTGGAGGAGAGAGTGGCCCACTGGTAACACACATAAACAATGTGAAAGCTAAATGTGTTGCGAATGAATTTCATGTAAATTTTGTGTTTGAGTAGCATGTACAGTGGGGAAAAAATATTTGATCTCCTGCTGATTTTGTACGTTTGCCCACTGACAAAGAAATGATCAGTCTATAATTTTAATGGTAGGTGTATTTGAACAGTGAGAGACAGAATAAAAAAAAAATTCCAGAAAAATGCATTTCAAAAAAGTTATAAATTGATTTGCATTTTAATGAGTCAAATAAGTATTTGACCCCTTCGCAAAACATGACTTAGTACTTAGTGGCAAAACCCTTGTTGGCAATCACAGAGGTCAGACGTTTCTTGTAGTTGGCCTCCAGGTTTGCACACATCTCAGGAGGGATTTTGTCCCACTCCTCTTTGCAGATCCTTTCCAAGTCATCAAGGTTTCGAGGCTGACGTTTGGCAACTCGAACCTTCAGCTCCCTCCACAGATTTTCTATGGGATGAAGGTCTGGAGACTGGCTCGGCCACTCCAGGACCTTAATGTGCTTCTTCTTGAGCCACTCCTTTGTTGCCTTGACCATGTGTTTTGGGTCATTGTCATGCTGGAATACCCATCCACTGGCTGGCTTCAATGCCCTGGCCCTGACGGTACATGGCCCCGTCAATCGTCCCTTTGATGCGGTGCAGTTGTCCTGTCCCCTTAGCAGAAAAACACCCCCAAAGCATAATGTTTCCACCTCCATGTTTGACAGTGGGGATGGTGTTCTCGGGGTCATAGGCAGCATTCCTCCTCCTCCAAACACAGTGAGTTGAGTTGATGCCAAAGAGCTGGATTTTGGTCTCATCTGACCACAACACTTTCACCCAGTTCTCCTCTGAATCATTGGCAAACTTCAGATGGGCCTGTACATGTGCTTTCTTGAGCAGGGGGACCTTGCAGGTGCTGCAGGATTTCAGTCCTTCGTGGCGTAGTGTTACCAATTGTTTTCTTGGTGACTATGATCCCAGCTGCTTGAGATCATTGACAAGATCCTCCCATGTAGTTCTGGGCTGATTTCTCACCGTTCTCATGATCATTGAAACTCCACGAGGTGAGATCTTGCATGGATCCCCAGTCCGAGGGAGATTGACAGTTATTTTGTGTTTCTTCCATTTGCGAATAATCGCACCAACTGTTGTCACCTTCTCACCGAGCTGCTTGGCGATGGTCTTGTAGCCTGTTCCTGCCTTGTGTAGGTCTACAATCTTGTCCCTGACATCCTTGGACAGCTCTTTGGTCTTGGCCATGGTGGAGAGTTTGGAATCTGATTGATTGATTGCTTCTGTGGACAGGTTGTCTTTTATACAGGTAACAAGCTGAGACTCCCTTTAAGAGAGTGCTCCTAATCTCAGCTCCTTACCTGTATAAAAGACACCTGGGAGCCAGAAATCTTGCTGATTGATAGGGGATCAAATACTTATTTGACTCATTAAAATTCAAATCAATTTATAACTTTTTTGAAATGCGTTTTTCTGGATTTTTTGTTGTTATTCTGTCTCTCACTGTTCAAATAAACCTACCATTAAAATTATAGACTGATCATTTCTTTGTCAGTGGGCAAACGTACAAAATCAGCAGGGGATCAAATCATTTTTTTTCCCACTGTATGTTTTGTGGATAGCAGCAGAGAGAGTTCAAAAAAGGATGCAAAAGAATGAGGGTATTTAGAAGTTGAATGGCATTTATTGATCTTTTTAAGAAGTCTAAATTATAATAAAAATTCCTACATTTCTCAATTTTGTTTCTGGGCAACTCTCTGACTACTGCAGGTCTGATCATCAGAGATTGGCTGATATCTTTGTTCAGAAAGGTCCGTATCTGAAGATGTACTCTACCTACATACGAGAGTTTGACCATAATGTGGCTCTGCTGGATGAACAATGTCGCAAAAATCCTCCTTTTGCTAACGTTGTGCGTCAGTTTGAGGTAGGAGTTTGTGCATGTCCATCTTTATGGGAATAAATATCCTTATAATGATGTAAAAAATACACTCTCTCTATGATGAAAAGAGATTAATAAACAGAATAACATGTTAATTAAATAAATATTATATTCAATTTCTATATGTATATTAGGGTTGTCACGGTACCAAAATTTCAGTATTCGGTACCAATACCAGTGAAAATCCACGGTTCTCGGTACCAATTTCGGTACCAAAGCAAAAATATGCTAATTAAAAAACACATTTTTATTAATAAAGTTAAACAAAAATAAACTGCACAAAAACCAATGCCATTCTTTATGCTTATTTAAAATTATTTAAAATTTTTCCACAATTAATAAAAGTATGAAAAAAAGTAAACAAGTTCCACCCAAATGTTTGTCATATTTCTGCTTCTGCTGAAAAACATCTGTAAACTGTCTGTTTTAGGGTTTGCTGGTGCTTCATGATCTTCCTGCAGCTGTAAAAGGAAAATATAATATTAGTAAAGCAGTGGACTGAGTCTGACCAAATACACCATTAGATCATTGACTCCAGCTAAAATATAACATTTCAGTAAATAACAAACCTCAGCTTTTATAATAAATTTAGATATGATTACATATATTTTAAGACAAGTGTATATCAAATAGATGGAAACTGTAGTATCAAAAACACTTTACATGACCTATCAAATAAACAATAGTTATATATTGCAATTCTTCTTCTTAGGGTTAATTTCAAAATTTACAAATACATAAAATCAATCGATCAATCAAAGTTCAATCTTTTAAAATTATTTAATGCATAATGAACAAACATGAATGATCAAGTGTTTGTATTAAATAACATTCACAAACATTAATTAATGTTGTAAAAATATATTGTTCACTCACTGTAAGTTGATGTTAGATAATAACATGAAGTCATTGTAAAGTCTATACAGGAGATAACATTTGACTGTACTTTCATTTAATACAAACTGTGTACATATTTAATTTTAAAGGCTTTTAAAACTGCTAGTTATCCAGCCAAGAACAACAACAACTAGCAACTAACTAGCAAAAAAAAAACAAAAAACAGACCAGAACTGTTTTCTGACGGACTGATATGACATAAACACTGTTAACTTAGATTCACAATTCATTTAAAAGCCTCTGGTGTGTAACAATAGTAAATACCATCATGTCCTCCTGTTGTTTTTACCCTGATAAAAGTTATAGGCGCATTCAGTAGTTAATAAAGAAACTTCATTCTAATGCTCATTATATTAGCGTTAGCGGCGCTTATGCTAAGGATTAACTCCGCTATAACGGCAGTTTATTTTAATCCGACATTCAAATTTAAATATGGAATAATATTCATAACAGAATATCTAAATATTAAATTGAAACTTACCTGCTTGAACTCTTTCATTTGATCCGGGTGTCAGTCTTTAAAGTGTTGTTAGTTTGATGCATTTCCTCCATTTGATGTCGCTCTGTCACAGTGCTTTAATGAAGAGAGCGCATCTGCAGCTTTCAGATCGCGCAGCAAGAACCGGGTCGACCGGGTCCTCGGTACCACCGGGACTTAAAGAAACTTGGTACCGTGACGTTTTCTTCTTTTTAGTACCGACTTGGTACCGAAGTACCGGGTCTTTTGACAACACTAATGTATATGATATAAACCATGATATAAAAGCATATGTTTGTGTGTGAGACACCAGTGTTTCCCACAGACTTACACTCTATATGAAAATATATACAGTACATAACGAAAACAGCAGACGGTCTTATTGAAAATGAAAATTCATTCTCTGCCAGCAGGTGGCGCTTTTGAAGCGGCAGAAATACTGGTTTCCCCAGTAACAGCTGTAAAATAAAGCATCGCTGCGCTCATGAATGCTATTTTATCAGACAATACAGGAAAGATGGAATGAAAATGATATCGAAACTTTTCGGAAAACAGTCGGTTCCATTCAAAAATTAATTCATATAAAACACCCGCGCTACGTTTTGATTTTGTAATGTGCAGTGCACATGTTTATGCAATGAAGTTAAAGCCTTTTGGAAAATCTATTTGTGGCGGTCAGTGTTGATATTGTATGGGGAAACACTGGACACTGGTTTAGTAGTTGTTGCATGATTCTACACATACGGACAATGAAAAATGATTTACTTATTGCATGTAGCTTATTTTAACTGTAAATTTTAATTTCAATAAATATACTTATAGTCAAATATAGGTGTTTTTTAATACTTAATACATTTGCAGCTGCATTTTATTATTATTTTAACTATTTAATTGTTTGTATTTGATTAACTGTATTATTAATGTTATCATTAGTAGTAATTATAGAAAGAAAGCAGAAAAGAAGCTTTCTCCAATCACATTGTATTTAGTACATTAGTATTTATATTTCTGATGTATCTGATCTTAAAATTTACTTTTGAAATGATATAATATCTGTATAACATACTACATAACATACAGTGCATAATATACTATTACACTGATTAATCAATGCGGAGTGCTCTTTTGTTAAAGGGGATATGTGTACTTTAGAACAGGGAAACCTGTTTGAAAACAGTCATTTACTGCGTTTCCATTACCATTATTGCAAATTGAAATTTTGAAAGTTTTTTTTAATCAACATTTATAAAATATCGCAAACGTTTTGCGCAAATCTGTAATGGAAACCAGGCCAGTGTCTTTTGCAGTTTTTTTCCATTTGGCAATGCTTCACATTTAAGATTTAGCTCTTTTATTCTTAGACGAGTCCTCGCTGTGCTAGTCTTGCTTTGAAGCATTACCTGCTGAAACCGGTGCAGCGGATACCTCAATACCAGCTCCTGCTCACAGGTACACACCATCAGATGAGTACACACTGCAATCAACAGTAGAACTAGAGGATATCAGGCCCATTGCAGGAAGCTAAACACAGCAGATACATCAATTGTTTTAGCTAGTGGACTTTTTGAGTCTTGGCTAGATTTGGCTGAGGAGGGACCGTTTGGTCAAATTAAAGTGAATTTAATTTTCAAAGGTTTTCTTGCATTGGATAAACTAATGATTAAACTTACAGTAATTCAAGTAATTTAATTAATACAATGAATGTCTGTTACCAATTTTGAATCTTCCAATTAATTTTCATATCTCTTTCAGATTATTTGAAGAACCTTCCTGAGGATTCATCCGACTATAAAGACACACAAAGTAAGAGCACACCATTTTCCTTAGAAATGATACACACTAGAGCAGGGACTCATATTATGCAGCTAAGGTGCCACTTTTAGTAAATGACCAAGGCCCAGTAAATAAATGATATAAAATGACCTGGTAAAATTCACATTAACCAACAATTACAGCTAGGGCCATTGTCTAAGACCAGCCTCATATTTTAACCTCATTCATCAAAATCATAAATGCTGGTGAAAGGCATTTCTAACTTTCATAGATGCTTCCAAAATATCTATCTTCTTTTTTTTTTTATCTGTTTTTTTTTGTTTGTTTTTTGAATTCACCCTTTCTATTTTCTAAATGCATGTTATTGATCTTATTGGCATTGGCATTCATCTGTTTCATTCAGACGTCTGTCACAATAAGGAAGAAAAGATCGGACACTAAATAAAATTTTGAAATCAAATTTACAATAATTTATCTGTAATTAAAAAGAAAAATCTTTGAAGCTTTTGACTTTATTTTTTGTATGAAAAAAAAAAAGTGAAAATGTTTATTGAACTGCTGTTTGTTTGGTTTACCCAGCTGCTCTCAGTGTGGTGAAAGAAGTGGCGAACCACGCGAATGACATCATGAAGCAAGGGGTAACTCAACAAACACAACCAAACCACCATTAAGACCTCATAAATATGAATGACTTTTACTTATAACACGCATCTCATTTTTCTAGGATAACTTTCAGAAGCTGATGCATGTTCAGTACAGTCTAAACGGTCACCATGAAATCGTCCAGCCTGGCAGGGTAAGAAACTTAATTACCACTGATTCATCGTGTCCGAGCAGTGCCTGAGGTCTCTGCGTTGCTAACCTAACATGCTCTTGTTGCATACGCAGGTTTTCTTAAAGGAGGGCACTCTGATGAAACTCTCCAGGAAAGTTATGCAGCCCAGAATGTTCTTCCTGGTAAGAAACTGTGGTCAAATATGTTGAGATCTAAATGCTGATAAAATGTTTATTATAGTGCTGTCAAACGATTAATCGCGATTAATCGCATCCAAAATAAAAGTTTTTGTTTACATAATATATGTGTGTGTGTACTGTGTATATTTATTATGTCTATATAAATACACACACATACAGTATATATTTTAAAAAAATATTTTATATTTATATATTAAATATATTTATATGTAATATAAATGATATAAATATATACATGTAAATACATGTAAATATTTTCAAAATATATACTGTATGTGTGTGTATTTAAATATACATAATAAATATACACAATACACACA
Organism: Aspiorhynchus laticeps; assembly: GCA_023376895.1. Lineage (NCBI taxonomy): Eukaryota > Metazoa > Chordata > Actinopteri > Cypriniformes > Cyprinidae > Aspiorhynchus > Aspiorhynchus laticeps. Next base: position 10,307,748 of record CM041805.1, read on the forward strand.
TATATATTATGTAAACTAAAACTTTTATTTTGGATGCGATTAATCGTTTGACAGCACTAGTTTATTATAAAATGGACAGTGTTATTTTAGTATAATTTATATACTGTTATAGTGTTTGTTAATGTTTTAAATGTTTTTTGTTTTGCATTTATTTTATATTTTCTCTTTGTGTTTTTGTCATTTTAATTATTACTTTGTTTTAAATATTGATATTTAGGTTACATTTATTTTTATTTCAGTTTAGTTTTTATTTATTTCAAGTTAGTTCAACGACTTTAACTTATTTGAGTTAGTTGCCAAAGCAACATTTCTAATTTTCATCATTTATTTAGATTAAGTTTTTCATCTTTGTCCCTATATTATCTCTGTTTATTTGTTTTTATATGCTTTATAAATAATTGCACAGTCTATGGAGTGGACCTGATTTACATTTCACTACTGGTTATATATTGTCTGTATAACTGTGTACGTGACATAACAATTTTGCATATTAATATTTATATTTTTCAGCTTTTTTTCAGTTAGCACAGTTTTTAATATGTTAGTTTTAGTCAATGATAATATCCCGGAAAATTTATATTTCCAACTATGAAATCTGATCATATCAATCTAATCATATTCAAGGTAGTAAAACTAAAAAAGACACAGAACTGTGACCAAAAACCAGTATCACTATGTGCATTAATGTGGTCATACAGGAAATTGCTGCATATGACAGGAAAATGTGGATGGTGTAACACTATTTTTGGACATCCAGTAAATTGTCTTTCTCTTAACAGTTTAATGATATTCTGCTGTACACAACACCCGTTCAGTCTGGCCAGTATAAAGTCAACAGCATGCTCTCTCTGGCTGGCATGAAGGTCAGATATCCACCATCATAATACTCTCTTACACACACACACACACACACACACAACACACACAAGAGATGTAACGTGTGTGTCCCACGTCTTCGATAGGTGAGCAAACCAAGTCAGGAGGCCTATCAGAACGAGTTAAACATTGAGAGTGTGGAACGCTCCTTCATACTGTCTGCCAAGTAAGAAACACACACACACACACATGTAATGATTTATGTGTGGGGTCTACATAAAAGAAATATCAGCAGTGGAAAGAAATAATTATAAACAAAAATGATCATTTGATCACTTGTGCCAAAACAATTTTTGGTACTTATGTTTAATTAAATTGAAATCACAGACTGTAAATGATGTTTGCAGTTCAGCCACAGAAAGAGACGAATGGCTGGAAGCCATCGCTAAAGCAATAGATGACTACACCAGAAAGAAGATTTCTTTCTTTTCCAGTCGAAGCCAAGAGGTCGGTGCATTTAAGTGTGATTGATTTTAGGTGTATCTTTCTGTTTTCATCAAATTTATAGGGTCTTCACTGACATGCGTGTACACTGCTAAAGTGATTTTTGTCTTGTTTTCCTGCATAAATATTTAAATATTCTTTAAACATACGTTTCCTTAAGATGCAAAATGACAAAATACAAAGTCTTGTTTATTAAGTCTTGCTTAGGAAACATTATCAGCCAATGGGGTAAGAAAACTAAAATAGTTTTCACTTTGATATCTCCCATATTGTTTTAAGCATGAATTCAACCTAATACAATGTACATTTTAATAAATTGCTTATTCCTTAACCTAATTAAGGATTTTGCATCTCAAATAAATGTATTTTGATTTAAGAATGTTTAGATAATTGTACTGGAATACGTTTTTTTTTTTTTTTTTTGCAGTAATACTGATTTATGATAGCCAGTTTAATGTTTTAAGAGCTGTGCAAAAAGTGTAAAATATTAATTAAGCATGCACCAGAAATATTCATACCAAGTCCAATGCCACATATTCATAATTCTAATTCTCAGAAAGAAAAAAAATATATATATATCATTTTCTATAGCTGATTAAATTGTTAATTCAAACTGTTAAAAAACTGACCTTGCCATTGAAAATATAAAAGTATGAAATATTCACAAACAATAGACTAGAACTATGCCCAGCAAGGATGATGCCAAAGTTTTTTGTCATTTTATGAAAAATATGCAATCAATCAACAAGAAGGTCATGTTGATTAATATGTTGACATGAAAGTAATGTCAATCAACATGCCTGATGAAGATCAATTCCTGAAAAATTATCAATCAAATTTGTAAAAAATCATTGGAAAAAGTTCAGATGTTGTTTGGCATTCATACTACAAAAAAAATAAATAGCAGAGCTTCCAAATAAAAAAGCAACAGATAATTGCAGGACAATATTTCAGACACTTTTTGAAGGAGCTCATAAAGATGCACTCAATATTTTTTTTTATGATTTATTTTTTCCTGTGTAGTTTGAGGGAATCTCTGATGATGGTCTACCGCTGGGCTCTAAAGCTCCTATCTGGATTCCAGATTTGAGAACGACCATGTGTATGATCTGTACGTGTGAGTTCACGCTCACCTGGAGACGCCATCACTGCCGTGCCTGCGGAAAGGTTAGAAATAAGTTCTAGGCTTGGTGTTCTTTTCCTTTTTTTTTGAATGAACAAAGAGGCCTGATGTGCATTTGATGTGGCAACAGGTGGTGTGTCAGGCATGTTCGTCCAATAAATACTACCTGGAATACCTAAAGAATCAGCTGGCACGAGTGTGTGACCACTGCTATATCAAACTACAGCACAAGGGTATGAGATTTCTGCTGAGAAACCCACTTTTTCTACTCTTCTTTCATATTCTCTTACTCCCACTTCTTCATTAGTAGTTTTTTGCTTGTTTTTAATGGTATTTGCTCATACTTAACATAAATATTAACCTGAGCAACCACATAGCAACTGTGTTGTATTGTTTACTAAAATTAAAAGTTATCAATAGTAAAAATATAAGACGAAATCTTGAAATTAGAGAGCACAACACTAGCTGTGTGGTTGCACAGGCAAACACTACATATTTTTTTTTTCTATGTTTTGCTTTTGTCTCATAGGTGACCAATCCGATATGACCGTTTCCCCTAGTGGGCGGAGTTCAACATTTGCTTTTTCTAGAAAACAGAAGAAGATTCCTTCTGCCCTCAAAGAGGTGACTTGAAGTTGTACATTACCCATAATGCAACGGCATACAGCATTTGCATTATGTAATGTCACTGTAATGAAGGTTTCTGTTTCTACCACAACGCTGACGTCATATTAATACGTTACTATTAAAATGATATCTCGCTCACAGGTGTCTGCCAACACTGAGAATTCCTCCATGACTGGATATCTGCAAAGATCCAAAGGCCACAAGAAACCGTGGAAGAGGCTGTGGTTCGTCATTAAGAACAAAGTCCTCTACACTTACGCCGCTAGTGAAGTATGCAACCTTTACTTATGTAATAACTTTGTGTTCTGGAAGCTACTAATAATTTATCAATAGAAGCTTGACTGATGATTATCTAAGTAGCTACACTACAATACAAACTATTTAAAATGCAGCTAATTACATTGAAGTATTATCAAATAAATATATTAAATAATATAAAAACATTAAGTTTTTGCCTTTATTATGATAGGACAGTATTTAGACAGGAAGCGAAGTGGGAGAGAAAGAGGGGGATGGGATTGGGAAATGTCTGCGAGCCGGGAATCGAACTCGGGACGCCCAAAGCGCAACAGCCACAAGGCTATTGGTGCTGACAAAAAGCACTTTTCCACTGCGTGGTACGACTCGGCCCGGATTGCATTTCTACTGCAGTTTAGTACCGCTTTAGATTGGGCAGGATTATACACATGGGCGAGCTGAGCGACCTCTTGAAAAACTTTGTCATTCCGTGTCGCCCCATCAAGATCTCGCTGGATCCGCTCCTCGGCTATCAACAAGAGGAACGTCTGTACTTCCTCATCAGACCACGAAACAGCCATTTTTTGGTTAAAAAAAAGGTGCGCTCGTTCAAAACAGTTGCGTTCATTCAAAAAAAGTTGCGTTCGATCCTTCGCTGGCTGTGCTGATTTAAATCTAGCGGGTCTGTTGTGTCTCGTGTCGCAAGTTCAATGACGCAGGTAGTGACGATTCTCTCCAGCCAATCAGTGATCAGCAGGATTTACACGTCACATTTTGGTAACTGTACAGCTCGCTTGGAACCTCAGCTGAAGTGGTACTTAAAAAAGTACCAGGTACTGTACACAGTGAAAAAACCCCAAAAGTGAGCCGTTCCATGCAGTGGAAAATCAACTATTGAAATATTTTCTACTGATTTGCTACTAGCTACTATTAAAACTATTTAAAGCAGATGTTTCTAATTATACAACCATTATCAGATTATATATATATTATTATTTTTTTGGTATTTTCGCCTCTTTTAAAACAGGAAAGATGAGAACTGACAGGAAGCGAAGTGGGAGAGAGATAGGAGGGAGGGATCAGGAAAGGTCCTCGAGTCGGGATTCGAACTCGGGACACCCGTAGCGCAACAGCGCTGTATGTCGGCACGCTGCCTACAAGGCTATCGGCGCCAACAGAATATATATCATTTTCTACAATGAAAGCAGAATCTGTTTGGCACAAGAAATATGAATGTATAGATTTATATAAATGTACTTCAAGCCGCAAACATATTCAGTTAAATGTTGCCAATTTTCAGTATATCAATATAAAAAAAGATTTAAAATTCCACAGGGACTTTTTTTAACCACTTCATTTATGAAATCAGTTTGAACAGTGATTTATTAATGAATTAAAATGCTCAACACTACACTGTTTTATGTTGTATACCAAAAATTATAATAATTACCAAAGTAACAATGATTTTAAAATAATTACTTAAAAACGGTTTTACAATGTGACAAAAATCAACAATGTAACGCTTTGTCATGCTACATTGCAACTTGTTTGTAAAGATAGCTGGTTACTATGAGTTACATTTAACAGCCAAAAATCATACACTAATAAACAAGATTTCAGCATCCAATTTGAACATATAAAGTCACACTTTATAGTAAAACTAAAAGGATCCTAATCAATGTCCACAAAACTAGAATCCTCTCATGGTTAGCAGCAAAACTATCTAGCTACTATACAAGAAACCAACATCGTAAACATTACGATAAATGACTAAACATGTCACATTCCTTTCCTAAAGCATATACAATCAGCATGGACAGTTTTGAATGACCTTTAAATTTTATTTTTTTGCAAAGCTATAGGATTATTTGTTGGAAAAAAAGATGCGTGTTATCAGAAAAACCGTTATGTAAACAGCTATTTTTGCAATACTGAAAACTGTTATTACGTTAGTAGCATCACTATTTTAGTCGATTGTTCCCCTACACTGCTTTTGGGCATTGTTTTTGATTCATAGTGTCATGAGAGTATGCAGATGTGTATGACGTAATAAAAGCTGTCATGTGATAATGATTGCGTTGTTTTCAGGATGTTGCGGCATTGGAGAGTCAGCCGCTGCTGGGCTTTTTCCTCCGAGAGGAGAAGACAGGACCGGCTCAAAAAATGCAGTTTAAACTGTATCATAAAAACACACTCTACTACATCTTCAGAGCAGAGGACATCCCCACTGCTCAGAGGTACACAGGCTCTTGTATGGAGTTGTATAGAGTTTGTTCTATGAATCTAGTCTCAGTAATCTGTGCTTCTTTTTCAGATGGATTGAAGCGTTTCAAGAGGCCATGATCCTTTGACTGGTCTGGATTGGATTAAATAGAATGAATAAGTGTCGCTCGTTTGGGTCTCTGCACTGTGTACACAGGCAGTGAGTTTAAAGATGCATAAATCAAAACAGTTTTGAAGCAAAGGATGCTGGTAGATGTAGTTTATGCATTAATCTATTTTAAGCACCCTAATGAAGGTAAATTGATTCAGTCTGCCTCCATTGTGAGGCATCAATCCATCATTTTGTTCTTAATGTCATTTTTAGGAAACACTGCCTCTCTCTGCCTGTTCCTTTTGGTGCTTAACTTTAACATGAATCCTGCCCACAAAGCATTCAGGGTTAAAAACGTCAGTCAGTGACTGGTCATGAGCTCTAGATACAGACGTTTTCATTGACTCCTGACCATTAGGTTTGCCTATGAATCATATTTAAATATGAATTAATCCTGCCCACTTTTCTGAAACACTCCATTATGATGTAATAGGGGCAGTTTGAATCTAATTGCAGTATCACTTGTTGCCTGAAGAGGGTTTAAAAAGATTTGGTCAGGTGTGTGATTCATAGTCAAGTCTGAATGTGCATGAGCAAGTATGACAAAGGAATGTCTGATGCCAGGTCGCAACTTTGGCACGGTCATGTGGCGCAGTCCGTGCAGTCTGGCATGGTGCATTATGGGAGATTTTGGATTCAACTGTGAAAGCTGGGAAAATAGGGCTTAAAAATTACTGGGCCTTACAGAGCGACTTTATGTAAAAGTTTTACATAAAACCATCGTTTTGGACATTGATGGTGAAAGTTTGTTACGAATGATTGATGCATTGAACATGGCCATTTACACAAAAATGTATTTATTTATTTTTTACGAAAATTTTACAGTGATTGCGACAGTTTACCCAAACTCATGGTTTTATGAACTGTTCATGCGTTACCTGCAATGATTTATGCATTGAATGTAACAAAATGCATACTTTTTATTAAGAAAGATTGATAAACCATTTACCTAAATGTGTTTTTAGAACAAATCATGCATTTTTATGTTAAAAGAATTACATGTTGATTTTACAAACGGTTCATGCATGGAATTATTTCCGTAATGTTTTTTTTTTTACAAAGACTGATGCATTACATGAAACAGTTCATACAAGCATGTTCTTTTTATGAACAATTAATGCATTATATGCAACAATTTGTGGAAGAATGATTTTATGAACAACTTATACATATTTATTCTGCTTGTATTCCCTGAAAAAAAGGCCCTTTTTATTTGGCTTTCAGCCTGTTACTGTTACAAAAATGTTTTAATAATCTTATTTTTTTTTAACTCTTTTGTACAAAGTAGGTGTTTTGACTCTTGTTTTAAACCTTATACTGGACAGAACTGGAAGTGTACATATTTTGTAAATGGTAATATAATGCAGGTGTATTTAAAATAGTTCCGGATGTTTAATGGCCTCAATGAATTATGGGTAGTAAAGACACAGTGCCAGGCTGGCTAACTCAGCACTGTTTTAACTTACTATATTAGACATTATAGCACACCGGCTGTGAATACAGAGAGAAAAACTAGTGCTCTTATCAGGGAAAGATGTAACACAATTAAATACTCTAATGCACCTTGTTCAGGACCACCTCTCTTAACACTTTGACAATGGGTATGATCTGATTATATTCTCTACAGTTTTCACTAAGGTCCTTCGTCAGCTCCAGCCACAGAAAGCCACTGATCTTTCACTGTTTGAAGTGTAACAAGTCCAAGGAATGGATTTGATTTGTCTTGCGGTAATATTGATCACATTTGTGTGTTGAATGTTTGTTTACATTTTGTAAGTTTTGCATTTTGGGAAAAATTTGATGCACCACTGTTATGTTTTTTTTTCTCCTTCATGTGATCCACTTTTAAGAAAAATATAATTGCTGTTCCTGATGCTTCTTGTCATATTGGCACTAGTTCACCGTTGCATCCCAAAGGAAGGTTTTTCATCCTGAAGTAATTTGTTAATATCTGGAGGATTTCAAGGGAGTAGGCTATGCCCCAACATAAATGTAAAGTGCAAATAATTTTTAATAAATAATGTAATGTAATACGAAAACATGTCTGTATGACTGGTTAAATTTGGTTTCTTAATGACTTTGGGTATGTTCCCCATGGTTTTATTAAAGTAAAAGTGTAGTAACCGTGTTTTTTTGGCATAGTATCATTTGTATAACCACAGTTTTACTGGAAATACCATGGTTAAACTACGGTTTGTGCAGCAAATCCATGATTAATTTGTGGTTACCATGTTTTTATCTGTAGAAAAAACATGGTTTATTTTCGTAAGGGCTTGCTGAATATAAATATAAATAGTACATTACGCAATTCGCATTCCTATTGTTTCTATGCAGTTAATAGATCAAATTATATGGTTTCTTGGCTGGTACCAATAACTAGAAAGTGTTGCTGATGGCAAACTGCATTATTCATTACCATATATGTTGGTAGCCTACTGAACATGTAACAATCGGTTAAACTGGGACAGTTATTGCCAAATATGTATCCAGTTCTTCAATGTATCATTTTGGCTTCCAGAAGCACTATAAAATATGAAGATATCTAGTTAATCATGCTGGCTAACGTCGATGCACTACCGCTCAACCTTCACTAAAGTCAACGCTGTCTCGAGTGCGTTTGCGCATGCGCAGATATGCAGGTCTGCTTTGAGCGGGTCGCGAACTCTGACCTCCTGTAGCTGCAGCGAGCCGTCAGTTTACGATAATTTATCAAAACATCACAGTAGTTGGATAATTTCTCACGCGTTCAGGGTAAGAATAACCCTTTCTATACTATTAACGCCCGCTGTGTTTGCAGTAATTGTTTAGGATTAATAATTCAGGAGAATATTAGCACTGTTGATAGCCGGCCTGCTAACACGCGTTAGCATCCGCTAGCATAACAGAAAACATCGCTCATTACCGGCAAACGCCTGCGATTAAACTAACCGTACGAGCTTTTGCGGTTATTTAAGAACAATAAATATATAACGTTACATAAAGCAGCTAATGGACATCATAACAAATCGGATGCAGACATGACATTATTTAGCAGGCTAACGCTATCAGTCGGCTAATCTGCTATCAGTGCGCTGATAAACAACGGATCCGATCACAAAATAACACCAAGACGATCATTCGGACTTATTAATTTGTCATTTGAAGATCACAAATGTGAAGATAGTCGATGTGTCCAGTAATCCATGTGTGAGGCGCTGCTGCAGTGAAGGTCCTCTGTGTATGTGTGGGGAGCTTTAACCCTTCAATCATGACCTTTAACCTACAGGAACAGATCTGACTTTATCTTCCCGGATCAACAGCCACACATCCCACTTGAGTTACTGACCCCCAGCTGGCATTCACGCTAGATCGCATTTATTTAATCATTAAGTCATTTAGTTCCTTGAAAACCGCTCAAATCAATACGCGCTGCTGGCTTGTGTGCTAATGTAGCTAACGTTACTGCTAACATGACTGAGATTTCACTGTTTCTTTATCAGTCTTGAACTGATTGACAACACTACACAGAACACTTACACGTGTAGAGCATATAGATGGATCATTAATAATAAAGTCCCGATTTAAATAATTGGTTAAGGTGATACAGATGATGGAATGACAAGAACTGCAAAGTCATGAACACATTGACTTATAATAAATAGGTTGAAACATCACAGGAATTGAAGCAAATCTTTTTGTGTAATTATATGAACAAACCCCTAAACCTAAATATTAAGCTTAGGCATGTAATTCATCCCAGACTCTTTATGCTCAGGACTTTTCTAAGAGATCAAACTTGAGATGTTTGCCTGGCGGACATTAACACGGGTGAAAGATCTCAGACTTTAAAGAAAGTACAGAATTTCATGGAGACTTGGGCTTGATGTAAGTCTCCGGCAATGTGCAACTGCATAGTCCCTCAGTAATCATCCACAACACTCTTGGCAGCAATTTTTGCACCCCTCAAAAGACACCACATTAAAAATGTTGTTCACTTTTGAAATGTTGACCCCCATTCCAAAAGTCGGTTATATATTTGCATGTATAAAGACCAACTTTATACTCGGAAAAATTAATATAGATATGCATGAAATAATATTTGGTAATATTAAGTTTCCCCCTGACTTGTACAAAGTCTTAATGCAAATGGTTGATGTGGATCCCCGAGAGTATCTTGAGTTGTTATTTTTCTCAGTGTGGCTGATGGGGCGTTGCTGAGCCTCGGTTCTGACAGAACGGTATCATGGAACGAGAAAGTCCCAGAATTCAGCTGGTGTCTGCAGATGGAGGCATACAGGTGACTTACACTGCACATTTACACAGTAAATGTTTGTAAGCAAATGCTATGATAAATATATTAAGATTTATTGAACTGCAGTTATGTCTTTTCAGACCAATACAAACTTTTGTATGCCATCAAGTAAACTTTTTTTTAAGTGAGAGGTTTTATAATTTATTTTCCGTTGCACTTCAAAAAAGCTGTCCAACCAATAAGAGTTGTGCTTACTGTGACGAGGGGTTTTCAGAAACGTAAAGTTGTGCCCCACTGCCCTTGTGTAGCACTGTATTTCTGCTTTTTCAGAAGTCCCACATTATAGACTGAATTTGTATTTTCATTAGTTTTTTCGCATTGATCTGAACGTACAAATGGCATACGAAAATTGGACCGAATTTCCATGCCATAATTTGTTTTGGTTTAAACAGAAATTTACTCTATTTGCTTTATTACTGTAAATGTAATTAGGTTTTTCAGTTAGTGCTGTCAAACGATTAATCGCATCCAAAATAAAAGTTTTTGTTTACATAATATATGTGACCCTGGACCACAAAACCAGTCATAAAGGTCAATTTTTCGAAATTGAGATTTATAAATCATCTGAAAGTTGAATAAATAAGCTTTCCATTGATGTATGGTTTGTTATGATCGGACAATATTTGGCAGAGATACAACTATTTGAAAATCTGAGGGAGCAAAAAAATCAAAATATTGAGAAAATCACCTTTAAAGTTGTCCAAATTAAGTTCTAAGCAATGCACAGTACTAATCAAAAATTAAGTTTTGATATATTTACAGTAGGAAATTTACAAAATATCTTCATGGAACATGATCTTTACTTAATGTCCTAATGATTTTTGGCATAAAAGAAAAATCAATAATTTTGAAACAAATATACCCCAGCGACTTAAGACTGGTTTTGTGCTCCAGGGTCAGATATGTGTGTGTATTGTGTATATTTATTATGTATTATGTATATATATATATATAATACACACACATACAGCATATATTTTGAAAATATTTACATGCATATATTTATATTCATGTAATTTATATCATATATTAAATATATAAACGTGACATATTTTTCTTAAATATATACATGAATGTGTGTGTATTTAGATTTACATAATAAATATACACCGTACACACATATTATGTAAACAAAAACTTTTATTTTGGATGCGATTAATCGCTTGACAGCATCTGATGTTGTCACGTGTTGTATCAGATTGTGACGGAGCAGCAGTTGGCTCAGAAGTTGCAGATAGTCACAGCCATTGATCAGGCTGGAGCCGGCAAGCAGCAGTTTATATTAGCTAACCTGGATTACCCCAACCAGGAGAAACTGTTCATCAAACAAGAAAACTCACCAACCAAGGTCTTCTTAACATCTTCTGATGGGTCTGCTGTCAATCAACTGCTTTTCACATCACCTGAGCTGACTGGACAACAGATCCAGGTAAACAGACACCACTCGTGTAAGCCCAAAGTATACTTTGGTTTTTATGTGTACGCTACACTTTGCATTCAGTGAGTGTATAGTGCGCACAGAATGTACACACGCAGCCTGAGTTTTCTAAATGCATATACTGTTTATGCTCAGCTCATGTACGCATCTTCAATTAGTTGGTTGGTCTACAAGTTGGCGACACTGGCCCATTGTTTCACTGTCAAAAAACAAACAGGGTTGTGTTTTCCAAAATCATCGTAAGCCTAAGTAGATCGTAGACTCATTGTCACCAATGGAGCTACGATTAACTTAGGCCTACGATGTTTTTGGGAAACGCAGCCCAGAACAGTACGACCACTACTGGAGACTGCAACAGCAATAGACAACTGCAACTTTCATTTAAAGTGTGCAAAGACATTGTTATTGGTCATCATTACCTTTCTAGAGAAATTGCGCAGACACTGGACGAAGATGAAAGTTTCTAGTGCGCCTGTGTTCATGCACACTATCAAATAAAGTGTACGTTCAAACAAAGACACATTGCGTGCACACATTAGGTATACTCTGGCCTTTACTTGTGTTTTGGTTTAATGAAAAAAATCCAGTATAGCGGACGAAGCAAGAGAAATTTGAATTCTAGCTAACACTGACTTTAGTATAGGGACCAATTCTCACTATTAATAAGTTGCTTATTAGCATGCCTGTTATTAACATATTGTCTGTTTATTAGTACTTATAAAGCACGTTCTGCATGACCATATTCTACATCCCTAATCCTACCCAATACCTAAACTTAACGACTACCTTACTAACTATTAATAAGCAGCAAATTAGGAGTTTATTGAGGCAAAAGCTGTAGTTAATGGTTTGTTAATAGCGAGAATTAGACCTTAAAATAAAGTGTGACCGATTTCTAAAAAGACATATTTCATTCAGTTTTTAAAATAATTTGGTGTAATTTAAATGGAATGTTTTACTCAACATTTGTGTGCTGTTTGTCATTTAGGCTTATTAAGAGTGTTGTGCTGTTAGCTTAGCAACATGCTAATGTCAAACTATTGAAATCAATGTCAAGTCTCCAACACCATATAAATACTACAGTACAAAAACATTATTCAATACAATCAAAGCACCATGGTGTTGTTTTTTGATGTATCACTGCACCATGATATAATCGCCACGTTACTTTTTTTGGGGTAAGACTAAAGGTCCTTGCACACTGAAATTTTTGCGTGCGTTTTTTCGTATTCGTCATCCTTTCCTATCAAAATGCATGCTACAGATGCGAAAACGCAGAAAATCGAACCTGATCTGAATTTTTTTATAACGGACGAAAGTTTCGGAGGCAGTGTGTAAACGTGATTGACACAACATGAGGTCGTATTTATTTTTTAACGTGCGAAAATTTTGGATGAAAATTCCGGACTCCGTGTGCAATGGCCTTTACTATAATTGTAGTCATCTCATGGAAGATTGTATTGTGATAATCTGTATTTCGTGTGTGTTTATATATACAGTATTTCCTTTTGTAATTTACACATATTATTGTTCATATTTATAGTTTAGAATGTTTTTTTTCAGTTTGTGACAGAAGGCTCAGAACAGGGCACTACGAAGCCTCCAGTGGAGTATTGTGTAGTTTGTGGAGACAAGGCCTCAGGTAAATGACACACATAAAGTCATGTTTTAAATAATTGCGACCTCAAACAGAATTCGATTAATTGTGTAATTTTTGTAAACAGATGTTTCTGTGCTGTTATTGTGCATGTGTTCAGGTCGTCATTATGGAGCAGTGAGCTGTGAGGGCTGTAAGGGTTTCTTCAAGCGCAGCATCAGGAAGAATCTGGTGTACACGTGCCGCGGGTCTGGAGAATGTGTCATCAACAAACACCATCGGAACCGGTGTCAGTACTGCAGACTGCAGCGCTGCATGGCCCTCGGCATGAAACAAGACTGTGAGTCCTAATCAGATACATGACTGATGACTCAAATCATGCGGCTTGTTGAGGAGGGGTGTGCTGTCATTAGACTTATGATTTTCACCTGCTGAAATTCCTCCAACAGCTGTTCAGTGTGAGAGGAAACCGGTGGAGGTGTTTAGAGAGAAGCCAGCAAACTGTGCGCCCTCCATCGAAAAGATCTACATCCGTAAAAACCTCTGCAGCCCTCTCGCTGCCATGCCAACGTTTGTCAGTGAAAAAGAGACTGCCAGGTACGGATGTGAATGTGTGTTTGAGTCAAATAGAATCTCTTTTTGTTTGATTTTAACGCTCACTCTGTGTCTGATCACAGGTCCACCAGTTTACTGGACTCCAACATGCTCTTGAACATCCAGCAGTCTCTTTCCAAACTTGACAACACCGTGTTAATTCCTTCTTCACCAGATCAGGTAAAATGTTTTTTTTGGTAATTATTAAAATTAAATCCATTATATTTTGTACTATACTGTATATAATAAATTTATGTTTATTATTATTATTAAAAATGTTTATTATTGTTAAGTCTGGTTCCTTTAGAAACTCAGCTCTAACTGTAAGATGCACATAATATTGTACAATCTATTTTCCTGGGGGCCCGTTTCAATAAGGAGGTTCAACCAAGAACCAACTCTGATTTAAAGCTTGAACTCTGAGTTGACTTACCCTGAGATGGGAAAGTCTGAGTTTTGGGGTTCAGAACAGCTGAACTGAGTTAGTTCAATCCACTCGAAGTAGGTTGGCCCTGAGTTAACCATGTGCACCACGACTATGAAAAGCCATGATCAATGGAGCTCTGAAATCACGATTCACAATGGCATCAGCACCTGACAAAAAGACTTCGGCATACTACGAAATACATAGGACCTACTAGGATAGTTCACCCAAAAATAAAAATTCTGTCATTAATTACTCACCCTCATCTCGTTCCAAACCCTTAAGACTTGCTTCGTTCATCTTCAGAACACAAGTTAAGATATGTTTGATGAAATCTTGGTAAACCATGGTAACTGACTCTGAGTATAAGTTACCACTCTTTCAGAAACGGGCTTGACTTACCCTGCTTTCTCGGGTTTGACAAACCTTCCTCTCTGAAACGGAAAACCCAGAGTTTCCCTCATTTCAGGGTTAGCATACTCAGAGTTTTCACTTAACCTGAAATGAGTCTCAGTGGCCTGTTGCATGAAGCTAGCTGAACAAACTCAGAGTTTCAGAGAAGGTTTAGAGTTGATAAAACCAAACAAATCCAACCTGGTTTAGATCAGGTTCAGCGGGTTCACAAACCTTGATATAAACATCCTCTGTCAACTGATGTCGTTATTAAAAATAGAATGAATTTAAATGCATTTACAAGGCAGAAATAAACACTTCTGCAGCGAAAAAATTTGAGAAGGCAGCAGAAATCAAATATACAACTGACTATGCAAATTAATCAGCTGAATTTAATAATTTTAGTTTCACAAAGCTCAAAAGAAAACACGCAATTTAGTAATTAATAGCTTTTTATATTAAAACTTATTTATGTGTATTTATTTAAATTAGTTTAAATGGAAAGTTTAATATTAATTGCCAGTTTATATAATTATTATTTGAATAAATTATATGAATTATAAATATTTTTAATTAATATAATATGAATATAATAAATAATTAGCGGCAAATGATTGACAGGTTTGTCTCTAAAATTATTTCACTGTATTTTTTTATTATTATATTTTGTTTACATTATATATATATATATATATATATATATATATATATATATATTTGCATAAAGAAAATGAAGCCTATTTTAGGACTTTCAAGAATTTTTACTTTCTTTACATTATTTTTTAACACATTCCACCCAGTTTTCATTACCAATGCCGAAATTATAATATTATTTAAATTTGAAAGTAATTTTTACATAATAGTAGTGTTTGTTTTTTAACGGTATTAAATTTGTGATTTTTTTTGTACATTTATTTATTATATGTTTTTTATAATTACAGATTTTGGGCTGAAATATAACCTGGACAGGTATAAGATGTTCATGAATGTATATTGATGTTTTCTGATGTTCACTGTAGAATGATTCTAGTCAAGGAGATCTGGGTACCTTGGCCAACGTGGTCACATCACTCGGTCACCTCAGCAAAAGTCGTGAGATGATGGACAGCAGTACCGACCTGTCAGGGATAGAGACCATGAGTAACGATGACAGCATTATGACGGACATTCAAAGGGATGAGCCGAATGACGTCACACGGTGTGGAAAGCAACTTTGTAGACCTAATATCAAGCCTGGAAGATGTGAGGTAAATGGCTATGCTTAAATTTCTGATTGTTTGTGTCCAGGGCCTTTGACACGCTCACAAAGGTGCTTCAGTCGGAGGAGGGTTGTGGGGAAGAGGGGGCTGAGGGGGCTGTCAGGGTTGATGAACAGACCACCGCCCTTCTGGAACTAGAGGGTCCGCTGCTCTCAGATATGCATGTGCCCTTTAAGGTCAGGCGTCACTGTTAACTTGCACACACTGCAGTTACAACTCCAAAAATGATGGACCAATAACAATCTGTATTAAATATTGTGTGTAGCTGATGATGCCGCTGCCCATGCCTGACTTCCTGAATCTGAATTACATCTGTGAATCAGCTTCTCGTCTGCTTTTCCTCTCAATGCACTGGGCACGCTCTATTCCAGCTTTCCAGGCCCTTGGGTGAGTGTATTAATGGTCCCATTTACACCGGGTTTAGGCGATCACAAGTAGATAGCATTAAATACAGATAAAAATATCATTTTGATTAAAAAATACATTTTAATATATTTTAAAGTATATGCTGCCCCTTATGCAGTGAAACAGAACTACTGGCAAAAATGGTCTTTTTTTCTTCCTCATGTGTACAGTGCACTGTGTAATAATTTTATATGTGAGCTTGTGGCTGTGTCCTCATTTTATTTTCTGTATTTTTGGTGTTTAGCTCAGAGAACAGCATCACGCTGATGAAGGCCTGCTGGAATGAGTTGTTTGCTTTAGGTCTGGCTCAGTGTTCACACATTATGAATGTAGAAACCATCCTCACAGCCATAATTAACCACTTACAGACCAACCTGGATGAAGGTATGTGGACCTGTTGCTCTTGATTTTTCTGTGTCCTGTCTAATTTATGTTAGCTAATCAACTTTAGGTCAGTTGATTAATTCAGATGATTTTTGTCAGTTGTTTAATTCAGGCAAAATGTATTTATTTATTTATTTTATTATATTTTTGTTTATATATATATATATAATTTGCATAAAAAAATAAGCCTATTTTAGGACTGTCAATAATTTCTACTTTGTTTACATTATTTTTATGAAAGTTAACACATTCCACCCAGTTTTCATTGACAAATATTTATAATGCGAAATTACAAATATTATATAAATTTGAAAGTAATTTTTACATAATGGTAGTGTTTGTTTTTATGTTTGTTTGTTTTCAAAATTGTTTCTCATTCTCATTTATACTGTGTGAGAAAAATATTATGTTTTGATATAGAGACATGACATATCTTTGTAGTAGTGATGGGCGCTTTTGAAGCACTGCTTCGTGAAGCTTCGAAACTTTTGTGAATCAATTTTTTTTTAAACGGTTGTTCGGAGCACATATCAAACTGCCAAAGTCACTTGATTTCAGTAAACAAGGCTTCATTACGTCATAACTGTCGAAATTTCAATGGTTTTCTGTTGGGGGGCGATTTCTCTAAAACCGTGAATCATGCGAGTTCATTGAGATCGCCCCCTAGCGGTGAACCATTGAACCAGCATCTATTGTTTTTCCTGATCTCGGATCAGTTTCATCAATTTGTAGACATTTTTAACGAGACAGTTGTGTAATTAAAAGGATGAGAAGTTAATTATGAGTATAGTCTCTTACTGGCCTCTATATACAAGCTCTCCATAAAACAAACAAAAAAGCCCTGCAAATTAATATAAAATATTTTAAAAACCACATATTATACAGACACTTCATATTTAATGGTATTGTATTTAATATATTAAAAACAGTTTTTGTTGCATTTACACACTTTTGACCAGTAGGTATCACTTTACGATAATGATTTTAAAAATCATTTTGCGAAGCGATTGGTTCAATTGATTCGAAGCTTTGAAAAGGTTTGTTTCTCCCATCACTACTTTGTAGGCGAATGGAAACATTCTATCGGCTTTTGTCGAAGGACCCAGGGTGATGCTAACTTTGGGGTTGGCCTACAAAAATATGTCATCAATGCAGCATTCTTGTATAGAGAGAACTAAATTGTTGGCTTTTATATTGCCTTTGTACTAAAGCAAATTGTTAAAATATTATGATTTGAAGTTAACTTGATACACAGATACCTAATGAGAAATGTGTGTGTTCAACAGAAAAACTGTCCCCGGAGCGCGTGAAGCTAGTCATGGAGCATATCTGGCGTATGCAGGAATTTTGTAACAGTATGAGTCGCACGAGTCCTGATGCATATGAATATGCTTATCTCAAAGCTGTGGTTCTCTTCAGCCCAGGTGAGCACAACTGGATTTGATCTGAAAAATATGAAGGAAATGGAGAGAAAAAAAAAAGTAAGAATGGAGTTGATTGTGTGTGTTTGTCATAGATCACTCTGGAGTGGACGGCACCCTTCAGATCGAACGCTTTCAGGAGAAAGCCTACATGGAACTGCAGGACTATGTGAGCAAAGTGTATCCAGAGGACACATATCGGTGAGTGACTATAGTAGCTTGCGTTTGTCCAACCAGTCATCATAGATTCTCAATTATAAAGTGCACAATTATGGTCTAATTCATTTTGAATATTTAGGAAAACATTTTTTAATTTAGTTTTATTTGAGATATGCTAGTTGACTATAAAGCTACGTTCACACCAATAACGATAACTATAAAGATAACGATATTAGCGTCCACACCAGCGAACGATATCGTCTGTTTACTCTAAGCGCATGCTCGTCTGCCGCTTTAAATTCTCGAGCTTGTTATAGCAGGATGGATTCTGATTGGCTGTCAATGTTTGTATCGTTCATCAGCTGGAAAAGTCGTTCTGAAAGTGATTCCAACGATATTGTTTCTCTGTGCCTTTATCGTTATAGCTGCGGTGTGGACTCTCCTATTCTTTAATATTGAGAACGAGTTTTAGAACTATCGTTATCTTTATGGTTATCGTCCTTGGTGTGAATGGGCCTTAAACGAAACTATAAATTCTCTTTCAGCCTTTCAAAACTGTTAGTTCGTCTGCCTGCTCTGCGGCTCATGAGCGCGGCGGTGACCGAAGAGCTCTTTTTCACCGGTCTAATCGGGAACGTTCAGATCGACAGCATCATTCCCTACATCCTCAAAATGGAGTCTACCGACTACAACAGCCAGCCAATCAGCACTGCTGAGTGACAGAAACCCCGCCCACAGCCACACCCATCAGCTTTGCTCGCTCAGACCTTTGAGCCGAAACATATGATATAATCATGTGAATTTTGAATAAGGAAATCATTTTGTTCTGACTTTTCTTTTTCATTTGGTCAGTGGTCGTCTATGGGTTATGTAGTATGGATAAAGTGGTTTACCGCAACTGTTGCGGATGGATCATTTGGCTTTTATTGTACTAGTGTACTTATGTTTAAAAAAGTGTCTATAAAGATACAGGAAGTGCAAGGAATCTGTTCTTAAGAACTTGTTCCAGAGAGAACTTTGCCCCCCGCCCCAAGCACTGACTTTCTCTGTATGTATATGAATGATGTATATAGGAATAATAAATGTCAAAACAAGAGGGGAAATGTCTGTATTTTGGTATTTGTTGGAGACTGTTCCTTTTTTTATGAACACATTAAATGTGATATACAGGGTTCCCACAGTCCCGGAAAATCTTATTTTCATCCCTGGAAAAGTCATGGGAATTATGTAGTGCATGTAAATGTTTCTGTTTAAGCTCTATTATATTTAATTGGCAAAATATCAATCTATGAGTGCAATCTTCAGTGTGTGGGAGTCTAGTCAGTGATTGACCTCTGTAACGTTTAAATAATGAATATGTTTGTGTTGTGTTGCATTTTTATTAAAGGGTAAACCAGACTTTCAGAAACATGCTCTGGACAAGCTTGGACACTTAAATTGCACTATAAATCATTATTACTATCACTGAAACACCTGGAATATTTCTTAATAAACTGCTAATACACATCACCCAGAGACGTGATCTGCTCAAACCAAAGTAAAAACATTGTATGATTTAATCGTTAGAATTTGCGTCAATGTAATTGTGATATTGTGGCAAAAAGAAAATATGATTTCCATCTTTAAAAGCTGTTTATACGATAAATTCAGACAATATAATGAGGACATGAATATGTACTGCATAACAAGCATAAACCTGCTGCACGTTTCACTGCTTCAGGTAAATTATAACGATAAAGGTCATTTTTTCAGTCTGATTATAATTTGAGGAATTTGTATATGTGACCCTGGACCACAAAACCAGTCGTAAGGGTCCATTTAAAATTGAGATTTATACATAAAGCGGAATAATTAAGCTCTCCATAGATGTATGGTTTGTTAGGATAGGACAATATTTGGCTGAGATACAACTATTTTAAATTTGGAATCTGAGTGTGCAAAAAATATTGACTCCAAATGAAGTTTTAGCAATGCATTACTGATCAAAGAGTTTTGATATACTTATGATAGGAAATTCACATAATATCTTCATGGAACATTATCTTTACTTAATATCCTAATGATTTTTGGCATAAAAGAAAAATCGATCATTTTGACCCATACAAATGTGTTGTATGTTGGCCCGTGCTACTTATGACCAGAGACTTTGTTATGACTAGTTTAGTGGTCCGGAGTCACATATAATATACATCTCAGAGAACTAAATGTCAGTCTGTAATTCAGTAAAACGAGAGACAAGGTGTGAAGGACTCGGCATGAATTTAAAACTGGTGCACGATGATTATTTGTAGGAGTGCTGGCGGAACCGTCGCGTGTGATCGTGTGAAGGGGGACGGTAGCGGCGCGCCTCGGTCCGTCCGTGTTTAGAGTCCGGCGGTTATGGCGGAGTACGCGAACATAGTGCGGCGGGCCGTGGGTCAGCTCACCGGTCACGGCGGTGTTAGAGGCTTCCTGCTGCAGCTTTTCAGGTGGGTCACTCGAGTAAATCTGTTTTTATAGCTTTAGAGGTCAACAATGCTGTAAAATAGAGTGTAAAGCTGTAAGAAAATAAAGCCAAAGCAATGACCTCTGATAGTTACGGTACAGTCACATACACTAACGTTATATTACCAAAAGTATTGGGACGCCCCCTTCTAATGAACAGGTTTGACTACTTTAGTCATTTCTATGAGTACAAATCTTAATGTTAAAGCATATAATGATATTGTAGGAAATTGTGTGTTTCTAGTATTATAGCAACAGTTTTGGAAGTGTCTAAAATGACTGTACCCATATGTACAAGTCATTGGTGTTTGGTGATGAGTTTTTGGCTCAAGGTCTGCATTTACAGTCACACCAGAGGTGTTAAACTGGGATTAGGACTTGGTTTTATGCAGACCAGTCAAGTTCTTCCACACTGACTGAATCAATCATTTTCTTTTTGAACCTTGTCTTATACACAGAGGCATTGTCATGTTAGAATAGAAAAGGGTCCAAACTGTTGCTATAATATTAGAAGCACACAATTTCCTAGAATATCATTATATGCTTTAACATTAAGATTTGTACTCATAGAAATTACTAAAGTAGTCAAACCTGTTCATTAGAAGGCGACCCAATACTTTTGGTAATATAGTGTATATGTGAATGTGATAATGTTTACCGGAGTAATTATTTTAATTAGCATATTTATATTGCATCTGGTGTCACAATACAAATTGCCATTTATACAGTGAGATCTTTATGTGCATATACATAGAAACAATATATAAAAAATATAATCATTATCGTTCAGAAATAAGAACGAATAAAAAGTGTTGATCATTTTATTGTATCTATATTTATTATATCATTGAAACCATGTTTGGACCTGCACTAAATATTTTAGGGGATTTATTCTTGATATTTGTATATTATTAATTTCATGCACATTATTAACTTATTACATTAAATATTAGATTGATAAAAATGTGTCTTTCTCAGGGTGAATGATATAAAGACTGGAGCCTTGGTGGGTATTGACAAATATGGCAACAAATACTATGAGGACAACAGAAACTTTTTCGGTATGAGTATACATACTTTAGCTGTCTGTACACAAATGTACTGTTTTTATGCCTTATTAATATGCATTTTTTTTTATTTGTAACTTTCAGGCCGTCATCGATGGGTGATTTACACCACGGAGATGAACGGCAAGAAAACTTTGTGGGACGTTGATGGCAGCATGGTCCCTGCCGAATGGTAATATATCTAGATGTGCTTGGCATGGTGTTTTTATGGATTTAGTTTTATATCTTTTGCACTTAATATTATGTAATAATTGGAGTAACTCATTGGGTAATTTTACAGTGCAGTTGAAAAACTAATTTAGCCCTGAAAAGAGGAGAAATATAAAAAGACATCCATATGGTTGATATTTCTCTTGGTAAACATTGGAAATTATCATGAAAATAGATTTTAAAAATAAAATTGTATATATATATATATATATATATATTAATTTATTTATAGAATTGCATAATATTTTATACAGTTATTAGCAGACAAACACAGGCTTTATTTGCCAATGTGCAGTCATATATCTTCTATTCTTCTCTCTTTGATGTTTTTCTCAGGCACCGTTGGTTGCACTGCATGACGGATGACCCTCCCACCACTCACCCTCCAGAGCCCAAGAAGTTCCTGGCCAAAGTACATCAGTTCAACAACAGCGGCACACTTAAATGCTACGTACCCTATTCAACCACTCGCAAGAAGATCCACGAGTGGGTGCCAACAAAAGCCGGGGAGAAATGATCCCCTCGTCCTGCTTGTGTTCCCTTTACCACCTATGACCAGTTCTGCCGTCTGGAACATTCTGTAAATTGTAGCTTTATAATCATCAATAAATTAAAACTAATGTCTTTATTCCTGAGTGATTTCAAAATTCATGTTCATAAAACACTTGGAAAAATGAGCATCACATATGCGATGGAGTCGGAGGTTTGATCACCTTGCAGCCTTGGTGAGCATAAGAGCTCCACTGCATTTATTAAATACAGTAAAATACAGTATATTATGAACTAAAATAACTTTTCTTTTTTAGTATATTTTAAAATGTAATTTGTTCCTGTGATGGCAAAGCTGGATTTTCAGTAGTCACATGGT
The DNA here is from genome assembly GCA_023376895.1 of Aspiorhynchus laticeps. NCBI lineage: Eukaryota > Metazoa > Chordata > Actinopteri > Cypriniformes > Cyprinidae > Aspiorhynchus > Aspiorhynchus laticeps. Next base: position 10,330,423 of record CM041805.1, read on the forward strand.
CCTTCAGAAATCATTCTAATATGTTGATTTGCTGATCACTGATCAGGAAACATTTTATTATTATGAAAAAAAAAAAAAATATATATATATATATACAGTGCCTTACGAATGTATTCATACCCCTTAATTTTTTCACGTTTTATGTTACTGCCTTATGTTAAACTGCTTTAAATTACTTTTTTTTTCCACATGAATCTGCACTCCATACACCATATTGACAGCAAAAACAGAATTGTCACAACTTCTTAAATTTATTAAAAATAAAAAATATAAAAACTAAATATTTAGCTGAAGCACCTTTACATCATCAAGTCTTTTTTGTTTGATGTAACAAGCTTTGCTCATCATCATTTGGCGATTATCTGTTATTCTTCTCCTCACCTCTTCACCTCTCAAGCTCTGTCAGGTTGGATGGGGCAGATGCACATATTCAGGTTTCTCCAGAAATATTTGACTGGGTTCAATCCCAGGCTGTGGCTGGGCCACTCAAGGACATTCACAGAGTTGTCTATAAGCCACTCCTTCTGTGTGCTTAGGTCATTGTCCTGTCGGAAGGTGAACCTTCTGCTCAGTCTGAGGTTCTGAATGCTCTGGACTAGGTTTTCATTAAAGCTATCTCAATATGTTGGTGCATTGAGCTTTTCTTCTACTCTGATGAGTCCCTCAGTCCCTGCTGCTGAAAAACAGCTCCACATCATGAAGCTGCTACCAGCACACTTTACTTTTAGGTTGGTACTCTGCATGTGATGAGCAGAGCTGGTTTCCTTCAAACAGGATGCTTAGAATTGAGGTTCATCAGACCAGAGCATATTGTTTCTCAGAGTCTGAGGGTCCTTTAGGTGCTTTTTTTGTAAATTCTAAGTGTTTTCATGTGTCTTCACTGAGGAGAGGATTGAATTTGGCCACACCCCCATAAAGCCCAGATCGGTGGAGAGTCGCAGTGATGTTTGTCCTTCTGTAGATTTCTCCTATCTCCACATGTGATCATGGAGCTCAACTAGAGTGACCATCAGCTTCTTCGTCACCACTCTAACCAAAGCCCTTCTCCATCAACTGCTCAGTTTGTCCAGAAGGCCAGCTCTAGGAAGAGTCCTGGTTGTTTCAAACTTCTTCCATTAAGGGTAACAGAGACTACACGCTTCTGTGAGCCTTCAATGAAGCAGAATGTTTTTCTGAATTCTTCCTCAGATGTGTGGCTTGATGCAAACCTGTTTCTGAGATCTACAGGCAGTTCTTTTGACCTCAGGGCTTGGTTTTTGCTCTGATATGCATTATCAGCTGTTAGACCTTTTATTAAGACGTGTGTTACCTTCACTCGAAATGTAGTAACACCTACAAGCAATATGAATGCTCCTGAGCTAAATTCCAACTGTCCAAGATAAGGTTATGAGTACTTATGCAATGGAATCATTTAAGTTTTTTATTTTAAATAAATTTGCCATTATAGTGTATGGAGTGTAGATTGATGTGGAAAAAAGTAATTTAAAGCAGTTTAACATAAGGCAGCAACATAAAACGTGAAAAAAATGAAGTGGTATGAATACATTCGCAAAGCACTGTATATATATTTCAGTGTGTCTTTATTATGTTGAAAACAGTCGTGCTGCTTATTTATTTATTAATGGAAACCATTATGCATTTTTTTTATTTGCTGATAGAAACTTCAAAAGAACAGCATTTATTTAAAATGTAAATATTTTGTAACATTACTGACAAAACGTTTTGACTATAACTAAAACACATAAAGTTGTTAAAGTTGTTAAAGCCTTTTTTTTTTTTAAATAAATTTAGTAATGATCAGTAATTAGTAATGAACAATACGACCAAACACGTGCACAGGAAAGTGAAGTTTGTTTTTTAGGAATGTTTATGTTCGAATGTTTAATAACCGCAGCTCGAGCGGTTCAGTATGGCATCATACCCACGTTGCTTTATTTCCTGTGTGGCTCGATGATGAGGGATACGGGTTTAAAGCAATTTTAGTATAAACTTATCACCGGTCGAACAGTGTGACAAGGTCTTTATACAATAAATGGCAAACACCAATAACAGACGAACTCAGGTATAGCAGTGTTCACGAAAACATGCAGGGTTTCTTATTCATAATAATTCGATACAGTAGGTGATGCATCTCTTTCTAGGGGCCTGTAGTCAATGAGAAGATGCTGTTTCGCGGCAGTATCATTTCCCAAACGAAGGGTGAGTGAGTTCAGTCGGTTAACGTTAGAGGAGGCAGAGGGTGACCAGCAGAGGGCGTTGCTTTGATGTTTTTCGGATTTTGCTCAAGTTTTTGAGGGATGGGAATCGATACTGAGGTCTAAGTACCATGGTACTATCACCTGATACCATCACTCTACCATGGTATCACCAGTGTTTTTTTTAATAAGGGCTGCAGCATTATCACCACAAGTTTAAACGCTTGCAAGTGTAATGTGACAATGTAAATAGTGCTAGCCACAATTTGTAGTTTCAATTTCACACGAATAGTTAATACATCCGTGCTTGCAGATAAATGCCGGGAAAAAAAATTGTACACTGTGAACCCTTAATGTTCACGTGAGAAAAACACAAGAGTAAATCGTGCTGTCAGCAGAGACATCAATATGTGCATGACACCAGCAGCTTATGGTTAACACACTAATAGGTCAGAGTTGTTTGTAACTCATCTGTGTAAAACAGGCAGACTGGTAATTTACAATGTCTAGTTTTGTTATGCATTGCTCTCTCTCTCTCTCTCTCACACACACACACACACACACACACACAGTTCACTGCAAAATGGATTGAGGTAATGAATTATGGATACGCACATTAGCATGGTGTCATTTCACACCGCCAAGTGGTTTAAATTTTCATATCCCCATGAATAAGAGGCTGGTAGAGTAGTGCATAGGGTGTATTCGTATGTCAGATAAACGTCAGGTCTCTCGATTACAATGTACCATGCTTTACATATGCATTTACCATTGTCATTGGTGAATATTTCATTATTTCCATGCATAATCGTTTTTTCTTTATTAGCAGTGTCTGCAATTAGTGGTTAGGTTTCACTATCGCTATTGGATTATGATGTGTCATACTGTGCAGTTTGTTGAGCTGGAGTGTTTCTGTTACATTATTACCCTAGTAACTATGTGGAACACCCTAGCAACACCCCAACAAAAGCATAACAACTTGACAGCCACAAATAACACCCTTACAACTGTATAATAACACCCTAGAAACCATCCAGAACACCCAACTGTATATTGCCCTGACAACACATAGCAACACCCTAGAAATGACAACAACACTTAGACAACTGTATATTACCCTAGCGAAACCCGGGCAACCACCCAGAACATGCTAGCAACACCCTGGCGACTACTCATGACACCCATCATAGTTACTCCTCATAACATAACCTCATAGCAACTATCCAGAACACAAAAACACTGCAACCCCAAATTATTACACCCTAGTAGCTGCATAGCAACACCCTAGAAGCCACCCAGAACGCCCAGGTAACCATATACACATAGCAACACCCTAGAAATGACCAGAACACTTGGGCAACTGTATATTACCGTGTATATCACCAATACCAACTCCAGAACACCCTGACAACCACCCAGAACACCCTAGCAACAGCCTGTCATCCACCCAGAACACACTAACATCACCTACATCAACTACTCCTAACACCTGAACGAAGTCATAGTAACACCCTAGAAACCACCCAGAACACTTGGGCTATATATTACCCCAACAACCACCAATAACAACAACAACAACAAAAAACACCCAGAACCTTATATTTCCCTGGCATCTATCAGAACACCCTAACAACACCCTGGCAACTACTCATGACACCCATCACAGTAACTCCTCATAACACAACCTCATAGCAACTATCCAGAACACAAAAACACTGCAACCCCAATTTACCCTAGTATCATTGCAACACCCTGGAAACCACCCAGAACACCCAGGTACCAGGTAACTGTATACACATAGAAACACCCTAGAAACAACCAGAACAACTGTATATTATCCTGTATATCACCAATACCAACACCAGAACACCCTAACAACACCCTGACAACTACTCATGACACCCATCATAAATACTCATAACACAACCTCATAGCAACTATCCAGAACACAAAAACACTCACCCCATTTATTCACCCTAGAACTCAAGCAACACTTGGAAACCACCCGAACACCCAGGTCAGGTAACTTCATACACATAGAAAACCCTAGAAACAACCATTTGAACAACTGTATAGTCTATCCTGTATATCACCAATACCAACACCAGAACACCCTAACAACACCCTGACAACTACTCATGACACCGATCATCAGTAACTCATAACACAACCTCATAGCAACTATCCAGAACACACAACCACACTCTGGTAGCCACCCAGAACATCCAAGCATCATTGTGGCCACTCATATTCACTTCATAAATGTAAAACTCTACCATTTTTAAAATGTGGTAGGTCTGGTCCTGTTTTCCAGTAATGTGTGGTCAGAATGGTATCAGTTTTACAGAACAGTAGTAATTATGCTATGTATTTTGAATCTCATTGTAATGCTGGATCATGTTATGAGAGTTTCCATATGTCCTTATTTTGAGGCAGCTAATGCGATAAATTTAGCGCTGGCCCAGATAGTCATTAAAAGCACATCTCTATTTTTTTTCTGCACTGAAGGGCGTAAAGAGAGGAAGACAAAGCCTGTAGGATAGGGTTGAGGTTTTATCAACAGGAAGAGGTACAAAACAAATAGCTTTTCCAATCCGCCACTCCCCCAATGAAATAGACTGATGGACGCTACGCACTTAACAGTCGTTGAACACATCTGAAAGATATATTATTATATAGTAAAGTTTTACACTGTTGTCAGTGTAGTTGTCAGTGTGACACAAAGACTGGTTTTAGATGCAAACTGTACACTGTACTTCATACAGTTTCTTTCCAGAGCCTACACTGCCTCGCACAGTCACAGGAAGTGAAAGGAACACAGTGTCAAGTCTGTTTACGATCTGTTTAGATTGCATGCTGTTTTGTTGTTGGTACGTAATGTACCAAAATTCACATTTCAGGTTAAGTTCTATCAACAGTATCTATGTTGTCACAGAAAATAATTATGACTCGTTCCTTATAACACCAAACTACAATTGTGTTTTCAGTAATACACTTAAAATGGAAGTCTATGGGGCAAGGTTTTGTATTCGAGATAAATATAATAAAATACAGAGTTTTGCAAGTATAGTCACAGGAATTGAATATGATATATGCTAACACAAGACAAGTATAGAATCACGTGCTAACCTTACCTGTGCAAAGTTATTTATTCGTTAGAAAAATACAAAACCAGGTAACTTTCACACAATACACATTAGCATACTAGAAAATGGCAGTGAAGTGATAGTTCATGCAAAAATTAAATGTAATTCTGTTCCAAACCTGTATGACTCAGTGTTATTACAAAAGTGTTTTGACAAAATGTCTGTTTTTTTATATACATGTAAAATGAATGTCAGTGTTAATTGTTTTGGACCTCAGTGGCTTACATATGGATAAAAAAAAAGTTAAAAATACATTTCAAAATCAATCTGTTTTTGTTCTGCAAAAGATTGTCAGGTTTGGCATAACATGAGGGTCAGAAACCAAATATATAAGCTTTATATTTCTGCTCTTAAACTGTCCAGAATGCCTTTCCCATTGACTTCCATTGTAAGTGGATTTCTATGAATGCAATTTTTGCTTGTTTTGTACAAACTGAGAAAGCATACACTCTTAAAAATAAAGGTGCTTCACGATGCCATAGATAGAAGAACCTTTTTGTCTAAATGGTTCCATAAAGAACCTTTAACATCTGAAGAACCTTTCTGTTTTACAAAAGGTTCTTTGTGGTGAAAGAAGGTTCTTCAGATTATAAAAAGACAAGGAAGAGATGGTTCTTTAAAGAACCTTTGACTGAATGGTTCTTTGTGGAACCAAACATGGTTCTTCTATGGCATCGCTTGAAGAACCTTTTGAAGCACCTTTATTTTTAAGAGTGTAGATGAAAGGAGGAGACATATTCATGCTGCGTCTTTTCATTAATCAAGCGTTGTCTGTCTATATTCAAAGAATCACACTGCCACTGATTTGTGAAAGTTAATTTCATCAATTAAAGAGGAGCTATATTTAGACTCAAGTCTTTGGCCATTTCACACACTTCATCAATAATTCACTTCTGAATGGTAGTCAGGAAGATGAATCATTAATAATGTGACAGCAAGACTTCCAATGAAAGCTCCTCTAGAGACTGTGTGTGATGTTTATGTGTGTGTATTAGAGTTATTGAGCGAAAGGTTGCGTGACATGTCAGATCGTCAGTTTTATTCTAGTTCTCTTGATCTTAAAGACAATAGAGCGCAACAGTAGGGTTCCAGAACTAAAAACCTACTGTTTTTTTATTAAATAACAAATAAGCCTTTCAAGACATTCAGTGAGCCTTGAGTTAATTCTTTTGTAGAAGACATAAATTCACTACCTATTACATAATGCTGAAGATAGATCTGATCCAACAGAGGCATCACTGTTAACATGGAAACTGAAATCACTGAAATTAAGTAGATTTGTACTCATAAGCAACTTAAAAATATAAATAGTTTGCATTAAATTTGTCATCTGCAGTGCTTTATGGGATGAGTAGTTCATTCCTTCAAAATAGGCAATGCATTCGCAAAACAGAGCAGAATGTGGACAATCAAACTATACTTGATAAAGTATAAATAAATGATATTTCAATGCTTTTGCATTCTCTTGCAAAAGCATTGTGGTAATCCTGAGAAACTTTGCACTCATTTATGTTCTCTTGCAAAAGTATTGCGTTCCCCCAAGAACCTTTGCTCTCATTTGCATTTTCATAGCACTGTTTTTCTCCCACCTCATATCATTTCCATCACAAAAGTTTTGCAAGCAAACACACAAAAAAAAAAAAAAAAAAAAACGGAGCTAGTCTCAGCTTTCAAATTGTGTAATTTTTTTTTTTTAAAGAAATTCAAACAATAAATAGTTTTATGGCTCTTTAATGAGTCGTAAAACCTCAGTTCAAGCGGCACGTGAACCGATCGTCTTTTCATATGTACTTAAAGCACAAAATAAACATGAATGAACATCAGAACGTATTTTATTTCAACAGCGGAAAGACATCAATACACACCATTTTTCAAGTTTAAGTCCACCGAAGTTAATACTCTCCTGTCTGATTTGTTTGTCAGACAAAATGGCGGATTCTGTGTTATAATTGGTCAGATCACCTGTCAATCAAGCTCTTAGCGAAGGGTCAATTGCCTGCCACCTATAAACCGTTAAACTCTTCCACAGGTGCATGTGAAATAATTGTTTATGGTTCATTGAAATAGCATGAAAAACATTGTTTAAACACTTTCCAATTAAGCTTATTTGAATTTTCAAAATTATCTTTGTAATACAGTATCCTAAAAAAGGAACATTTCTTGTTTTGCTGAGTGATTTATTTTCTTCTTCCACCTCATAATTTTCAGATGCAAAAGTTTAAAGAGTAAACGCAAAGTTTCTCAGGGAAACGCAAAAACATTGAAATATGTCCATCATGTGCCTTTAGGGGCTCTAACATTAGGACTTTAGTTCACCCCAAAATTAACATTTTTAAGTGTACTATCCCTTTAAAGTGGATGCTTGTTGCTGTGTCTATTCTTTATAAATAAATAAGGGAGGATTTAATGATAGCTGTCGTTGGAAAGTAAAACCGTTTCTCTGCATCTTGGTCATAAGGGATAAGCTTTTTGACGGTAACTCTGGCATGTGTCATGAAAGAAATAGCAGTTATTGCCTGAGATGAAAGGATGACCAACTGATGCATTCCCATGTGTGTGTGTATACCAGCTCTTTTCATCTCACCCATAGAGGATCAAAACTACACCGTAGTGATGTCATGTCCTGCAGGGGGGCTGAGTGCACTGAAAGGGCGAAGGTCATTTTTCTTTCTTTTATCTTTTAGTTCTCAGTCTCTTTGTCTTTCTGTTTTTTTTTTTTTTTTTTTGCAGTTCACAGCACTAATTCACTGACAAGAACAAGGGAAAGGACAAAAGAGACCTAAGTGGGTGTGTTAGAGAGACTAATGAACAGTACTAGCGCATGAACTAAGGACAATAAAAGAGGGATAGAGATAGAGGGGAGAGAAAGGGAGTGGTGTGATAAAAGGTAACAGAGTGATATTTCAAGATAGGTAACTAATAATCTAGCTTGCCCTGTTGTAGTTGTTGCTAAAGGAATGTTTCGCCCAAACCCTAATGTTTTTCTGTGGAAAACAAAAGGAGAAGTTCTGAAGAATGTTCATGCTGCGCTGCTCTTTTCCATCTAATGAAAGTGAATGGGGACTAGGGCTGTTTGGGTGTTTTTAAAGCTTTGGCATTTTTAAGTGAAGACGAGACATGGGAAATAGGGTCAGAGAGAGGAACAGAATATAAAGGGACTTCAGGATGTCCACAAGGCTGCGGCTCCTATGTAGGTTTTAAATCTAATTTACACTTACACAAACTTGGCAAAATGGTTAACATTTAGCTATAGCCTCATGCTGTCTAAACCCATTTAATTTTATTTCCTCTGTGGAACACAAAAGAAGACATTTTGAAGAATATTCATCCTCCTCTTTTCAGTAAATGAAAGTGAATGGGGACTAGGGCAGTTTGGGAGCTAAACAGCCCCATTCCCCATTTAATTTAATTTCAAAGGACAAAAAGCACCATATAAGTAGCCCACACTATATTTCAAGTCATCTAAAGCTCTACAATGGATTGCATTCAAGGCATTATTCACTGAAAGTCTTCCCTTCCTCAAGTTTCTAATCTAATTTCCGCTTATACATGTTGATGCTGAGCTCAGAAAACGTAAATGATGAGTAAATGATGACAGATTTTTTTTATTTTTTGGGTGAACTTTTCCTTTAAGAAAGTAGAATGCTTATGTGATTCTGGACTATTTGCATAGTGTGACATGGAAATAGATGGAAGTGTTTATTCCAGGACAATGAACCCCACTTTTTCCCCCTTTTTCCATTTTATCTTGTTACCAAACCTGATTTTATTGTGTTCATTTAATGTGGTTTCTGCATGATCAGTGCCAACCAATCTGTTAGACTCTTTTTTGGCTTGTTTTTAGTAGAAAAGCTTTCAGCTAGACAGAAACAGCCTGTGGCCATTCTCGTGGATTAGGTTTTCCACTGATTGTTAAAAATAGAAGTCATGGCCTTTACAACACCTATTGTCACACTTTGACATCTCTGTCTGTGACGGGGGGCGGGTGGGGACACGTAATTTAGGAACAGAAACAAAAGTGTCTTCGGAAGTAAGGGAACAAACCAGACTTGTTGCATGAACACTGAGCTAGTCATGAATGTGTACATGGGCTTACTTTTAGCAATACTTGGGGGACAAACGTGAAGCCACTTGTCTAAACCTCCCTTTGGGAACACCATCAAAGGTAAAAACTGATTCATAAATATCATTCATAAATATTTCTACTCTAAAAGTTTTCTTTTAGGGGTAGGGTTAGAGTAATTGCATATTTCTAGTGATTATAAATGTCTAACAGGAGAAATGTAATATATTTATTTAATTTTTTATTGTTTGCATCATTAAAAGTTGACATCTAAAATTGTTAATACAAATCAACCTCTTGGACATAAAAGTGCCTGTAGTTGACCTAAAGTATATGCTAATTATATAAAACATATTCTATATTTATGCTTTAAGTGCATGGTTTCTTTTTAGTTATAGTTAATAATATAGTTCTGTTATACATCCAGTTATTTAAAATTGATGCTGTGGGCATTGTGAAATGAATGCATTTCAGAAACATCCACAGACTCAGAAGCAGTTATGAGTTTATGGAAGGCAGATGCGATGATTCATTCATTTAATTATGTTTGGCAGATACAGTCTGTAGGTCACTAAAACAGCTTCATTTCCATCTGTCTGTATGAGTGATTTAGGTCATGATATTAAAATGCAGCTCTGCTCTAGCAGAGGCTGGGCGAGAAACACAGCTGCTTCAGAACTCTCATATATGCATCTTATGCTGGAATGAAGAAAAATAGTTCGATCTTAAAGATGATTCACAAAAATTATGACATTTAGGCCTGGTTTCACAGCCAGGGCTTAGACTAAGCCAGGATTAGGCCATAGTTCAATTAGGACATTTAAGTAATTTTTATTAACATGCCTTAGAAAAAAATTACTGGTGTGCATCTTGAGACAAAACAAAGGTACTGATATGTTTTAAGATCAGTCAGGGCAAGTTTCTTTCAGTTGAAACAGCTCAGAATTTTAGTCTGGGACTAGTTTTAAGCCTTGTCTGTGAAACCGGGGGTATATCACTAACAACCACTCAGAACACTTTAGCAAGCACATGACAACAATCTAACAACCACAGAATACATTAATAATAGCAAGGTTAAGGTTAAAGGTTAAAGTAATAACAACACAAAGAATGTAAAAAATCTAGCATTAATAATAACACAACAGCACAGGTATGTTACAAATAGATTTTTTTTTTAGACATAGGGCCAGATTTACTAAACAGGACAAATTAGCGTTAGAGCGCAATTCCATAAAAGCGCCGATAAAATTCTGCGGGTGATTTACTAACAATGCACACATTAAAGAACACAGACGCAGCCAGATCATTTCCATAATGACCAGCGCAATCTACCAAGAGCAGCGCACATTACAGCCTGCTTTAAAACAGGCTTTTTTTGGCCATTAAATAATGGTGCAAATACCAGTAATTTGACGAGCGCAAACGTTAGTAAATCGCGTTGCGTGATTCATTTGAGTACTCTCCTCCCATAAATTTTGCATCTGAAAGGAAACTCCTACAAATGCATATTTAATAATGTCAGGCGCAAAAATAACTGTGTCCACACCTTTTCAGCGCTGATTCTTCACTGTGCGACTTTAGTAAATCCTGACAGTACTATTTTAATGCCAAAAGACGGTTTACGCTGGCGCAAGCTATTAGTAAATCTGGCCCTAAATATTGACCCTTTATGTGCTTACCGTTTTTTAACTTACTACCCTTAAAAATCACTAATTGCTGTCGCATTGACCAACGTGTTTTGAGGGGCAGCAGTTGGGGGGTCACTGCTGTTCATTTGTCACATGTTAATGGCCTTCTCAGTGGGTCTAAATGCTTATGTAACGTTACGGTAAAACATCTGAATAATCTGTCTGCATTTTTGTACATACACACAATCGTTCATTTTAGACAGGAAGGTTGAACTCCAGACACATAGTTCGCTCTGGTATGAATGTATGTACAAGCTCTCACAAGTATCATAAGTGTCGGTGTGATTGTGTAAGGTGCTTGTGCATGGAGAGTAAGCAGGAGTGTGTGTCTCGAACTCTCTCTCTGTGTGTGTGTGTGTGTGTGTATGTGTGTGAAGATCTTATTACATTGTCTGTTCAGTTTGATGAACATCAAGTGAAAAGGTATCAGCCCGAGTGTCTGTGTGTGTGTGTGTGTGTGTGTGTATGTGTGTGTGTATGTGTGTGAAGATCTTATTACATTGTCTGTTCAGTTTGATGAACATCAAGTGAAAAGGTATCAGCCCGAGTGTCTGTGAGTGTGTGAGTGTGTGAGTGTGTATAGCTGGTGTTACCGGCAGGGCTATTTCACACACTTGAAATAAAGTAGGCCCTTGAGAGCAGTATATTTTCTACTAGTGAATATTTTATGCTTTCTATTTGTTTTGAAAACAGCCAGAGATTAGGTGTCCTAGAACTGGTCATAGTCCAGCAAGGTGTATAACTGTTTTCGTTCTGAGAGTCTTTTGCTGTAGATTTGCTGCAGAACAACAGACTAAATCAAAAACTAAAAGTGTTTAAAGAGGTTGTGTTCACATGTGACAAAACATATGATGTAAGTGAAAGAGCAGAATAGCATAATGTTTATGACTTAAATATATGACCTAACCAAAAGGTTAGAAAATATATAAATTAATTATAGTTTTTTTGTACATGCAATTTTTTCTGTTATGACAACTCTCTGAGAGTTTAGCATGGTAGTATACATATCAACGTAAATGTGTTACGTAAATAATATACATGAAATTAACCTGTAGCTGATCTATACAGGTGGAGCTGGGGAAGGTGGAGGGTTTCTGAAGCGCGCTGCAACTGCTACAGCAAGCACGAGCTGAATATTTGAATGTTGAGCAGCAAGCCCATTGGCTGCTGATACGAAACGAAACCAATCAGCTGCACCATGTGAATAATGATGTGATTATATCAGATTGAGCATGCGCCATCTAGAGTTTCATGACAGAACTTTGTATTATTGTTATTTTATGTTGTTGGTTTATATGAGAAATAATAAAATTCACAAAATATAATAAACACTTAAAAAATTATAATAATAATAATAATGCCTTTTAATCATAAATATACAGTATATTAATACAAAAATGTAATAAACAGAAATACATATGGCTTCATTGGAACGTTTTAGAAAATGTAACCTGCCATAAGGCTGTCAAAAACTTTAAGCTTACAGTACTTTATGAACTGTTTCATTAAAACAATCTTTTTGAAAGAACCAATTTGCAAGATGAGAGTTTAAATTCTTGGCTTTTCAGAGTGTATACAAAATTAATTCCAGATCTTCCAAGGCCATTGTCTTATTATTTACCAACATGTCCCTTTTTCTGCATAATATCCTTAATAAGGCAAAATGCTTCAAATTACAACAGCGTTCTTGTATTACAATGCTGTTGTTTGGGTCGTACTGTAGATGGCTCTCCCTAGCTCTTTACAACATTGTTAAGCGTTTTTGAATGTTTTCACATTTTAGAATGTCCAATTACCAACGCAAAAACATAATGCAAGCATCAGTGTTTTTCCATAACCACATATTACTTTAGCAATAGCTGCATCATTCTACCCACATAAGTAATGAATCAAACATTTTATTGTTTTATTCATGCCCTAAAACTATGTTAAAACAATTTTGGATCTAGCACTCCCAAACAAAACCATTTCTGAGCCTGCTGACCCCCCGTGACCCTGAACCTTCAGAACTCAGCACTTAAATGCGATTAGATGAGTGAGTCACGGTCAGGGATTTGTGCATATAAAAATGAGATTATTTAGCATCACAGCAGGGCAGATGAGAATAATTGTAACAGTTCCTCTGGGAAACACATTACTAAACCCTTTAAATTAATGACAGTCTCATACAGTAAAGTAGCTTTGGTGCATTATTTCATTATAATTTGTGCAGTTTGCTAAGCAACACTATTATTATTAAACATTAAAATGATATGGGTACTGATATTTTAATGTTCCTTCTTTGTTAACTCATGTAGTAAACAATAGGTTAACAGTTAAATGCGGGTATATTCAGTAAGCAATAGCTCTGACCTTGTGGTATTGAGCCTTCACCTTGACAAAACACTCTATGTGTGTGTTTCTATGAGAGACAGAGATAGACAGTTGACACACCCTGAATGAGTTTGACGTAACTCTTTCAGACCAGAAGATGTTGAAATATTCAGCACTCATTTGAAAAGGTTTCTCCTCTGAAACATTAATGCTGTAAGATATGATGGTTATTTATGGTTCGGGAGTCGGGACTATCGGGTGACGTGTTGTGAATTGCAGCTACTGTCCAGGTCAGATAAATAATTACTTGACTAAGAGATGCTGTACCTATTGTATGATCACTCATTCTTGTTTTATTATGTCTCTATTTAGCTTTAATTTAATTTTATTTCAATTGTAGTTTTGGAAATTTTAGTACTTAAACTATATTATTATTATATTTAGTATGTTATTATTATTTAGTACAACCCGAATTCCGGAAATGTTGGGACATTTTTTAAATTTGAATATAACGAAAAGATTTTATTCACAATAGAACATAGAGAACATAACAAATGTTTAAACTGAGAAATTTTACAATTTTATTCACAAAATGAGCTCATTTCAAATTTGATGCCTGCTACAGGTCTCAAAATAGTTGGGACGGGGGCATGTTTACCATGGTGTAGCATCTCCTCTTCAAAACAGTTTGAAGATGTCTGGACATCGAGGTTATGAGTTTCTGGAGTTATGGTGTTGGAATTTGGTCCCATTCTTGCCTGATATAGGTTTACAGCTGCTGAAGAGTTTGTGGTCGTCTTTGACGTATTTTTAGTTTAATGATGTGCCAAATGTTCTCTAGAGGTGAAAGATCTGGACTGCAGGCAGGCCAATTCAGCACCCGGACTCTTCTACTACGAAGCCATGCTGTTGTAATAGCTGCAGTATGTGGTTTGCATTGTTCTGCTGAAATAGACGTCATCTGGAGGGGAGCATATGTTGCTCTAAAACCTTTATATACCTTTCAGCATTCATAGTGCCTTCCAAAACATGCAAGCTGCCCATACCCTATGCACTTATGCACCCCCATACCATCAGAGATGCTGACTTTTGAACTGAACGCTGATAACACGCTGGAAGGTCTCCCTCCTCTTTAGCCCGGAGGACACAGCGTGAATGTCAATCAATCTTTTGATGATGTTATGCACTGTAGATGATGAGATTTGCAAAGCCTTTGCAATTTGACGTTGAGGAATGTTGTTTTTAAAGTATTCCACAATCTTTTTACGCAATCTTTCACAGATTGGAGAGCCTCTGACCATCTTTACTTCTGAGAGACTCTGCCTCTCTAAGACATCCCTTTTATAGCTAATCATGTTACAGACCTGATGTCAATTAACTTAATTAGTTGCTAGATGTTCTCCCAGCTGAATCTTTTCAAATTTTCTTGATTTTTCAGCCCTTTGTTGCCCCCGTGCCAAATTTTTGAGGCCTGTAGCTGGCATCAAATTTGAAATGAGCTCATTTAGTGGATAAAAGTGTAACATTTCTCAGTTTAAACCTGTGTTATGTTCTCTATGTTCTATTGTGAATAAAATATTGGCTCATGTGATTTGAAAGTCTTTTAGTTTTCATTTTATTCAAATAAATTCAGGTTGTAGCTGCTAAGGCAACATTTTTAATTTTGGGTTAAGTTAATTTTCATTATATTTTATATCAGTTTCATTTCAAGTTTTTGTTTACAATAACAACACTGCACAGAATCAAAATCTAAAACTTAAACTAAATTTAAACCAAAAAATTGCCATCATTTACTTGATTGTTCCATATCTGTATAATTTATTAAACATATATTTAAAAAAACACATATAAACATGTATTAATAAAGAAGAGAAGAAAGAAAAATAAAAGTCTTAGTCTATAATATATCTATAAAAAAAATTATACACACACACACAACACACACACAAACACACACACACACACACACACACACACACACACACACACACACAACACACACACACACACACACACACACACACAATGATTATATATATACACACACACACACACACAAATAAAATTATTATATATATATATATATATATATATATTATACACACACACACACATGTATATATATATATATATATATATATATATATATATATATATATATATATAACACACACATTATATATATTATATAATATGCCATAGTGCATATTTAGTAAGGTGCCTCATCTACATATTTGTGTGTGAAATCAGAATTTACTTTAAATATAATTATACTTTTTTTTATTATACTTTAAAATGACATTTTTATTTTGATGAATGGAAAGAAAATATTTGACCACCTGTAGTGCCTCCCCTAAATGGCTGTGACGTAATGATGTACTCGCGACCCGCTCCTCTCTCCTCTCTCTCTCTCTCTCTCTCACCAGATAAATGTGCTCGAGGGTTGAGTGACTGAGTGAGTGAATGTATGTGTGTGTCGCGCAGATTACAAAGAGGAATCCACGGACCGAGAGCGCGCGGCGGCGCCCCGCAACCCGCGACACAATGTAGCAAACCGAGCCGCAGTAATCGCACGCGAGAGTCCAGTTTGACCGGACCGAAGTGAACTGAACTATGCCCAGCGCCGAGAGAACGTTACCTGAACTCGAGAGGAACTCTTTCTTACATTGCGAAATGGTAGTTATGCTTGAGTCTTTTTAATCCATCCATGCAGCATGTTATCTAACCCTGACACAGTGTGGATATCAAATGTGTTTCTGCTGTTCCTGAGATGTTGTTTTTCCTGTTTAGCAGTCTCGTGCTTCCCCGAAATATCTTTAATTTTACTACAGTAATACTACAGTACCACTATTGTTTCGATGTAAACAATGGTTTTGTTACAATGGTTTTTGTTCGCGTACCGCGATTTTACTATCTCTTACATGCATGGTACTGCTGTCTGTTGTTTTATTTGCGTAGTTAATCATTACTGTGGTTTTACAAGGTTTAAATGTAGTAAGGGTCTTTTATTAATGTTCATTGCATCTACAACTTATATAGTTCTATGTATATACACCTACAGTAATATAATATCGCTGTTAAACGCTTAAAAATGTCAACATATACCTCAAAAAAATAATTTACTGCTATTTTCCAAAACATTAGGGCTTTGTTTCCTAAATGTTTTCAAAATAGTGCTTTAATTAAAATATTATAGTTTGTATAACTCATAAAAATAACATTTACCTCAAGGTTAGTTGACATCCCATGCTGGTATAGTACATTACCATTCAAAATGTTGGGTCAGTAAGATTTAAAAAAAGGAAAATAAATTAATACTCTGGATGCAATAAATTGATTTTAAAAAGTGTCAGTAAAGACATTTACATTGCTCCAAAAAAAATCTATTTCAGATGAAGGCTTTTATTTTGAACTTTCTATTCATCAATGAATCCAGAAAAAAGTATCATGGTTTACACAAAAATATTGATAATAATGTCAAATCAGCTTATTAGAATGATTTCTAAAGGATCATGGAGTAAAGGCTGCTGGAAATACATTTTTGCCATTACAGGAATAAATTATATTTTAAAATATCTAAAAACAGAAAACAATTATTTTAAAATTAAAATAATATTTCACAATACTTTTACAGTATTTTTCATCAAATAAATGCAGCCTTGGAGAGCACAAGAGACTTTTCTTACCAACCCCAAATTTTTGAACAGTAGTGTTCATGCCTGAGACATTTCAGTTATTTGCATGATCTATGCATATTGCTCGCAAAAAAAAAAAAAAAAAAAAATTCCAAAAGGAATGCCAGTGGAATTTCTATCATAAATTGGCAGATTTTTTTTTTTAACTAGGTCTGGCGTAAACATCATAAAAACATGCTGAGTAGGAGTGAAGTACTTCAGTAATGCTGAAACTGTACTATTGAAACTGTGTCTCTCTCCAGTGAGCGTGTTCAGAGGTCATTGGATCAAATGATACTTAACCCAAGTTAGACCGGTTACGCTGGTGTTTGCCATAACAGAATGAGTTAATGGCGATACTTCAGCATTCATGAAAATCTAAATTCCAAGTATCTGTTGCACACACGCCTAAGCCACATTGAAATGCATTTGAAACACTGGGGTGATGGTGGCGTGCTGGGGCATGTGCTCGGGTCTTGAGTTGGGCTGTTGTAAGCAGAACAAGTGCTTCTGTGTCCACCGTACGTGTGTGTGTGTGTGCGTGTGTAAACCCCCGACCCCTGGCACTAAAAGACAATGTGTGTGCCAGACTGATGCTGTTGCCACTTTGTTAAAAGTACGTGTTGGTTTGTCATGCTAAACCTAAAGATTGTTTGCATACTTTTAAGTGTAGAAAATGAGTGCATTAGCAGCACTGCATCAGTCTGTGAGTTTAAATGAGGTTCTTGGAGGAAACACATTGCTGCTAGCACGGATGCGTGATTTAGAGAATGGAGGGGGGTCTCTGATAGACTTGATTGTTTTGAATGTGTCTGCCAGTGCATTATCAAGCCTGGCGTTAATGGACCGAAAGAACGTAAACACATTCGATTAGCCTTTCGTAATTGAATTGCTTTACGTGTACGGTTTGATGTATCATAAACGTGTTGCGTTAGTGAAGCTGCCTTTATGGATCTCCCCATTGGATGAAGTGATGGAGTATTGATTAAATGACAGATCAAATGGAAACATATGTTGAGTTCATATGACTAATGCTTAAGTGATGCTATAAGCATTGTATTTTGCCACTTTGGGGCTCCTAAAAACACAAACATAAACACATCTACAGATCTATCATCAACCTGTATTGGTTTTGCATGCATTTACTTGCATTTCAAAATGAACGTTTGATTCTTTGAACATTTGTTTGGTTGATTTCTGCTTGTCAAGCTTTTAATGATCTAACTGGCTAACAGATGTTTTGTGGAAATTGCAAGAATGACTTTATAGGTATATCAGTAAAAATGGGTTGAAAATTTGTTGTTTTTTTTGGGAAAAATACCATTATTTTCTAGCAAAATAGCTTTTTTTATTGCTGTCTCCGGTAATAACAGTGTATAAAACAAAAATATATAATAATAGCCTAAATCATATTTTTTTACACATTTTATTACTATAATTAAAATATTAAGTATTAAAATCTAAAAAAAATGACATTTATTATTTAGTGTATACTTAGAGTTGGAAGTATATGGAGAAAGAAATTAGAACAAACTTAAAAAAAAATATGTATGGTGTAAATTCTTTTCTAAGTACACTCTAAAAAATGCTGGGTTAAATTAGTGCTGGGCGGTATGACCAAAAATTTATATCACGGTATTTTTCAAAATTATACCGGTTTCACGGTATATGACAGTATTTATTTTTTTCATGCATGACCGGGTGTTAACCACATTTTCTACTGATTGAGAGAAGAAATACTGCAGTAGATTGACTTAGAATGCCCTTTTCTTACTATCATGATGAACGAATATTGTAGAAAAATGTCACACTAAATAGTGACTAAACACGACCCATTAATACATGTTAAACAGGAGTCACTCATTTATAATCGCGACATCTTCTGATAAAATCAACATGCGGCTATGCGGTGGTCTTGGCTATATTACTTTTTTTGTCTCATGCAGTGCACTGCCTGTGTCTGAGTAACAACAAAAAAAAAAAGTGCATAATATTAACAGACGAACTATGCTCATATTTATAATTCCAAACAGTCAGTAAGCGGCAGGTGCTTGGAAATGCTGTTTTGTACTCATTTACTGACGAGTCTGCTGCGGTGCGGCCAGCTGAATGCACTGCTTCTCTACCGCTCGCTGCACAGAACAGACGCAGAGAGAGGCGACGCTGCGCCGGGAGAGTCAGACCTCACGCTCGCGGGGCAGCACTGGAGACATCTTCCAACTGAACCATAGCTAAGGTTTATCCAAAAAAGTCGCTAGGTTTGTCAGTTTGTATATTCTATGGAAAAAAGCTGCTAAAAGGGTCTGAAAGTTGCAAAATATAGTGCTAAATTCGCACTCGTGTGTGTGAGACGCGGAAGCTGATGGCAGCGGGCGGTGGATATTGTGGATAAGTTCTTCTGTGTCATCACGTTCTACTAGTTCTACAGCTTCAGTTTCAGAACTTCAACTTTCATGCTTAGTAACACATACAGCGGTGTCCTCGCCAAAATGCAATAGTGAAAAGAGACCCCCCTCAAACAGTGTCGTGTTCCAAACATTATTTAAATTACACCGGTATTGCGGTATTTTAAAAAATCATATCATAAGAAAAATAAACACCGGTATTCGGTATGAACCGGTATACCGCCCAGCACTAGGTTAAATACAACCCAGCGCTGGGTAAAATATGGACAAGCCCAGCGATTGGGTTGTTTTGACCCAGCGGTTGGGTTACTGCTCAGAAGGTTGGGCTAAACATTTAACCTAACTGCTGGTTGAAAACAACCCAATCGCTGGGTTTGTCCATATTTTACCCAGCGCTGGGTTGTATTTAACCCAGCATTTTTTAGAAATTATATTTATATCCTTTAAACTTTTGTCTTGGTCATGTAAAGCTGGCAGATATGTACATATTTTATACATTGTGATATGAGGGTAACAGAAAGTGATGTAACCATCCACAAGATAATAAATAATAATGTAACGCTTTAGAATTGGGAACAATTCTCACTATTAACTAGTTGCTTATTAGCATGCTTATTATTAACATATTGGCTGTTTATTAATACTCATAAAGCACATATTCTGCATTACCATATTCTACATGCCTAATCCTACCCAATACCTTAACTTAACAACTACCTTACTAACTATTAATAAGCAGCAAATTAGGAGTTTGAGGCAAAAGTCATAGTTAATGGTTTGTTAATAGCAAGATTCGGACTTTAAAATAAAGTGTGCTCAATAATAAATGTAAATACGTTTCAATTTAAGAAATGTAATATTTTTGGACCAGTGAAAATGTTGGCAGGCTTGTAGGAATTTGGCCTACTAACCTGAATCTGTAAGCAGAGAAAATCCTTATTGTTGTGTTTTGCTAAAGTCTAATTAAAAATGAAATCAATTATTTTTTTTTTATCTTTCAGAATTTGCCCCCAAAATATTGCTACTACATGCACGCAAACACTTGAGAATGTAGTTGTTGTTCTGAGGACGTTGTGGTGGTCATGGGTGTTCTGCATTCCTGTTGTTTCCAGGGTAACCCGTAGAATCCCCCCTCAACCCCCTCACCAGCATGTGAAGCATGTCTGGATATTGCACTGATGCAATGCTAAAAAAAAAAAATATAACGCTCCCATCAGCAGTGCTGTTCACGTCAGATGCTTGCAGTGCTGACACACTCTCTCAGTCTCACTCAGAGTTATTAGTGTTTCTGTCCCTGTTGTGACACTGTCCGATGTGGCCATAACGTACTGCTGTACTATTGTGTGTGTGTGTCACAAATAAGATTGTGGAACTGGCTGTGCCCCAGAATGCTCTCTGCAAAGACAGAGATTTGTGGATGAGGGTGGATCTGGTATTTTATCTTCCTACAATATTGGAAGAGATATACGATGTGTGTACTGGTGGAATACAAATTAAAGGAATGTTCCGAGTTTAATAAAATTGAAGTCCTGTGGACAGCATCTGACGTTGTTGATTAGCACAGAAAGCAATTGTGACACATCACAGAGTTTGTAAAGGCAAACAAAAGGGGCCTTCACAATAATGAACTTACAATGGAAGCATACAAGGCAAAACATTCCTTTGGAATGCTAAAATATGTATTTTGTGAATTGATTTATGAGTGTAAAATTGCCTATTAATCTTGTACGTGCAATGTCATTTAATGCATATTGTGGCCATGTAAAGACACCAACCACACAAATTTGCACAATATGGTTAGTTCAGGATTAAAATGTCTTGTGGTGCGACACTCCAAATAATTTTATGATATGAATTATGTATATATGAATATATGAAATTTAGCAATTCATTAAATTTGTTAAAGATACTTGAAAAATAGATTTAAGTGTGCATTACCAAATGTGTGAGGAAAATGTTCATGCTTTTTATACTTGGTTACACCACATGACATTTAGTCAACATTTAGAAACCTGGCATTTAGAAACCTTTCTTGACAATGATGGAAGTTTTTATTTATTTATTTAATTATTCCAAAGTAATGCAAAACCAACCTGAATGCATCTCTAAGAACATTAACTGAGAAATCAAAATTACCTTGATCTTTTGACATGTAAGAGGTCACTGTACTATAAAAACATCCTGTTTCAGAACTCAAAACTTTCTCGTTAGTCTAAAAACAGCTTATATTGAAGCCAGTCTGCCAAAACTACAGTTTGTGGAGTGTACCACTCTATGATGTAATAGTGTGGCTAAACACCGCCTCCGCAGAAGATGATCAATGCCTGCTTCTACATCGCTGCCTTTTTAGCCCCGCCCACTGATTCGCACATGTAATGTTTACGAGAGAGCGAACACTCAGAAGACAACAAGACACTGTGCAGTGCCAAGTTGTCGAAAAAACTGTCTTTGCATCACCGTGCTTCTGATCCCAACGTTAGTAAAGAGTGGATGAACTTTATTTTTAATGAAGATCCAGACCACGTGAGAACTTGGTCCTTTGTTCACTAAATTTTACTGCGGATTCGTTTAAAAACAAGGCACAATTCAACGCAGGATTTTCAGAAAGATTGAAACTAAAAGACGATGCTGTGCTGACTATATTGGATATGACAGCAACTGTTTTTATTACATGACCAGTTCATGACCCCTTTAAACTGGTTTTGGTCACACTTTATTTTAAGGTCCAATTCTCGCTATTAAACCATTAACTATGACTTTTGCCTCAGTTAACTCATAATTTGCTGCTTATTAATAGTTAGTAAAGTAGTTGTTAAGTTTAGGTATTGGGTAGGTTTACAGATATAGAATATGGTCATGCAGAATATGTGCTTTACAAGTACTAATAAACAGCTAATATGTTAATAATAGGCATGCTAATAAGCAACTAGCTAATAGTGAGAATTGGTGTTACCCTTTTACGTTTTGAATGTTTTTTTCCCCTTTTCTTTATTTATTTGTCACCAACCTATAAATTATATAAATGTAATTGCAAGTGTATTAAGCACAATTCATGAAAGTTTTTACAAACCGAGGGGCAAGTCAGAATTATTACAGTTGTGTTGAGTCCAGAACATTTATTTTGATTTCACTTGGTTTAATTATGCCATGCAAGCAAGGTTCATTTTCTTTGTAAATGTGCATGTATGAAGAGTTTCAGTTATCGAGTGAGTACAGGAAGTTGATCATGACATCATGTCATCGTATCTTTGATGTCTCTGTATATGTGCTTAAATGGCCATTGTGTGCAATACATTTGGATGTGTGTTTTAGAGAAATCTGAGCATAGTCAAACTGATCTACAGTCAGTTTTGAAGGCAAACATGTCTTTGCCCTCTGGCCCTTGAGTTTCTATGTAGTTAGTCACATGACAAGCAGACAGAGCAAGTTTCTGCAGGACCCACATGCTGGACACACCCGAGTATTTATGTGTGTCTTCAAGCAGATATGTGTTAGCAGAAAACAGTATGATAACGGACAGCTTGTGACCTGTTGTGTTTACACAACGAATTTAAGGCACAGTTATTTCTTGTGTCCCAGAGTGCTTTTTTGTATTTACAGTTAATTTAGAGTGCCACATGCCTCTGTTTTTACTTTTGAGACTGCAGTTGTACAGTTGAAGGCTTAAATGATCTCTTTAGTTTATGAACATTTCTCTGTATTTTGAAGAAACCTTGTGGGTTTCAGTGTCTGATCCTGATGAGCCTGATAGGAGATGAACTGACCTCATTAACAAGTGTGATAGTTTATTGCACTGCATGTGGGAGGGCTTCATACTACTGTTGACTGCCTTTTCTCTAATTTTAACTGTGCGAGAACTGGTACATGTAATGGTGTTTTAAAGGTGTTATATTTTGAAAAATCTAAATTTATTTGATATTTGAAGAAAAACAAACTAGATCTGTCATGCCCATTTAAACTGAAGGGGCACAATTTTGAGTGGTAAGTGACTTCAATGCAGCTTCCAATTTTTATTGTAAAAGTAATTTTCTTTTTCTAAAAAGCAAAAATCATGCTGTTACGTGCATATATATATATATATATATAATATATAGGTAGTTGACGTATCAATGTGTCCTATGGTGTAACGGAAAAATGTAAAAAAAAAAAAAGAATTCTAACATTGAAGATAAACCTCTCTCTCATGCTATTTGTAACTCTAAAAATGAAGATACACTTTTCTCATGTTATTTGTATGTTAAGTTTTTTTTCTACATTTTTGCTATGTCACACAATAGGACACTAGGGATGAAACGATACACCTACCTCCCGATTCGATACTATCACGATACTTGGGTGCCGGTACGATATGTATTGCGATTTTTTTTTTTTTTTAAAGAATTTCAATTCTACAAGTATTGCGATTCGATTTTGCTATGTTTTGCAATTTTTGTTTTTTTGTTTTTAACTCTAGACCATGGGGAAAAAGTTGAATGACATCTTAGCAGTCACTATTGCGATTCAATATTACAATTTATTGTGATTTTTGTTTGCTTATTAAGGACTAGACAATAGAAAATAGTTGATTATACCCTTAAAAGAGACTGTATATGATGAGTCCTATTAACCCTTAAATGCATACCTCGGGTCTTTAGCGACCCGGGACATCATTCTCTACCCTCTCCCTCCTTCATTTTTTTAAAGTTACATCAACTTTCTTAGTACTCCTCAATCTATTCATTATAAACAATATAACAAGAAAAAAAATGGTAAAATATAAAAGAATGCCTGTTTTCTGATTAATTTTTTGTAAAAAGTGTAGAGGGTCGCTAGAGACCCGAGGTATGTAAATGTGTAAATATTTTTTTCCTGCTCAACTATATTTACATATGTGATGACTCAGTATGTGCAATGCATCTTTTTTCCTCAAGGTGGCACTGTTTGATACACAATGATGACGTGATGTTTCACTCATAATTACCGCAGGCATAAAAAAAACGAATATCGTCAGGTTTGAAACTTGAAAATACTGGAGAAAATCTCAATGGAATACTGTAATTAAATGAAATGACATTATTAATCTTAATTATTTGTTCAATTCATTGAGCAGCTTTAAGACTACAGAGAAAAACATCGTTGACGAATGTAGTACAAAATAGATTTTACTGTAACTGTAAGACATCTAGTCCATCAGTAATGTTTCTTCCTGTTACACTAGAGTGAACTTCTAGAAAGCTTTTTTTTTTTGTGACTTCCATAACTGTTTCCTGCAGCACATTCCACAGTTGGAGAAGAAAGCCCCGGAGAAACCAAGACATGCAGTTCGTCACACAAATAAACATTTCAACTAGGAACTTTTTTGAATTTGACACTTTTCTAGTACTTAATGCAAGCAGATATAAAACCAGGTTGAAGCTTGGTGCCCTTTGCTTGGAAAAAGGATTTGGCTGTTTATATGTGTGCGGTTTTGCTATTGGTTTTATCACATTACCTCTAAAGCAGGGCTCTTTTGACTGGATTAGTGCTTAGCCAACACACACACACACACTAAAACACAGCTGCACAACTCTCTCCCGCCTGGTGTGTGCCTCATTTCCAATTAAGTTAAAGAGAATAAATCTACTTGGGGGATTTGGAAAAGAAGTCAGAAGAAAGTGAGTGAACATCTTTTGGGGCTTTTTGTTTGTGGGAATTATATTATGGACTTTGTGTCTATCTACTATATGAATACAATCCTTGTTTGCTGCCATACGTTACTTGTGAATAAGTCCAACGACAACTCGCAGCTGGGTGCATAATGACTTATGAGAATAAATATACGACATATTTTGTGGAGTTATTTTCGCTGACTTGATGCAAAAATAGGGGCTGCAACCAAATTTTACATTACAACATTACAAGATACAAACAGTATTGTTTTGTTCAGTATGTAGGATGATGCAAATGTAGATCTGTGTAGGAAACCCTGTAAAGTATGCTTAGTCACACGGCCGGTGTATGCAGTTTAACCAGTTCAATCTTATCGTTTATCTTTAGGGGATTGCCGTTAGAAAAACTTGTTCCACTACAACAGTCCCAGCCTTTGAACGTTTGATTTCAGATTACATTTGAATTTACAAAACACTGGCTTTCCTATGAGGGCTGAAAACTAACACTCTCACTCTTTGTGTTGTGTGTGTAATAAGAGAAGCTGCATTTGGGATGTAGTTTAAGCATTGTGTTAGAAACTGCCATCTCAGCCCTTAGTCTGTTTTTTTTTTAACTCTGCTGTCTTCTTTCATTTCCTAATTTTCTCCATCTGGCGCTCAAACTATGTTAAATGCAAATGATGAATGCTTTTCGTGGTCTGCTTGTTTGAGTGTGTCATAAAGGAATTTCCATTGGAGTTTTGATTTCAATTTCATGTAGTTTCATTTCAACAGTGTTTCTTTCTGTAGACATCAGCATTATGTAAAGCATGTGAACAAGCATCTCATACACACACACACACAAGGGTTTTTATAAGTCCTCTGTGTACATAGCTGTTCTGTACTCAAAGGCTGAGAGCTCTTCACATGATAGGCCGCTGTGAGGTCACTTCCACTGGCCACATGCTAACTCTAATCTTTTTATCTTAACCCTCTCTCTCACTTTCTCTCTCTCTCGAGTAATAATCCAGGGTTGGATTATACAATCTCAGTACACACATCAGCCAGGCGTTAGTTGTACAGAGAAAACATGATGTTCTTTTAATATGTAAACTACACTGTAAAAAAAAAAAAGTTGGGCAAACTTAAAATTTTAAGGCAACCAGCTTCAGCAGATTTTTGAGTTTTCTCAACTTCTTGTTTTAAGTTTATACAACAAAAAGTTGAGACTTTTCCTAAAAAATAAGTTGAGAAAACTCAAAAATCTGCTTTAGCTGGTTGACTTAAAATTTTAAGGTAGCCCAACTTTTTTTTTTTTTTTTTTTTTTTACAGTGTAACAGGTTTGGTTGTTGAGAGCAGAGAGAGATTCTGTTAGTTTCAGTTATGTATATGCACATGTGTAATTGTTGTTATGTGTAATTATTATGTGTTATTATTAAATTAAAAATAATTGGGGAAAGAAATATGATGCAGACGTGTGCTAGAAAGGCTTCATTTAGATACAATGTTATGTTTTAAGGTCAGTATAAAGGATTAGTTCACTTCGAGAATAAAGGTTTCTTGATAATTTACTCACCTCCATGTCATCCAAGATGTTTGTCTTTCTTTCTTCAGTTGCAAAGAAACTGTTTTTGAGGAAAACATTGAGATGGTCCTCACTGCAGAACACAAGATCCAGGGGGCGCGGTTGAATCCAGATCCAACTCCTCCCACCTTACATAGACCTAAACCTACCCGTCTCCACCCCCTGATCCCTAAACCCACCCATCCCCACCCCTAAACCTACCAATCTCCACCCCCTAGATGTGGATCCAGCCCTGCCCCCTGGATTTTTGTTCTGCAGTGAGGGGCTACTGAAAACATTCCAGGAGTTTTCTCCATATAGTGGACTTCAATGGTGACCAATGGGTTGAAGGTCCAAATTGCAGTTTCAATGCAGCTTCAAAAGGCTCTACACAATCCCAGCCAAGTAATAAGGGTCTTATCTAGCGAAAACGATAAAATGCTCATATTGCGCTAAGATGCATCTGCGATGCGCGTCCACAACTTTACGCATTGCGTTGTCATGTTGGAAAGGTCACGTCTGACGTAGGCAGAAGTAGTACCGAACTCCATCTGATTTTCTCCTGCAACTTCAAAATAATCTGACATCGTTGTTTTACCGTTTTTTTTTTTTTTTTGGAAATGTCTTTGCACATTCGCTTTGTAAACACTGGGTCGGTACTTCCACCTACATCACGCGTGACCTTTCCAACGTTACTACGTAATGCGTGAGGTCGAGCTAGTGCAAGACGAGCATTTGTGGTTAAAAAGTATATAATTTTTTTTAAAGAAAATGACCGATAGTTTCACTAGATAAGATCCTTATGCCTAGGCTGGGATCATGTGTATAGTCCTTTTGAAGCTGCAATTTGGACCTTCAACCCATTGGTCCCTGTTGAAGTCCACTACTGTATATAGAGAAAAATCCTGGAATATTTTCCTCAAAAACCTTAATTTCTTTTCGACTGAAGAGAGAAAGACTTGGAACGTCTTGGATGACATGGGGGTGAGTAAATTATCAGGCAATTTTTTTTTTTTGGAAGTGAATTAATCCTTAAAGTATTCAAGATTATTATCCAAAAAAAAAGTTACATGCCAATATTATTAAAGAAATATGAATGTTTTTCAAAAACAGGCAAATTCCAGATTTCAGAGATAACTGATGACGCGAATCAGACGCCAGGTGTGTGTGTCACAGGCAGGAGAAAGTAAGGAAGGTTAGACGAGCAGATGTTTGATCTGACTGACCTAGTTCTCCAGAGCACCGTTTCTGCCCTGAAGACACTGATACAGTCTGGTCAAAGTTAGAAGAGGTTCAGAGTTGCTTCAGTGTCACATGCGCAAACATGATTAGAGCTCTTTTACAAGCATTAATCATTAAACACCATTTGACAGGAAAAGCCATGTTCTTTTCACTTGTGATAAAGCAATATATTATACAGGCCAATTAAGTGGATGATATTGAGCTGTTTTGATATTAACAGCATCATAATTGTGCTTGCTTGGCAGGTCAAGTGCACATATTCAGTTTGAAAAATGTTTTGATTGATGTACGTATTGAATAAAATAATGAATGCATCTTGTGCTAACTATATGAAATTAAATGATGTTGGCATATATCCACACCAAAAGATTTCTTTACAAAAAAGTTAAGTTCATGCAGCTATTAATATTTTTAGATTTACCAATTTCCCTTGCGCCTCCTCCAATTTATAATGTTACCTTGGTGACATAAATTAGGAGCATTAAAAAAATGTTTGAGGAATTAAAAACAACACTAAGATTTAGTGACAAACATTGATTAAGCTACACTTCAGTCAACTGTTTCGAAACTCACACTGTCTTCAGACCAAAGAAATGTTGAAATGAAACTGATGATTGGCATTGGTTGAGTTTGCAGAAGTCCTTTTTCATCATCACAACAGATTAAAGAGCTTTTAGAGTTTTGAATGTGAAAATGTCTGTTAAAGTATTGTCCTCATATGCTTCAACCCAAATTATGATTCACTGGATGTATTTTATAGGATGATTTCTATTCAGATTCATGAACTTTGCCAGTAATGCTTGAGTTGATATGGATTCGCTCCCTGTGGTCTGCATCTGCTTGTCTTATCTTCCCTCTCCTCCACTAGAGTCGAGTCATAAAAGCCTGTGTCCCTGATCTCTGTCAGCCTGTTACCACTTGATGGCTAGCTGCCATGGTAACAGACAAATTTAATTTCATTGCAAATATCTGACATTTGGACATCTGAATAAAGTTTTATATAAGCGTACAGAGATAATTCATCCCTAAGAGCTGATAATAATAAGTATTCTGCTCTGAAAAGAGCTTTTGTGAAGCCATAGTGATGGCTCATAAGTTTGAAAATTGCAGCCTCCATCTGTCTCTTGTTAGTGTTGTTTGTACGTGTTGAGATGCTGAGTGGCTCTTAGTAAGGCTTGAGAATGGCCTGACGAAAATTAACCATCTTCACAATCTTGTAGTGGAGATGATTCATCCCGGGTATTTTAAAGGGATAATTCAACCAAAACTGAACTTAGTTTCATAATTTAGTCATTCTCTTGTCATTCCTGTATTTTTTATCTTGGTAGCTATTAATTAATTTCCACGTTAGCTCAAAAATCTAATTTCTGCTTCAAATAATTCAAAGCACCATTTCTGATTTGAAAATAATTGCCGGGAAGATATTTAGACCCACAGCAGAAGGGAAGATTTTCAGAACTGAAAATGAATTAGTCATTTAAATTCTAAAACTATCAAACATCTTTAAAAGTTATGAGATCTTTATGCACTACTTTTATAGTCTTTTTGGAGCTTGACAGTTTAAATCTGCATCCATTTTAGCACCTGAGACATTCTTATAAAAATCTCATTTTGTGTTGCATGGAAGATTAATGTGGGTTTGACATGATTGAGTAAAGGCCAGTCCATCTCAAGTGGCCAAAAAATCATAAAGTTGGATCCTTAAACATTTTTAATTTTCCTATAATGATTTATCTATATCTCTACCCCTTCACACAGAATGCGTTTTTCCATTCCAGTGCGCTTTTTTGCACATTGTTTTTCAATGTAAATAAGACTTGTATGACTGTTGCGCTTGCGTCTCGCGTCTTTTGCAGCATCTCGCACATGAATGCTGCATTAAGATGCCGTGTCAAGTAAAAAATAACAATCAAATTTTTGGACAAAACGCCACTCATCAATGCCAGTTCCAAAACAGTGGATCAATCGGAAGACCCTGGTGGCGGGGCAAGCTTTGCGAGCTTTTGTTTACTGTAGCAAGCTGGCATTTCAACTTTTTATTTCTGTTATTGCATCATGTCTCAAAGTGGAATGCTGCACTTTTAAAAAAAAAAACATTCTTCGCATTTTTAGACGCAAAGACGCGTTTTGTGTTAACGGCCCCTTACACTGGGAACTCTGACCTAGTTTGTTTGCTCGCTTCCATGGCTGCAGTACGCTGTGTTTTACACCAACTGGCAACCTGGAGGGTCAAAATACTATTAGGCAAACTGGCAGTGGACGGACAGACAAAAAAAAACAAATACGACATTCTGACACGGAACACACATCTCAGAAGAAGAATAACTGGCTGTACCATTGTTTTTCAGAGAAACAAGTAAATGAACTTAGCATGTTTCTTAATTATCTGCGAATGTATTTTTATGCTTTAGTACAGTCAAAAAATTACATATAGCACTTATACAATTTTTTTGTTATAGGGTACCAAAGTACGCAGTGTGCATGCAGAACATGGCAGGTCCACTGGACCACTTTAAAATGGATTGACTTATTGACTATATTATGATTTTTTTTGGATGGACTACCCTTTTAGTTTGCCTGAATGAATTTATGTTCTTCAGGACCCTGGGGATGGCTTATTATTGTCTGCCCATTGCACAGGTTCATAAAGTGACCTTATGAAGGGCTTCATTCATTTCCACATTCTGAGAGTAATTCCTTCCACTCCATTTGATCCACGGCTTATTTCAGTCTAAAAATTGACCCAAATCTTTATTTACTACCTAGGTACAAAATAACCATTTTCTTCATCCATAGCCTTTATATTGCATGGCTCAACATTAACCCTTTGTCCAGGACAAGTGGATTTTTTTGAAGGGGAGGTGAAAGAGAATTTTACTTGCTGGACAAGTAGGCTGCTTAAACCGTTAAGTGCTTATCTAGTAACAAAAAATATCTAGAGAAGCACTAAACTTTGGCAAGAATGTCTCCGATTTTATTACATTCAGTGTAAATGGAGATTGATAATGGATAATGTGTTGACAGAGAGAGACTCTCATGAAAAATCAAAACAAGTGAGCCAACGAAAATCGTTTTTAATGGTAACAGCCCTAGAGTGTCTTATTGTTCTAATATTATTCAAAAACAAAATCCGGACAAATAAACGTATTATTACTCGTGCTAGTGAATGACCGATTTACCTGTCCAAAGGATAAGCACATGATTTGGCTTGTCGAGCCCTGCATTGGAGAAATCCTGAATCGTTATGTAGCTTATGACGTCTTTTTCTAGTTTTTAGTTCTGGGTAGTGCCATATGACCGTGTGACTGAAAAAAAAAGTCTACTTAGCTTATTTCCTGTTCCAATAAATTATGCCTTCTTTTGTCCTGTTGTTGCTAAGGCAGTTTAATGGTTGTGTTTTCTGGATCTTGTCCAACTTTATGCCTGTTATATCTATTTTAGAAGTCCTATAAATATGCATATATATATTATATACTTATTTTAATATTGGAGGAACGCTTGGAGCAAGAATTAAAACTAAATGATAGAGCAGAAAAATGCAGTTAGTAATCAAGGATTGATTGATTTTTATGAACCTGTGTTATGGTACTTTCAAAAACAATTAAAACACAATTTTAATTGCTGATGGAAATGATTTTCTCAATAAGCCTTTTGAAATGATTCACTGAAATGTGCAGTTCAAAAGAACTACTGTACTTTGGGGAAATCAAATAACCAATATTATCTGCATCTTTGTTGAGGTTTAATTTAGAAATAGTATTAAAAATCAGGTCTTTTTTTCTTTAGTTGCAATTTTTGACTCTTTCATACAGATTAAAACAAGATGTAGGCACTGCTAATAGAACGGTGCTAACAGAAAAGGATATTCACTCATTCACATTTTTTTCGGTAACTAAAACCATTTCAAATAATTTTTGTTAATTTAGATGAAGCTGAAATAAATATATATAAAAAAATAAAACTTAAACGCTTCAACTTAAATGATAATGGTTGCCTTGGCATCTAACTAAAATAATAATAATATATATATATATATATATATATATATATATATATATAATAAAAAACAATAAAAATGTTAAAAGCACATAAAAATAAATAACTCTAAAACATATACAAAAACAATACTAAAAATATTTTGTATGGCCAACAATGTAATATCAAATGTATCGGTTATATTTTGGCCAGTACTAAATGCAAGCTCTTCGTGAACACATTTTTTGTATTCATCCTAAAGTTATTCATTTTATTCTCTCTCTGTTTCTTTTCAGGCGGAGAGAGGTGGTGATGTGAACACCCTCAGCGTGCCAATGCTCATGCGTAGAGGAGGCTCAGAGACGTGTTTAGATCTGGATTCTGATCGGGTGTTACGGGACACCCCACGATCACGTACTGGTCTGGACACCCTGCAGCAGAAAGTGCTAAAAGTAAAAGAACAGCTGAGAATTGAGCAAAATTTACAGGATGAGAACGTGGCTGAGTATCTCAAACTCATTAACAGTGCCGACAAGCAGCAGAGCAGCCGCATCAAACAGGTGTTCGAGAAAAAGAACCAGAAAACGGCACACAATATCGCTCAGCTTCAGAAGAAGCTAGAGCAGTATCAACGCAAGATGAAGGAGCGTGACATCTCAAATGGGACCAAACACACGCCACCACACTCCAAAGAAAATGAGATGCTCAAATACAACCTCAAGGAAAGTGTGGTAACAGGAAGTGGGCGCCACTCACATTTGGACAAAGCCAAAACTATTGGTCCTGGAGTTTCACTATCACCACCGTTCTTCTTCAGCAAATCCAGAGAGTTTGCAAACCTCATTCGCAACAAATTTGGTAGCGCGGACAACATTGCACACATGAAGAGCACCATGGAAACGGGAGGTGGGCTGCAGGCGGAAGGGGGAGCCCGAAATCTGAGCGGCAGCGCCACAATAACCCCTAAACCCAAATACCCAAGTGATGACGAGTGCTCCACAGGGACATCAGTGTCAGTTGAGAGTAATGGTCATGTGACTGGATCAGGTGTGACGGGGCAGCACAGTGTGTCTGGGAGAGAAGGAGGCCAAGTGGAAAACAGCAGCCGGCTGGTGGAAGCTTGGGAGGAGATCAGGGAGTTGAGGGAAGCTCAGAATCTACTGTCAGAAGACATTGACACTCTGAAGACCCAGTTTAGATGTGAATTTGAGAATATTATGCAAACACTACAAGAGGAGCGGTTCAGGTAAATAGTCTTTCGTAATTATATTTTGGTAACACATTCGTGTCCTAGATAACGATCAATCGATAGATCGATGGTCAGTGGTCGACATTGGATTAGTTATTCAAGCTCATTTATCTTTTTTTCATTTTAGATTACCTTTACCGTCATCTAATTCTCGTTTAATTTTCATTTTTTTAAAAATTACATTACACGCATTACATTATAATGTAATTCTGTAATGACAACTCTCTGGGAGTTTAGCATGGTAATATACATGGCAATGTTAATGTGTTTTGTCTTGGCGGAATAGATCTGCTACACTCTTGCTGCGGCAGAGCAAGTACCGTGGCTTGCTACTACTAATACAACCACAGACATGCTGCTGTGAGCATGTAAGAAACATAATTCCCACATATAACATATATGAAATAACTCCCATATATAACATACATGATCACCCCGTAGCAGATCTATAGAGGTGGAGCTGGGGAAGGTGGAGGGTTTCTGAAGCGCGCTGCAACTGCTACAGCAAATACTAGCCGAGTATTTGAATGTTGAGCAGCGAGCTCATTGGCTGCTGATACGAAAAGAAACCAATCAGCTGTGCCATGTGAATAATTATGTCATTATGTCAGATTGAGTTAGACCCTATCAGCCTGCGCCAATTTAGAGTTTCATGATAGAACTTTGGATTTATAATACTGTTGTACATTATAATGTTTCTAAAAGTCACTTGTAGCACTTTAAGTGTTCTATTTACTTATTTAGACAAAAAAAAGAAAGAAATAGTTTGCATTTTACATCAACCATTTAGTTTTCATTATCGGCCATATCATGCAAGTAATTGTCAGCTTGAATATCAAATATCATAGGCTCCCACATGTCTTGTGACCATTTGTGGCATGTTGGGACATCAGCATCTCATGCTAGAGACCAACATATAAAACTCAACATAAGCTGGTCTCTTCAACTCTTCATTTCCGCTCTATATTTCTCACACATTCTCACTAATTGTTGTTCTTCTTTATAAGGTGTGAGCGCTTGGAAGAACAGCTGAACGACCTCACAGAACTCCATCAAAACGAGACCGGAAACCTTAAACTGGAGCTAGCCAGCATTGAAGAGAAGATGGCCTATCAAGCTAATGAACGAGCACGAGATATACAGGTGCAGACCTACACAAAAACACGACAAACATAAAAGGATTTATCCTAAACTTATGTAAAGCGTTCAATAAAAGGAATACCAGCCTAACGTTCCTCTGTGTTCTAACCGGATGCAGTGGAAGTTATCTTTTCCATGTTAATTTGAGCTTTAGTCCTAACCAGCCACAACTACAGCAACCCACAGTAAAATCTCACTCCACATAACTGTATTTTAGACACCAAATATTCTGATTTTGATAATGACGGAACTTGGACCATAGTTGGCTAACAATGCTCTTGGGAAATGCACCCTAGGTTGGGATGCTCACAATTGTGAGTGTAATTATTGCTTTTAGTTAAATAAACAATGTTAATATCAAGGACTTAACCTTTTTAGACATTATTTGGTCATTTAGTTGGTCAAGTTTTCTGAAGATCTTCACAGACGAAAAAGGTTCCAAAAGTGCTCTATAATCACTCCAGTTTTCTAGAAGCCATTATATTAATTTTTTTGAAATGCTGCTTGGCCAATCAGATTTGAAAACTGGAATTGTTTCTCTTTCTCTTCGCAGGATGCTTTAGAAGTTTGTCAGACGCGAGTGAGTAAGTTGGAGTTACAGCAACAGCAGCAGCAGGTCTTGCAGTTGGAAAGCGCAGACGCCAAAGTGCTGCTGGGAAAATGCATTAACATCATGCTGGCCATCGTCACCGTGATCTTGGTGTGCGTCTCCACTGCTGCTAAGTTTTCCGCTCCATTGATGCGGAGTCGTCTACACATGTTTGGGACTTTCATATGCATGTGTCTACTGGTGTATACCTGGAGCAACTGGGAGCATTTGCAGTGTGCAATAGAACGAATGCTGCTGCCCAGATGAGGGACATGAAACATGCATGTTCAGTGATGTTCTCGTCAGATAAAGTGTTCCTCCCGAGATGTTCCCTTCATAATGTGACTGTTCCAAGATGATGGCTATAACACTTTCTTTTTTGTCTGTTGTGTTGTTGTGTGTATGTGAAAGAGTATTCATGATGTACTGTAGCAGAAACGGGTCTATCTCTGTGACTATATTGTGTTATTTCTTTTGTTAGCTGTCTTAAAAGTAAAGGTTAACCACCTTTTTACATGTTTTATGTGCTGTTTCAGGTGGCGATGGTGTGTATAGTCTCACAAAAACACATTTGGGTAATATTTCATCCCACATGCATAAGAAAAAATAGTTTGCATAAAGAACATGAAGACTAATTAGAGACCATAGTTTTATTAGTATTATTTAGTTTATTTTATTTTACTTTTTTTATCATTATTAAAAAAAATTGTACTGTGACATTATTGTCATGATACATTTTCTCATGGGTGTTTTACATTTTAGTAATTCTCATATTATTATTATTCTCAATATTAATTATTCTCATTAGATTCTTATTACTGTGATATATTTGATTCTATCTGAAAACAATAGTTTAAGAAAATTTTAGTAACTTTTTTTCTCATTTTAATAAGTTTTTTTATTGCAGTAATGAGAATGTTTGGGGAATGTTTAATTATAATGTTAGAATGCAAAAAAGGTAATGGTCTTAAAAAATGCTTGATTTTCTTTATTCAGTAAAATGTATGCTTATTTTTTTATTTAAATTTTTGGGTGAAATACAAACAAATACACACATTTTAGACATACTTTGCGAGTTTCATCCGTTTACTGTTAGCATTATTTGTACTATTGAAATGGCCTGAAGTTCTTTTCACTGGCACTTTAAACACAGCGCCCAGGTTTATGAGATTCTGTGTTTTTTAATTTTTTATTCTTTAGTCTGAGCAGTGGTGCTCTGTACTGACCACAAAACATGGAAACACTGTCTTTTTGTTTGTTGTGTAATAGAAATGCCTTGGGGGGGGGGGGGGGGGGGTTATAGAAACTAGAACATGAGAAGGAAACAAACGTCTCTGTCAGGTTTATGCAACATATTCTGAACTGTTCCTCATGGAAGTTAAAATTACTATTTTTATATACATTTTTAATTTGCTTTGTTTAATGCATGCTTTAATGATTCCCACAATGCAAACTGATTTCAGCATTATTACCAATGTCCCTTTGAGTGTGTGCCTACCTGTGGTTTTGACTGAAGATTGTATAAGTCACAAAATCAGAATTTACCCATCAACCTAATCTAAAATGTGGTCTATAACTAGTTTTAGAGGCCTTTTACCTTTAAGCATGGGGAAAGTGATTTTATTTTATACATGATTCAGTGTCCATGTGGTAGGAGACTGGTCTGGTCTTAAATATGGTCTAAACCTAAAAATAAACGGCCTCATTTTTACTGAAATTTGCCTATTTGTTGATTCATTATTTACTCAAACACCAGATGCATTTCTCAGTGGATGGAACCATTTTGTTCTTCTATGTCTCATGTAGTTGTTCAGTTCATGTTTATATGACATTGCCTGCGCTGTTTGACATTAGTTACCTGAAAGATAATGCTCGAGACCTGAAGCGTTGAATGTCTTTCATCATCTTCAAAGTTCACTGATAAGCTTTTGCTTCAGTGATTTTCAGATGGTTGTCGCTCTCTTGTGGTTGATGAAGGAAACGGAGCACGATGAACTCCCATGAAACTACAGGGAAAACACTTCAATTAACATGCTGTCAGACTCAGTGGAATAATACATTTAAAAGCAGTATCACTGTACTATATTTAACAAAACTCCGGGCTAGACATACAGACCAAGCTTTTAAATCCGAAAAGACTGTTAGACATCGAATTGACCCCCAAACGACCAGTAGCCTTGAGTGAACTGATTCAGTCTGAGCCTCAGACCGATGTGTGTCGAGAAGAACCGACTTAAAAGAGTGAACGCTGATAAAACATATTGACGACTAAGTAATACTGATGATGTTATAAAATGTGATAGCAATTAATGTGAAAATAAATAAATTGTAATAATTTGCACACAGCCTACAAAGCTAACAGCGCCGCTACCCGCAACACTAGTAGGGATGGGCGGATCGATCCTAAAGTATCGATACTTTCGATACTGATGTTGTATCGAAAGGATCGATCCTCACATAAAAATATCGATTCTAAAGTGCATTTTTTTGTAACCACTAATTTTATTTATTAAGAAACTCGGTGCATAAAATAAGCTTCTAAATGGAAAAATAGACTATATTAGCGAACAATTGTGTTGGAAAGAGCTATTTCTCCTGCTCATCAGAACACAGCAAATGCTGAAAGACAGAAGCAATCAATCACAGACAGCGTTCGCTGCTGAGCATGGCTCAGTCACAGTGTTTGTTCAAATAGAGCTGCGTTTCCCAAAAGCATCAGAAGCATAAGTAGATCATAAGAAACCATTGCCACATTATTACATTACATTACATATCATTATTACTATATATAAAATTAATTCTGAAAAGTGCATCATGATTTCTACACAAATATGAAGCAGCAATAATAATCATATGTTTCCTGAGCAGCAAATGATATTAGATTTATTTCTGAAGGATTATGTGACACTGAAGACTGGAGTAATGATGCTGAAAATACAGCTTTGATCACAGATGCATTATCAGAGGCCAACATTAAAATAGAAAATTAATTTCACAATATTGCTGTTTTTACTGTATTTTTGTTCAAATAAGTGCAGCCTTGGTGAGCATGAGACTTATTTAAAAAATATTACAAAATCTTACTAACCCCAAACTTTTGTGTACATGTAGCCTAATATTTATTTTAAATAGGTAATTGTGTAAGTAAATTTAAACAGTTGTTAAAACTTCAAATGTATTCTGTTATGTTCTGTAATTGCTGTTAATAAATCTGTCAGAAAAAAAATATGCTAAAGTTTACCTTTATGAGTACAGCAGCCTGGCAGCCTTTTAAAAAAAATAACCATGGTTTTATTACAGTAACCACAGTTTACCACAGTATTTGTAGTAAAACTGTAACCACACATTTACCATTATGGCACTTATAATAATAATACATTTTAGTACTTACTGTATGTAACACCATGTTTATTTTTCATGAGGTACCCTCAAAGGTGCACCTTTGTAACTTATCTATACCCTTAAAGCATGCATACTTGTATGGTACTAATATGCTCCCTTTTAGGGGTATAGGTGCACCTTTGAGGTTACTGCCCCAGTAAAGGGCTAAAATACAACTTTAGTATATTTCATTTCTGACAGTGTAAACAAAAAAAGGCCTGTGAAATGTTTAAAAACAAACATGGCTTTAAAATCTAATATTAAGTGAGTATAATTACTGATTATATTCTTTTAAGAATTTAAAAGATCATTTTAGTTTACAAGTATCGGTATCGGTATCGATATCGACAATACTGGGCTTGAAAATATCGGTATCGGATCGAAAATAAAATAAGAGGTATCGCCCATCCCTAAACACTAGCTGAAGTTTTTCAGTCAAGACTGTTTGCTTTTGTAGAATTAGCAATTTGCAAACCTGTTTTCCTGACTTTTCAGTTAGTCTTTCATTGCGTTTGTCGTTTTACGGGCTTTTTTGTCTCCAATTTCAGCAAAATCATAGCCTATATGCAGTGTTGGGCTAGTTACTCAAATAATGTAATATATTACTCATTACTAGTTACTCCATTCAAAAGTAATATTGTTACTTTACTTATTACTTTCCGGCAACAGTAATTAGTTACACTACTAGTTACATTACTTTTTCTTCACGCCCCACAGAAGTTGTAACTGTGTATCTTCCACATATAATTCTTCTAGAATGTTACTAATAACGTAGGCCTACACTATATTGCCAAAAGTATTGGGTCACCCCCTTCTAATGAACAGGTTTGACTACTTTAGTAATTTATATGAGTACAAATCTTAATGTTAAAGCATATAATGATATTCTAGGAAATTGTGTGCTTCTAATATTATAGCAACAGTTTGGACAGGACCCTTTTCTATTCTAACATGACAATGCCTCTGTGTATAAGACAAGGTTCAAAAAGAAAATGATTGATTCAGTCAGTGTGGAAGAACTTGACTGGTCTGCATAAAACCAAGTCCTAATCCCAGTTTAACACCTCTGGTGTGACTGTAAATGCAGACCTTGAGCCAAAAACTCATCACCAAACACCAATGACTTGTACATATGGGTTCAGTCATTTTAGACACTTCCAAAACTGTTGCAACAGAGATGGAAATACAATTTTTAAATACATGAATTATGTTCTCATCGTTGTTGCCACAGATTTGGAAGTGCATTTTTCTGTTCTAAAGAAGGGGTGACCCAATACTTTTGTCTATATAGTGTATGTACAAGTCATTGGTGTTTGGTGATGAGTTTTTGGCTCAAGGTCTGCATTTACAGTCACACCAGAGGTGTTAAACTGGGATTAGGACTTGGTTTTATGCAGACCAGTCAAGTTCTTCCACACTGACTGAATCAATCATTTTCTTTTTGAACCTTGTCTTATACACAGAGGCATTGTCACGTTAGAATAGAAAAGAGTCCAAACTGTTGCTATAATATTAGAAGCACACAATTTCCTAGAATATCATTATATGCTTTAACATTAAGATTTGTACTCATAGAAATTACTAAAGTAGTCAAACCTGTTCATTAGAAGGGGGCGACTCAATACTTTTGGCAATATAGTGTATTTCTTCCTCATCATTTGACCAAAATCCACATTGGATCAGAGTCAGAAGTTATTACAAACACTCAATAGTGACTGATAGTGACATTCAAGCAGAAGTGTTGTATTACTCTCATTAACTGTCATGTGTAGCTTGAAGTCATTTTTCCATTACCCATATATATGATTATATTTCGTTATGTATTTTATCAAATCACATAAGTTTGTAAGAAACTGTTTAATTTTCCAAAAAGATTTTTAATTATAGCAATATAATGTACCACATGCTGATCAGAGGGATGTAATGCCAGAGTAAAGTAAAGCCACAACTTACACAACAGTGTTCATATCATCTTTTTTCCTGACAAAATCAATATAATGCAATATTTCTATCTGCTGAATGTGAGCTTTTCCATATTCCAAGCTTGTCTGCTGTACTGGGGACATCACATGCATGTGCGAGACATGAAAATTATGAAAATAAATCTAGGAATTATTTGATTGTTAGATTTTAAATCAGCGGGGTTGAGGCATCAAAAGTAACTAAGCTGTTTTATGGATAGTAACTGTAATATTATTACTGAAATCTTATTAGTAATTAGTTACACTACTAGTTACTGCAAAAAGTAATATTATTACAGTAACTAAATTACTAGTAATTAGTTACTGCCCAACACTGCCTATATGACAGCAACATCACCATTGATTGATAAAATGAACCCGACCGTTAGAGAAGATTGCGTCACGGTGTAATTTATTCATTCAATTGATTCAAGCTTTATTAAATGATAATTGTATTATCAATTAATGCGTTTAAATATTTAATAAACATCGTACAATAGTTGTTCTCATCATTTTGCTGTTTCCACAGTTTTATGAAAGTAATAAAAACAATAAGCCACAGCGGTTTATAGCTTCATTATCACATCTGACGGAATTTTTATTTTGCATTTCATTTGTCACCATTAGATTATCAAGCAAATCCAAACTGATTCGCTGTTCACAATGGATGGGGCTTCCTCTTATTCTGCCCAGAGGAATGTTTGTTGAGCATTATTGCACACTCCACTATTCTTCATATAGGACACGATAAACTGGATGAGCTTTTTCATAGTTTCATAGAAAAGGCAAAAATGAAGTGTCTTACATTGCTTTTTCAATGTGATACCTTAAATGAATTGTATTCAGGCA
Source organism: Aspiorhynchus laticeps (assembly GCA_023376895.1). Classification (NCBI taxonomy): domain Eukaryota; kingdom Metazoa; phylum Chordata; class Actinopteri; order Cypriniformes; family Cyprinidae; genus Aspiorhynchus; species Aspiorhynchus laticeps. Next base: position 10,371,464 of record CM041805.1, read on the forward strand.
GTTAGTAACATATTTTTGACAATACAACTGATACATCTGATTATAATCTGAGCTTATAACATTATGTATTAGTTCTTGGTCAGTAGTTAAGCGCAGGTGCTGTAGATGGTGATTTTCTGACTGAGTTCTTGCAGTACATCTCTGGCCTCATTCTCCAGCCCATCCAGCTCCTGAGCTTTCTCCGCCAGAATGTGCTGATTTACCTCAAACGATCTCTCCAGCTCTGGAAGAGTTAAAGTGAGGAATCATAGGTGAATCTATAATCTAATCTTCAAATCTGTAAGCAGTTTTACCTCTTAGTCTCTGTAGTTTGTTTGTGGCATCTAGTAATAGATCTTTTGCCTCCTGACGTAGTTGCTCGGCCTTCTGACGTGCATCAACTATGCCTGCTGCCTTCTGATCTATCAGACCACTCGCCAGTTGGTACTTGGGTTGCACGAGTGAGTCAAACTCCTAAAATACACAAATATACATATGCAGCCTGTGAGGGTCAAAAACGAATAAGAGAGTATAATCATATGTATTCAAGAAAAGTATCAATATAATGCCTGTGGTGTATCCATCAAGTAAAAAGTAATATTTTCCTTACACCTTAAATAGATTTAAATCTATTCATAGTATATAAGGAATAATAATAAAAGATTATGCTAAACTACTTGATAAAGTTTTATTTTCTAGACATTCCTTTATTCTTCATCATCATAACATCAGGACAGTTTGTATCACTCCAACATTTTAAATTTTATGTCCACAAAAACAATATCAAAATGTATTCTACATAAATTAAAAACATGTTCAAAGTAGTATCGTGTATTCCAGTATTTGTATGTGTAAATTTCAAGAAGTTCACTGTTAAAAGCCAGTTACCCGTTCTGTGTGGTCAGTTTCTGCTGTGATGTACTCAGCTTGTCTCTGAGCATCATCTGCACTGCTGGATGTTTCTAGAGTTTTCTGTTGGAGTTCGTCGACCTCTCTCTCAAGATCCAGAAACCTTTCTGTGCTGCTACTTAGTTTGAACTCAGTCGCTTCAGTTTTTGATTGTACCTGTAGACACACATTTTGTTAAAAAAAAAAAAACACTGATTATGTTTAAAGGACATATAGGGATTTTAAAGGTATAAATACTCACATCAGTGATTTGTTGTTTTGTTTGGTTCATGTCTCTCTCAACCTCTTTCAGTTTTTCGCCGGCAGCAGTCTGAGCGTGCTCAGTGTCCTCTAGAGTTTCCTTCACCTTATCAGTGGCCTGTTTCAGTGCTGTAGCTGTCTCACTGATACACACAAAACACACGGTTATGTAATCAAGGATGTTTTTATGATGCAGGGGTTGATTTTATTACAGTACATGTAACGGATATAGACTTTCTCAATGTATTTTTTGAAGGTCACTTTAAAATATTCTTGTTTTTGTTTTTACCATGCCATCATGTATTTTTGCTTCTTTTCAAACGCCTTTTAAGTTTAGACTGTTTTGACGTTTTCCCTTGTCCCATACTCAGTAATTATTTTTTAAACTAAGATAATATCTAAAAAAAAAAATTTTTTCAATAGGCCTTTTACTCTGTGAAAATCATTTATATATAAAAAAAACAAAAAACATATGTTGTGTGAAAACAGAAACACTAAACATTTTTTATTAGGGTGTCATTTCCAATCAAGCTGTGATAGTAGTCTTAAAAAGATTTGAATTCAGTTATATTTGTACAAGGACAGTCTGGCGCTTCTGACTCACAGCCTGTAAGTACGTTTTCTTATTTAAAGAATTTGCCACTGACTATTCAAACGTGAGTTTTGAGCAGTGTAGAGTAGTGCTTTTTGTTTGTCGTTTCTCCGATCACAAATGCAGACATGGTAATGTAAAAAGACAGTATAAGTCATTATATATAATCAGTAATTATGCACTGGATGCAACAAATGCCTCGTTTATAATGGGTTTTATTGTTTTTGTGTCATCACGCCGGGACACGGCATCACTATACGGTAAGGGGCGTAACATTTCCGTCTCACGCTTGAGGTATTCGGCCAATCACAACGCACTGGATAGCTGGCCAATCAGAGCACGCCTCAAGGCAGAGCATAGAGGAGCAACAATAATGTACAGTGTGTGGAAAATAATGTGTTTTTTGAACCTTAAACCACATAAACACATTGCATTACACCAAATACACAAAATAATGTTCTTTTTAGCAACGTCATGTGACCCCCTTAAAGACGTGTTTTTTGGGGGGCGTTAAATAATGGCACAAATGCCAGTAATTTGACGAGCACAAACGTTAGTAAAATGCGTTGCGTGATTCATTTGAATACTCTCAGTCTCCTCCCATAAATTTTGCGTGTGAAAGGGAAACTCCTACAAATGCATATATTAAATAAGGTCAGGCGCAAAAATAACTGTCCACGCCTTTTTGGCACTAATGATCACTGCGCGTCTTTATTAAAACCTGACAGTTCAATTTTAACGCCAAAAGACGGTTTGCGCTGGCGCAAGCTGTTAGTAAAACTGGTAAAAATTGAGATGTACAGCATTAAACTGATATTATATTTTGTATTTGTTTTTATAACCAGAGGTAGATATCAACATAGATAGCAGGGCCTTCACAGGCCTTTGTCTTGGACAAAGAGAGGCCTTGGAGTCAAAAAGGTTGAGAATCTTGTTTTGTATCTGTTGGACATTGTCAATAGACAAATTACATAAACTGGTGAGTTTTAAGTATATTTTGAAAGTTTAATGTCTAAAAGTGACAGTGTGTGTGATTACTCACTTGGCAGCCTGTGCTTCTCGCAGGAGTCGCTCTGCAGTATGTGCATTCTCTGCCGTCTGGGTCAGAATATCATCCACCTGGGTCAGTCTGGCCACATGTTGGCGGATCTCTGTGGTCACGTTCTTTAGTGCACCGGGCGACAATGGCAAACTCAGTTTCATCACCTCATCAGCTACTTCCTCTATACGCTTCGGATCAGTTTCATCTACACAAACAAACAGATTCAAGTTTCTAACATCAATATCTAGATTTCGACAATATGTGTGACATAACTTATATGATCTATCATGGTCCTACAGTAGTACTGTTTATATCAGTAGTTTGATAGACATAATATGTGTAATGTAAAGCTTTTATACTTTTTTTACAATTGTAGTGACATTTCATGCAGATATGAATACCTTGCACACTATAAATACTATGTGTTTGAAGTTTGCTAGTATGCTATTCTCAGCACAGCCAAAGTGTGAGTGTTTATTATATTTGACAATTCATACTTGTGAGGAAGTCTCTTATTTGCTGAATGAGGTCTCTGAGCTCCTCATTGGTCTGTTCCACTCGTGCTTTGCTCTGATTGGCTCTCAGTAACACATCCTGAGCATTGAGCTTGGCCTCATCCGCACGTCCTCGAGCATCTGATACCTAAACACACACACACACACACACACACACACACATGTCTTTATGCATGCCCATACTTATTGAAAACAGTTGTGTTGCTTAACATTTTTGTGGAAACTGCACATACATTTTTTCAGAGTACTTTGAATAGAAAGTTCTAAAGAACATTTATTTAAAATTTTTACAATTTACAATGTAAAAGTCACTTTTGATCAATTTAATATGTGACTGCTAAATAAAAGTATTAATTTCTTGCAAAAAAAATACTGACCCAAAACTTTTAAATAGTAATGTGTATATATAGGCTACATGAATTTCAGGGGACTTAATAAATAAATTGTTATAATAATGAATACTGTTGTGAATACCTACCATCTTGTTTAGCTTGTCTACTTCTCTTAAATCATGCAGGACCTCTTGGTCTGAGTTTTTGGCTTGGTTCAAGGCCTTTTGGGATCGTGTCACAATAGTCTCACATCCTTCCCCACCACACTGGGACGTGCCATCCTCACTCACACATCCCAGACCACCACAGCTACCGCAACCATCTAGACCTGACGCCCCTCCGCACACCTGCACACACATTTACACATCTGATATTATAACTCATCAAAACATAGGTTTGATACATTAATGTAACGAGCAGCACATTGTTTGGATTTTGACTAATATTTCTCAGAAGTACTCAGGATATGTTTCTGAGAACTGATTAGCGCAAGCACCAAAATAGTAACGCATGCTGATTCCTTTAAAGTTGTCCAATAAAGTTCCTCCAATAATGAGTGTAGATCAGTGTCATTACTTATGACTAAAACTCAAATTATTATAAAAATTTAGGATGAAAAACTTCAGAATAAGTAAAATTTGCAACTAACTGAAATAAAACTTAAATTTAAACTTACAAGAAACGTAAATATCAATCTTCAAAATGTGCTGATGTTTACGTCAAGTGTGAACTCATATGACCGTTAATAGTTTAAAAGTTTTCGTACACCTATCGTATCACTTCAGAAGACATTAATACATCAACACACATGTAGATTATCGTCAAAACATTTTTTATATGGTTTTTGAAGCGGCAACGTTTAAACACCATAATAGTTTATAAATATTACTAAAATGTTCCCTTTATGAGAGGTCGTGTTTGGTCATTGCGTCATTTCTATCTTTTTTTTTTCAGTGTCTTGTGCCAAGTTTAAAACATGATGAACATGATGTGTGCAATGTGAACACCTCCCAATTAATTAGGGCTTAAAGGGATAGTTCACCCAAAAATGAAGATTCTGTCATTAATTACTTCCCCTCGTTTCGTTCCAAACCCGTAAGACCTTCGTTCATCTTTGAAACACAAATTAAGATATTTTTGATGAACTCCGAGAGCTTTCTGACCCTGCATAGACAGCAACACAACTGACACGTTCAAGACCCAGAAAGGTAGTAAGGACATTGTTAAAATAGTCGATGTGACATCAGTGGTTCAACAATTTCTATGAAGCTACTTTTTATGCACAAAGAAAGCAAAAATAATGACTTAATGCAATAATTTCTTCTCTTCCGTGTCAGTCTTCATGACAGTACCACAGAAAGCTCTCAGATGTCATCAAAAATATACTAATTTGTGTTCCAAAAATGAACGAAAGTCTTACAGATTTGGAACAACATAAGGGTAATTAATAACAGAATTTTCATTTTTGGGTGAACTATCCCTTTATGACCAACTTACCAAATTTATATAACCCACTAACTAGCTGATTTTTTTTAATTACCTGATGGCTTAGTCGTGAAAGTTCTGCGGAGTCCAGTTCAGATCCAATTTTGTCCAGCCTCTGTATATGCAGCTGATGTTTCAGGTTAAATTCTTTCTCCGTGCTGTCTAATTTGACCTCTGCAGCTTTCCGTATCTGGGCAGACTCTTTAACTGTACTTCCCGGGTCAGAGACGACTTGATTGACACGAAACTCTGCCTCGCCAGATTCCCTGTAATACTCTCTGATGCTGTCCGCCGCACCTACAGGAGATGATCAGCACACACTTCAGATAACACCACGTGTGTCATATATTTAAACCTGTATGTTTGTGTGTTCTGCTCACCTCTGGGGTCTGAATGTTTGATATTCAGAACCTGCTGCTGTTTGTCAGAGGAGATCTCTTGTAGGTTTTGGGCCTCATCGGTCAGGCTTTTTAGGTTCTCCACGGCCTGCTGATGGTCAGCAGATACCTTCTCCAGATCTGTTTCAGATCGGTCCATAGACTTTCTCAGGAGTGATGCTGTCTCACTAAGATCAGAAGAAAAAAACTGAAATCTCAGAAAGTGAACAGTGTGAAAAACACTAACCCAGATCTTGAAAGCAGACATCTCTTTGGTCCATTTTTGTTGTGACTGAGACTCCATTTTACATTTACACTGCTGTTTTCACACATCCAGATCAACTAAATATTAATGGTATGCTCATTTTAGGCATGTGCAAAACTATGTATTTTCAGACTAGTTGGTGATTTGACTTCAATCATAAATGTTTGCATTTGACAATTTTTTTTACTAATGCACAAATTGTATGACCTACTGTACATTTATGCCACTTTTATGAAGCTGTTTTCGTAAGTACTTTCAAAAGATTTTTTTTTAAAATAGAAGCATATACCAATGATCAACAACCTCGTAGCTCTAACAGTTTGTAAGTTATAGTAAAGAATAAATTCCCCTACAGAGACAATTAATGTGATTTTTACTTCAGGAGCATCATATTGGTTTGGAATGACATGAAGGTGAATAAATTATGTTTGAATGTTATTTTTTGAAAAACTATTGCTTTAAAGGTGTTTGTTTGTGTTTAACGCCATGCCAGCTTCTATGGCTATTCTCATGGCAAGAAAAATGTATGGCTAAATTATAACAGGTTTTAACAATTTATTAAAGCTAAAATCTCTAAAACTGTATTTGGCTTAACTGTTAAAAATCTCTTTAAAAGAGTTAACCGCATAAAAAGTTTTCTCACAGGGTTAAAACCAGCACAATCCAATAAAACATGCTTCATGGATAAAGGGAGAGAGAACATGTTGGAGGATCTTCTCCTAGTATTAAAAACTTGTGTGTCATCCTGGAATGACCTATTCTACAGCGGGTTTAAACCATCTGGTCCTGTCGGTAGGAAAATTGTGACCCTGGACCACAAAACCAGTAGCAGAGGTATATATAACTAAAATACACTGTATGGGTCAAAATTATCGATTTTTCTTTTATACCAAAAATCATTAGGATATTAAGTAAAGATCATGTTCCATGAAGATATTTAGCAAATTTCCTACGGTAAATATATTAAAATGTAATTTTTTATTAGTAATATATATTGCTAAGAACTTCTCTTGGACAGCTTTAAAGGCAATTTTCTCAATATTTAGATTTTTTTGCACCCTAAGATTCCAGATATTCAAATATTGTCAGCCAAATATTGTCCTATCCTAACAAGCCATACACCAATGGAAAGCTTATTTATTCAGCTTTCAGATGATATATAAATCTCAATTTTGAAAAATTGACCCATAAGACTGGTTTTGTGGTCCAGGGTCACATTTGATAGCAATTTCTTTTTCTGTTTTAAAGGTGAGAGGAGAGTATATAAAAAGAAACCAATGGAGTGATACGTGTGTGAATGTGCAATACACACTTGGCTTGCTGAAGCGTCCTCTGCATGTGTGTGAGCGTTTGCTGAACCTTGTCATCTTCCAGAATCTGTCTGAGCTGTCTGGTTTCATCATCCAGACTTGATATGATGTCTTTATAGGGCGTAGCCACGCCAGTCTCTTTAATTTCCTCCACTGTATCCACCAGTCTCTGCGTGTGATTGGTCAGCTCTCCCACATTAACATCCCATTCACGGAAACACAGATGACAGGCCTCACAGTCAGGAAAGGTCCCAACGTAGCCATGTCCACATGAGTCACACCTCCGCCCGGCTACACCCTCTATGCACACACACTCGCCGGTCATCTTATTGCACTGTTGAGTAGCAATGCCTCGTTGGTCACAGTTGCACGCTGGAACACAAACATGCACAAATGATTTAAAAAATTGAATGATGCCAAAATTCTTAGGATTTAAAATCTTGGATGTGAGTGCTGGAAAGAACAGTGAATTCTTGTATGCATGTGTGCGCTGGAATGTGTGAGAACACATCTGCTTATTACCACGCATGATATACTATGTGAAGAACCTGGGAAAAATGTGTTTGGGTGAATCTCCTAAAGACAGTGTCTGGATCATATTTAACCCCAAAACTAAAACAAATATATGGAAAAATTAAGCCTATTCTTAGTACCATTATTTTTGATTATTAGTACTAAATTTTATACCATTTAATATTGTTATGCAAAAAAATATTCTCATTATGGCAGTGGGAAAACTATGAAAGAGGATTAGGCCCAGGCAATAATAAAAAAATAAAACCATCTTAATATTAAAGTCATCATAATGTGAGATTAAACTCATTCAATTTCGAGAATAAAGTAATTGTGTTTCGAGACAAACATTGTTAAATATCAAGAAACGTGTCGAAATAAAATGTTGAGAATAAACTCATTAAATTTCAAGAATAAAGTCATTGTGTTTCGAGAAAACACTTGTTCAATTTTGAGGAAAAAAAGCCGAAACAAAATGTTGAGAATAAACTCATTTTATTTTGACATTATTCTCGAAATTTAACGAGTTTAATCTCGCATTATAATTACTTTAATGTTGGGATGTTTTTTTATTTATTATTATTGCTTGACCCTAATCCTCTTCCGTGTACACAAACAAACAAAGCAAGAATTACTTAAAATAAAAATTTCAATAAAATAAAAAACTCAAATAAAATATATACAAAATTGAAATTTATTTTATTTCAATAAGCTGCCAAGCCCAACAAGTCTAACCAAATCTAAATAAACTATATTAAAAAAAACTAATAAAAATGACAAAAACACCCAACAAAATTAACTAAATTCAAAATGAAACAGAAAATATAAAAATAAAATCTTATTTCAAAATATTAACAGTATATCAATGATACTAAAATAGCACTAGTATGAACACAAAACAACTGATTTTAATGATACAATATTAGGGGTTTTTGGTTAGGAAGACTGTATTGTTCATAATATTCCTTTGGAATATTATGGGAATTTTTGGTATTAAGAGAGCTTGTGTATCTCCACTGGAATTTCCTCCATCTCTTTTTATTTGCTCTTGACTTTGAAACATAAACACAACATTTTAGCTGTATATCAGGTTTATGATCTTTCTCAGACAAAATAAAACCGTTAAAGGGGTTTATTCGAACAAATCAAAGATTATGCATGTAAACGCAGACATTAGCCCCAAACCATTATGATCCACTTAAATCGTGAGATGTTTTGCATTAGTGCTTACTTAAGTGTACCAGAAAGATAAAAAGCCGGAAAAGAGATATTGTTTGTTTGGTTATAGTTCAACAAGAATACTCATACACACTTAAACTTAAAGTAACAGCAGACCCTTATTCAAATAAACTCTGGGTCTCTTGAACTCTATCTGCAGAATATTAGAGAGAAGAGAATAAATCACACTGACACAAATAAACACATATGCATATACTTTCCAACCAGTTTAAACATTCTGGATGTATTTGTTTGTAGCAGCCCAGCCTCACAAGGGAAACTTTGTCAGCGTACCACGGAAACATTGTCTGGTAACTTTTTAACTGTGTATCGGAGAAATCCATTATGACTTCGGATGCTATGTTGCATTCGAGTAACACAAGAATAAGGAATACTTAGAAATTCTCACATAAATAGAACCAGATCACATTAAAATCAACTGCTGGCAAAAGTTTCGGAGATTTCTCTGAAATAAGGTGCAAGCATGATTAATACTTTCTGAAATTCTACAATATAAGGTCAAAGTGATAACTAATTGGAGATGGTAAAGTGGTTTCTCTGTGAGAGTGTGTTAGTTTGTATAGGTGTGTGGTTAATGTGTTCTATGCCACGTTTACACTGTCAGCTGTTTCAATTTTTTTATACGTATCAGGCATATCTTCATGCACAATTTTTTGTCATTGCTTCATGACAAATTAGTTCAGTCTGGTCTGAAATCTTTACTTGATGTTCAGGTCATGTTAACAAATGCATGAGAATTTATGAATTATTAACTATGTTCTCATCAAAGTTGCAAATTTATCACAATATTACAAAAAATACATGAAATACGCATTTCTATCTAATGTGTTCAAGAGAACAAAATAATAGTTTCCTGAGAAACTATATTTTTTAAATAATACACTCTAAAAAAAATCTAAATAGGGCCCAATGTCCAATGTTAATATTTTATATAAGATATTTTCCTTGTTTATTTTTGACAGGGGTTTACATCAACATATTTTAATGCTAACTTTAGGATAGTGCATAAAAATTAATTGATGGAAACCAATATGTGAAAAAATATTCCAAAATAAAATATATAAAAAATATATAATCTTTCATTTTCATTTCTATTTTGCATCAGTTTCTCTGAAAATGTTTTCTTGAACAGATTAAACCGCTTTATTTACAAATATATATATATTTTTATTTTATTTTTTGTGATACATTTCTATGGATTTGTTTTTTACAGTGTAGTTACGTTGAAAAATAATCTTTTTTAAATGTATAATTTTATCTTGAAATAGAGATAATTTAATGAAAATGTAGGGTTGTCGCTGAGGATAACTAGAAAACCTCAAAAGTAAAACATTCAAATGCATTACAGTAATGAGAATTTGGGTGTAGAATGTGTTATATTGTCAAGAAACTACAGTGTAGTAAATGTGCTACTCAACTGCACTGATAGCACAGCATGGAGCAGGTTTATTAATGAAGCAGTGCAGACTCACCATGGCACTGGACCTCAGGATTCCCCCAGAACAGTTCCCTGCACTCCTCACACGTCCTGCCTCCAAAACCAGGCTTGCAGGAACACTGACCGGTCAGCTGAGACGAGCATAACCACACGAAAAATAGTGTTTATTTTGTGATTCAGTTGATATATGATATAAATTAAGATGTATGTGTGTTCATACCAGATCACATGAGGATGTGTAAGAATGGTCGGGGTGGCACTGGCAAGGTTGGCATCCTTTGCCACTGTTGATGTTCCATGTGTTGGGGGCACAGCGGTCACAGTGCTGACCCACCACGCCGGGCAGACATGGGCACTGGCCGCTAACCCTGTCACACTCACACAAGCCATCAACACATCTTTGCCTGGAACTTCCCACGAGATGGCACATGCACCCTGAAGACAAAATACAATAGCTAAAAGATGCTTTGAAGGGTAAAACTATGTTGCTCAGAGGTTGCTCTTTCATAGCTCACTCAAAAATAAAGATTCTGCCAATGTTTCTTTGGTGTACCACAAACAAAGATATTTTGAAAAGTCAGTTGTTCTTTTGGACCCCATTGACTTTCACTGCATGGACAAAGACAGATGAAACATTCTTCAAAATATATACAAAGTTTTGGCATGAAACTCTAGATGGTGCAATCCGATAGATCACATGGCATAGCTGATTGGTTTCTCCTGCATCGGTAGCCAATGAGCTCGCTGCTAAACATTCAAATACTCGGCTAGTGCTTGCTGTAGCAGTAGCAGCGCACTTCAGAAACCCTCCACCTTCCCCAGCTCCACCTGTATAAATCTGCTACGGGGTGATCGTGTATGCTATGGGGGTTATTCCATATATGTTATATGTGCATCAGCAATATTTCTTACATGCTCACAGTAGCATGTTGTGGATGTATTGGCAGTAGCAAGCCTCGGTACTTGCTCTCTCAGATCTATTCCGCCAAGACCAAATACATTAACATTGTCATGTACGTATATTACCATGCAAAACACTCAGAGAGTTGTCATGACAGAACTTATTTTCTCTATCATAGGACATCTAACATAGAACAACTAGCATATACCACATACTAAAAGAGCACTGAAAAACGGATGGATTTTTAAACAAAAACACACACTTGTTTTAGACTGTATACTCACTCCTGCAGTTCTGAGTACGGGCATCTCCATAATAACCACTACTGCAGTACTGGCACGCATTGCCATCGGTGTGAAACAGGCATTTGAGACAGGCACCAGTGCGGGCGTCACATGATTCAGGGTTCTGCATGTTAATATTTCCGTTACACTGACACGGATTGCACCGCCCTCCTGGTACCTGAGGGTTACCATAATAACCAGAGGCACATTCCTCACACTTAGGTCCTATAGGATGGAACAGGAGTGAGATTTGTTTTATGTGAGTTTTAAATAATAGCTTGTTCTGTTCATTTCTCAGACTGCTGTATTCACCTTTGTAGCCTGAGCTGCAGACACACACCATTTGGAGAGAGTTGGGATTTTGGTAACAGTTCTCAGCGAACTGCATTCCGCTTCCAGGTCCGTTAGGACACATACAAGGGCGACACGGCTCACTGGAGCCCAGCAGTGTGTTACGGTGATAACCACTTTCACACCTGGAACAGAGGGTTTCAAGAAACACAAGCGTCTTTATTAAATATTGAATGTAGTTCAAACAGTAGAGCATCACACTAGCAACTCCAATGTCACAGGTTCAATTCTAAAGGAATCCATGAACCAATAAAAATGCAATTTGAATTTAAAAATGCATAAATGTAATTAAAGTCAAAATTCACAACCAAATGTTACTTAATATAATGTAACGTGTTTCCAAGTAAAGCTACTCATTAATGAAAAGTTTTCAAATACAATAATTATAATTAATAAATGCCTTAAAAATTATAAAAAATTATACATCCTGGTATAAACACACACAATCACATCACGCAAAACATTAATCTTTAAAATAAAAATCACTGTTGTGACTTTTTACCTTTCAGTACATTTAATAATGGAAATAATTTTTCATTGAAATAAACTTTCAATATGAACAATTATGACTAACGTACCTATAAACTTAAAACAAGTACAACAGCATTTTTAAAGATTTACCACTTTAAATGCACAACCTGTATATATTTAAATAACTGGCTTCTCAAAAGAGTTTACTGAGCCCAGATCCAGAGCTGCACTATGTGGCCTGTGCCATGGAGCCCACTGAGCCCAGAGGCAGAGCTGCACCACATGGCCTATAGGGAGTCTATTCAATTATGGTTAATTCTACAGCAAAAATACAGCAACAATGAGCCTGCACCTTGTTTTAATAACTGCTTGTCTATCTGTCAAAATGTTACATCTGCTGTCTTGATAAAAGTATCTCTTCATCACTCCATCACTCTGTTTGATATTTTTTCACTGTTTTGCTCAGACAAGGAGACTAAATGATTTTTAAAACTGCACAAAGTACATGAATATTTAATGACTTAAGGACTAAGGTTTATGATTGGGTGTCCCTTGCTAAACAACCCACTAAAAGATTTTCACACGATATACTTTATTTTTGGTACCACAATAAGCCACAAAAGTGGTCCTCACTCACCACTTTTTTCATAATTTCATAATAAAAGGGTAAAAAACTCATCTTTACCCAGGGTTTAAAAAAGATGTTCATCCACTGTTCATCCAACAGGGGAAGTTGACCCAAAAAAATAAAGTTACCCCATTGATTTACTCACCCTCAAGCCATCCTAGGTATGTATGACTTTCTTCTTTCAGACAAATATAATCGGCGTTATATTAAAAACATTCCTGGCTCTTCCAAGCTTTATAGTGGCAGTGAATGGGGGTCGAGATTTTCAAGCCCAAAAAAGTGCATCCATCCATCATAAGAAGTGTTCCATACCGCACCACAAAGCCTTCTGAAGCGAAGTGATGTGTTTGCGTAGGAAAAATATCCATATTTACGAGAGAGTGGCATTCCAGCGGATGACGTAGGATGTACGCATAGCGTAAGATCCGAGTTTTGCTTATAGCAAAGAAAAAGCATTGTGGAGAACTTTTTTGATGGATGGATGCACTTTTTTGGGCTTCAAAATCTCGACACCCATTTATTGCCATTATAAAGCCAGGATATTTTTTTATATAACTCCGACTGTATTCGCCAGAAAGAATAAATTTGTATACACAGATGGATTGAGGTAAGTAAATCATGGGGTAATTTTCATTTTTGGGTGAACTATTCTTTAAATGTAGTGTGAAAATAATTTTTATACTACTAAATCATCAGACCTATTAAACAATATGTTATCCTCTCTTACCTCTCACAGTTGTGTCCTGTGGTGTGACCCCTGCAGTTCAGACACTCGCCTGTAACTGGGTGGCACTGTTCACTGTTTCCATTACAGAAGCAGGGCTGGCACTGAGGGAAGCCCCAATGGTTGGGCTTACAGTTGCCACATTGGCGCCCATATGCCCCTGGCACACATAAACACTGGCCCGTGGTGGGGTGGCAGAATAGGTTCTGAGAGCCCAGGGGGTTACAGTCACAAGCTAATGAGGAAGTGATCAGAAACACATTGTTGATGTTATTCTATGCTAATGGCTATGTTGGTGTGGTTTGTGTATGGGCATATGTGTAGTTTTCACTTACGTCTACATCCCGAGGGTCCAAACAGGTAGGTGGCCGGGGCACAAGTGTCACAGTTCCTGCCTAAAACGTTGGGACGACACTGACACTGCCCACCGATATTGTCACACACTGTGCTCAGAGAACCTTGGGGTTCACACTTACACTCTGCCAGTGATAATTGAGAGACAAATGGACTTTATTCAGCAAAACTCTGATCATTTTCTGTCCATGCCTACTTTAATTTGGAAATTGGTTGAAGGGCAGAAAGTTTAAAAATAATGTACTTTTAAAGCAGAAGTATGCAATTTCTGCGCCACTAGCAAAAAAACTAAATAGAAAAAAAATGATTGCTTTAAAGTAGGTTTCCCAAAAACAGCAGCAAAAAGCATAAACAGATACTTCACTTGAAAATCTCTAGTATTAAATACATTTAGCTGCATTTGTTATTCTTCTGTCTTTCTCACCCAGAGCTCCATTGTGTAATAGTGATGACACACTGAAGATGTAATCTCTGCAAATATCCGTTAGGGGGATTTTAATAACACTCTGGCTGCGTTCCATACATCTGTATTTCTGGAACATCTCCCAGTCCTCCCGCTGCTGGAGTCCACCAGAAAACAGATCCAGGTCTTGCACCTCTGGCAAAAGCACTATCTAGAGAAGTCAGAGGTCAAGGTTTAAGTCAATAAACATGAATGTGAGATGGTTTATGTTATATTCATAACTTTACAAGAAAATACTATTTCAGTCTTTCTGCTTCAAAATTTCATGTTTAATTTCAAGTGCTACTTGTTGATTCTTTGTAATTATTTTTTACATTTACTAGCAATTTCTAAGTGAAATTGTTTCAAATTAAATCCACCACATGTAAAGTAAAATAAATACATATTTTTTCAGCATGGTAAAGTTCTCAAAACAGTGTACAATTTGCCAAATGTTCTGTGTAGAGGCATTTAAACAGCTTCATAAAGGTACTATAATGTCTTATTACACATCTAAAAATACTAGCTAGTATTTTAGATTTTTATTTTATTGGGATATAAATGGTCTCAATGAGTCATAATACAATTTTTTATTAAAATTAAAAAATGCAAAAAGTTGTCTTTAAAATGGTTTATTTAGTGATCACTAAAGGTAAATGGTAAAGCCATCACCATCACATAAAATATGTATTTATTTATTCATAAAAAAATAGCTAAATCTGACCACTTGATTTGTACATAATTTGTAAAGTATATAATATATTTTATTCTAAAACTGTTATAAATGTAATTAATATATAAATGAAATACACTTACTGAATCAACAAGTGTGTGAGGAGAAGAGTGATAGCTGTATGAGGAGTACTGTGGGAAGCTTATTTTCACTGTGTAATTCTGACCCTTCTCCAAACACACTGAACCAGGCAGAACTGCATATCTGAAACACACAAACACAAGTTCAGGACTCAAATACACAGTAAACTAAACTCTGCACACACTAATGCAACCTTACCTGGATCCAGGGTGCAGTGAGACGGTCTGCTCATCATTGGATGTAGAAGTGCAGTGTGCTGCTGGGTAAGTGCCTCTGGGCCGCTCTATCTGTACTACAACCTGCTCCCATTCATCTGGCAACTACAATAAATGCATCAAACACATGTGTTTACTTGTGTATGCTGCCTGTGTAGCAGAACTGTAAGTTTTAATTTGAATATGCTATGTGTGTTTATTACCAGTGGTTCATAGCGGATCATTAAGTTGTACTCCATAGATCGTGGTAAATTGTAAATGTTGAACGTCAGTGTTTCACCCTCTGGTACATTCACAAATCCTTTACCCGTCCAGGTTGGTTTACGATCCAATGGTAACGGTCTCTGAAGCACTTTTACTTCCTGCATACAATCAATAAACACTATGAATTTACTCATACAAATAAATATAGAACTCAAACACTCATTGGGTATCATTCATGAAACAGCAGAATGAACAGAACAAACTTCTGCGTATACCCTAGTAAAAAAGTATTGTATTAAAAATACATTAATTTCATCCTAAGTTTGAATCTATTAACATACTCTTATATCGCTGGAGACTTACTGATATAAAAATTACAATGAAACTTTATTTGGAGTACTACTTGTGCACAATGCATATTTCTTCATTTTAAGCCTAAAATGTGTTTTAATGTTACTATTGATGAGGATTGTATGATCTTTGAATAACATTGGTCTTGAAATGCCAGATATTTGTAGTTCCACTTCAATTCAAAAATACTAAAGTGTGTCTTTAGTTGGACTTCAGCACTACTTCCGCACAAATAAAGTGCATTAAGCAGTTAGCATGAAATAAATGTGTTTAAAATACATTTTAGTATACTTATTTTTCACTAGGGTATCCTTCATAAAACTATTTTTACATACATTCTCATACAAATTTTCTCAAGTATTAGTAAAAGCAAACATACAAAAATTGCTGCCCCTTAATTTTTTCATAAAACCATTCTTACTGCTTGTAAATTCTAACTTTCAATTAGTAACCATTTTTATGTAAATATTGCTATTAGTTTGTAAAACCATTCTTACAAAAACGAATGCATTTCATTAGTATTTTAAAACTATTCTTAAGTAAATTGTTGCACCTAATTTGTTTATAAAAACTATTGTAAAGTTTTGCATTCATAAAATCATTCTTAACTGTCACATTATGTAAATGATCAATTAATTAGTAACAGCAATCTTATGTAAATTGTCATGTAGTTTGTTCACAGTTACTTACATTTTCATATTCAGTTAGTTCATAAAACCATTCTTATATAAATTATCAAATTAAATGATCAAAATTGTTTGTAAAAGCAGTCTTGTGCAAACTGTCATGTGCAGCTTTTTCATAAAATCATTGTTACATTAGTTGTCACATTCAATACATTCGTGTCAAATTTATAATGCTAAATTCTTATTATTTTGAAATGTTGAAAAAAAATTCTGCTTGTATTACATGAATGTTACACTTACCGGTCCGAAGGACGCATCCTCAGCTTCGTAAATATAGTGGTCCAGTCCCGCGAAGTAGTACCCAGAACGCACTTGGTCACATCGCCTACCAAACATATGCTTCTTACAAGCACACTGTCCTGTCTCCCGAGAACAACTACAGAGAGAACAAAAATATAATGAAGAATATTTATGTAGGTCTGGGGCAGTCGTGGCCTAATGGATAGAGAGTCGGACTAGTAACCCGAAGGTCGTGGGTTCGAGTCTCAGGTCTGGCAGGAATTGTAGGTGGGGGGAGTGAATGTACAGCACTCTCTCCACTCTCAATATCACGACTGAGGTGTCCTTGAGCAAGGCACCGAACCCCCAACTGCTCCCTAGGCGCCGCAGCATTGGCTGCCCACTGCTCCGGGTGTGTGTTCATGGTGTGTGTGTGCACTCGGATGGGTTAAATGCAGAGCACTAATTCTGAGTATGGGTCGCCACACTTCACTTTCATGAATTTATTTATAATAAAACAATTAAAAATGAATTGACATAGGCTAGTTATGACAATCAGTTATTGTTAACAAAGCTAATGTGGGTACTTACTTATTATTCAAAGCCCCACCTACATCACAGTCACATGGTCTGCAG
The DNA here is from genome assembly GCA_023376895.1 of Aspiorhynchus laticeps. Classification (NCBI taxonomy): domain Eukaryota; kingdom Metazoa; phylum Chordata; class Actinopteri; order Cypriniformes; family Cyprinidae; genus Aspiorhynchus; species Aspiorhynchus laticeps. The sequence continues at coordinate 10,388,980 of CM041805.1, forward strand.
CCATCCATATCATTACTTAGTCCCCAGTGCTGCGGCTAAAAGGGAAAACTGTGTTATGCACAAGCACAAATACCCAGATTACATAAACTTGTAATAACGCTCTTTTACCAGACACTGGTCACAATTTCGTCCAGTCACAAGACGTTTGCAGTAACAGCTTCCTGTCTGTATATCACAGGGACTTCCTGCTGAGAGTGTGCCTAGAGGATTACAGCTGCATGCTGGGTTTACAAAAACACACACAAAAGAAAGAATAAAACAAACATGAACATAGGGGAAGCCAGGGGTCAAAGCCTTGGAAAAAAATAAAAAATCTGCTGGTGTGTGAATATGTGTGTTTACGCACACCGACAGCCTAAAGGATCGTCACTGAGGCCGAAATGTCCCTTTTTACAGTGGTCACACCGTTGTCCCTCCACATTAGCTTTGCAACGACACTGTCCGGCAATCATATCTCTTAGAACTTCCGTAGCGCTGTCACATAAGCCTCCGTTCAGAGAACCATGTGGGTCACAATCACAGGCTAAACACAAACAGATTATTAAATACGAAAATATAATACAATTAAATTAATTACATTTCTTCTATCTCAGTTTAATATGCAGAGACAGTTTACTTTTAATTATTTAACTCTGAATTAAGTTATTAAATTGTACTTAAAGGATTAATTCACTTCCAGAATAAAAAATTCCTGATAATTTTCTCACCATGTCATCCAAGATGTTCATGTCTTTCTTTCTTCAGTCGCAAAGAAATTACAGTTTTTTGAGGAAAACATTGCAGGATTTTTCTCCACATAGTGGACTTCAATGGTGGCCAATGGGCTGAAGGTCCAAACTGCAGATTCAGTGCAGCTTCAAAGGACTCTAGCTGAGGAATATAGGTCTTATCTAGCGAAAAGATCTGTCATTTTCTAAAATAAAATAAAAATTGTGTATACTTTTTAACCACAAATGCTCATCTTGCACTAGCTTTGCGATGTGCATCCACAACTTCACGCATTACATAATCACGGTGGAGAGGTCACGCTTGGTTAGTTCTTAGTCTGTGTACTTCGGTTCAAAAAGGTAGGGTAGAGCGAAAAACTCCATCTTATTTTCTCACGTTATTATTATTTCCCAACGTTATTATGCAATGCATGAGGTCGAACTAGTGCAAGATGAGCATTTGTGGTTAAAAAGTATAAACATTTTATTTTTTTAGAAAACGACCAATCGTTTGGCTAGATAAGACCCTTCCCTTATTCCTTGGCTGCACTGAAACTGCAATTTGGTACCTTCAACCCGTTGGCCACCATCGAAGCCCACTATATGGAGAAAAATGTTTTCCTCAAAAAACTTAATTTCTATTCAAATAAAAAAAGAAAGACATTAACGTCTTGGATGGCACTGGGGTGAGTAAATTATCAGGATTTTTTTATTCTGGAACTTTTTATAAAGGAACTAAACCTTTAACCCATAGCATGCCTTCAAGTAATGCATATCATAAAAAGCTTTAGAGCATCCCTTCTGCAAAATCTATCCACTTAAACGTGTTAAACACACTTACACTCGCAGATCCTGGGGTCTCTGATGTCTCTGCCAGAGTGCCTGTAGTAAAAGGGTTTGCAGTTCTCACACCATTGGCCCTCTGTGTTGTGCTGACAGTCATCACACACTCCTCCACTCCTATTTCCCGATGACAGATACACCGCCATGTCAAAATGACAGGAATACGAGTGATGGTTACACTCACATCCTGAGAGAAAGAAAAAAGATGAGTGAACTAAGCACATTTAAAGCATTTAATATCAATTCAGAATGCAGAAATGTCAGAAGGAAATAATGTTGTTATGTTTTGTAATAAACTGTGGGCTGTCATACTCTTGCATGCATTTGTCTCTCGGCCCACTGCTGGTCTCCAGGGCAGATCTTGGTAAAAGTCCTCACACTCTTCACAGTTCAGTCCAGTAGTGTGGTGATTACACATGCAATGACCATGAACCTGCACACACACACACAGACACAGGTGAGTAGTGCGAGTGAATCTGGATTGTGATTGTTGTTGTTGTGTTTACTCACCATGCCCTCGACCCTTGCCTCATTGCCGACCGGTGCACACTTGGAGGCGTGGCCGTAGCAGAAACAGTTGCCACGGACGACCATATCGTAGAGAGTGTAATAGTATTTATCTCTCACGCCCTCTCGGTCATCAAACAGATCATCACCAAGAGTGTGCAACTTTTCCATCCGTATGCGCAAGTTTGTGATCTTCAGTAAGTCTACATGCAGGTAACGCACATACAAACAGATATCAGTCAGACCAAAAATATATACACACACTAAAAGAAAACAAATGTTTTTTTTTTGTTTTCAAATTCACTTTTGACACAAATTAGTCATTGTACAGGTTAAATTTCCCTTTTGATTTATAAACAGTAATAAACCTTTCATCAAAGTTGTCCTAAAACAAAAACAATACCCGTTCTTGTCTTAGGACAACTTTTTTGATCCACTTCAAATGTTGACTACTGTAGTTTAGTCATTCTCGGAAAATTATGTTTAAGATATTATCAGGATACTAAATACAATCACATTATTTAATCAATTTAACAAAATTAATAAAATAAATAAATATATTTATTAATTAATTTAAATAAATGTATTAATCATTCCATTCCTCATTTTAATGTTTTACAATAATAAAAAAAAATAGATTCTACCTAAATGTTCCTTTTATTAAAAATCCAATATTATGCTTTTACTATGTAGATTTTTTTTTAATGCTTAACATTTTAATATGCTTTAAACGCTAAAGAATTTTTCCTGAAAAATGCAGATTTTTTCTTTGTCCCTGACCTGTGTTCAATGTACCATTTTCACCTTTAAAAATCTTTCTGACGTCATAATAAAAGTGAGAGATTTTTATGTGCATTTTTAATTGTATTTTATTTTTGTATTTAAGCAAGTAATTTTTATTTGCATATTTATTTTCATACTTTGGTGCACCAAATAATGGGGGTTATATTAATTCTTACTTTAAAACTGAGGTGTCGAAATAAAAACAATTGTGTGAAAATTCAGTAGAAATCTTTTCAAATAACAAGAGGGTTGCTGCCATTAATTACTTACTCTGAATGCGTGGACTGTAAGGGTCAGTAATCTTAAATGCAGGATCAAGTGCCCTAAAAATGACCTGTGTACAAGTACACAAGAACAGTGACTCAGGAGATTACATACTACTTTTTTTGCATAGTATGCATAAGTACTTATGTGTATATTTGTCTGTATGCATGAGTGCTACACACTTCTCCTTCTGTTGATGGCTCAATGCCTGAATAGCGGCTGTCACAAATGACATCATCCATTTTTCTGATTGGCCCCTGAGGGACGCGTGGATAGGATTCAGCACAGTTGAAAGCGTAGTAACGGTACACCTGCCAGCTTCGCCCATAATCTGAGGAACGCTCAATCAGCATGGCTGCCGGCCGAAAGGTCTGTGGGAAAAAGCAATAAGTTTAAATTTACTTAGGATCAGATACTAAAAAAAGCTAAAGTTTCTCAAAAGCATTGTAGCAACCAATAGTTTCTATGATCTACTTACAATGCTTTCAGAAACGCAGCTCTGGACTTGAAGAGGAGAACTTCAAACATATCTGCACATATGTTCTACATTCCTCAAGACTGCTCTAGTTCAATGTTTATGTGTGCGTGAAAGTGTCTTTCTCACCTTAAAGGTCATGATGAGGTGCGTGAAGTGGAACTCAGCTTCCAAATCCAGCTGAATGGTCACATTTTCAACTCCTAAGATAGAGAAATGGATAAATGAGTGAAGAAATAAATAAAAGAGGTTAGAAAGAGAGACTGAAAATTGACTCTTTCTAACTAATATTTTATGCAACAGTTCAAGTCATCTAATTTGATTGGTGAAGTTTATGCTGATATTGCACCTTGGGTGATATAACTTGTTGTTACACTACATATATTTTAAATTAATATTAGTCAAATTTTCTAAACATTTATTTTTTGAAATGCTCTTAATTTTATATATTTTAGAAAAGCACAGTAATATATTAAATATTTGTTTATATCTGCAAAGGATCTGGTACGGATAGTTTTCTAGTTCAAAATATCAAAGTCAGTGAGTTATTTGATGAAAAAAAAAATTTCCTTGATCTTTTGAAACAAAAGACTTCGCTGTCTTATGTAAACATACTGTAAGTTTCAGAAGTCAAAACTTCCTCTTGAGTCTAAAATGATCCCTCTGTCCAAACATGCCTGCTTCCCTAACATAAAGTATAGTAGGCAAAAAACATAAATTTAACGGCTGTGATGCAGCTAATTTTTTTAAGCTAAGCTGCAAAAACGACTTGTTCTGCAATCAATGGTTTTCTGGCATCAGAATTCCATATTAACACACGACAGCCCACATTTGCACATCAACAACTCCTGTTGGGTGTTGAGAAACATCCAGTCATAGTGAAGTATAGATACCAGTATTCCAAAACCCCAGAAGAGGATAATGCAAGTACAGGGAAATGGAAAACATGCTCAGGAATGGTGAACTTTAACATAGTCAACACAGTGGTTGATGGCAACATAGTTGGATAGTTTTTTGAACCACAGTTTTTGAGAGAACTTATGCATTCACTCTCAAAACTTTCTTTCCAAAAGTATTGCAGTTATTATGTATTATGTTTAGTGGGAACAAGAGTGCAACAAAAGAGCAGCACAATGCCAAATAAAGCCTCCAAAGTCATAAATTCCCTGAATTAGTGATGCCGTGCCACACCCTTACATTCAGTCCGGTAGCGTGACTGTTGTGGAAGCCAGTCGCTAGGGAGAGACCAGGCCAGCTGTTTCCCACGCCCAGCGGCTGCATTCATCCCAACTCTTACTTTCTCATTCCCACTACTTCCTGTCAGCTCTTCTTCTCAGCTGAACTATTTTTCTCTCAAGTTTCTGCAATGATACATAGTACTGTATGTTCTTCCAGTGTATATTCTTTTGGGACCAATGATAAGAGAATTGTGTGTTTTTTGTGAGACTTGAAGATGTATTTCATTAGTTTTCAAAATATTTTAGTGATTTGAGTTTTATTTATGTTTCATTTAAAGGAATAATTCACCCAAAATAAAAATTATGTCATTATTTATTCACCCTTATGTCGTGCCAAACCTCTGTCACTTTCTTTCATATTTGGAACACATTGAAATACATTTTGGTAAGCTTTTGGTAATATTTTGGAAGAATGTTGGTAACAAAGTAATTCTAGTGACCACTGACTTCCACAATATGGAAAAAATACATATCTCAAAATATCTTCTTTTATGTTCCACAGAGGAAAGAAAGACAAACAGTTTTGGAAACACATTAAGGTGAGTAAATAATGACAAAATTTTATTTTTTTGGGGGGTGAACTAGGCTAAATATCACTTTTGTCTCAGGTGTTACTAATATTACTAATAAAACACACAAATTACACAATTGTTGGCATACAGTCAGAAGCTACAAATATGTACATGGCAAACCTCAGATAATTCAGTCTTTGAACAATTTTTGAATATTTGAGTTCATATGAGATTCAACTTTTGATCGCAACTTTGGTACCTTTGTAAATCTGAGATAAGATTGAAGCTTTGTTGAGATTTCCTCTGATACTCTACAGGAGACATATTAGATTACTGAGAAATCTGTCTAGGGGAAACCACTGAGATATTATTTGTGATTGTTCTACTGTTGTGTGAGAACTTACCATTCTCGGACTGCCACCAGGTTTTGAGGCGGTTGAGAGTGAAGGCTGTCACCACATTCTCAATGGTGTGGCTGTTGGGGTGAGTGAACTCATTGTACATCCGCCGAGAATCGCATTCAAAACAGTCTTTTGCATCCTGACGATGGACAGAGATCGAGATGCAGATGTTAGTGGAGCGTGTGAGACATATAGAGTCTTTTGGGGTTTAGAGAAAAGAAAAACACATTCATGCGGACAGCAGGAATCCAGATGTTCTGGACGTGCACCTGTTTTTCTCACCCTCTCATACACATGACTCACTAACATAAACACATGTGTACACAGAAAAACTCACACAGACTAAATCTAACTGACTTGGTCAAGTAAAATTACATATATGACAAAGTCAGAAAAACAGAAAAATTTACAACATTTTATTGGTTGGTTATGTTTTTCATACAATGAAATTTAACAGGAACTGGTGGTGCTGCAAAGCTCAAAAATGGACTAAAATGCATTATAAAAGCAGTCTGAATGACTATATTTGCTATATAATGCACAATATTTGACCAGATTTACTAAACAGGGCAAATTAGTGTGAGAGCGCAATCCCATAAAAGTGCTGATGGGAGTGCGGTTTATCCACTGTCAATGCATACATTAATGAACAAAGACGCAGCCAGACCATTTCCATAATGACCAACACAATCTACCAAGAGCAGCACAAATTAGCGTACTTTAATGGTGGGTTTCTAAATAGCTTCCAACTTCATTTATTATTATTGCAAGGAAAAGAATCACTAGGGCATTCTGAAAAATATCTCCGTCTCCACAAAGAAAGAAAGTCATAAGGATTTGGAAAGTCATTAATGTTTGATAGCATCTTATATTTGTGAATCCAGACATTGGACTATTAAGTTCCATATCAAACAGACGCAGTTCAGATCACACGTATATCACACATTGACATTTACAGCCAGACTTTAGTCTGAGCTTCTCACCATTGCTCAATTCATCGCTCACAATATATAACTCGGAATACAGAAAAAAAATTGGGCCACACAGATAATATAATGAGCATAATAGTGGCCTAAGGGAGTCTGGAACATCTGACATGGGCCTTCATCCTCCCACCACTTACTCTCCACACAGAGATCTGATTGTTTATCAGACAGTGAATATAAGTGTGGAAAGAATCCCAACCACCCAACAACATAGAGAGATTATGACCAAATCAGATGTTTTTAGGTTGTATGTGTAATGTATAAGAGATGGAAAAAAGTACTGAAAAATTTAAAATATATATATTTATAAATATGCCTAATTTATGCATTGTGACATTGATTTAATGACAATCAAATCTGCTTACCCAAAAATTGTCATTACTGCAATGTGTTTTACTTTTGTTTATTTCTAATTATTCTCAATGGAGATTCTCATTATTGCAATACAATCATTTGTAATCATTCTAATAAAATTTAGCATATAAAATGTTGTATAAGTCATGTACAAGAGATAGAGAAAATAACTGAAAAAATGTATACAAAAAAACAACAATTTACATTATATTATATAGTGCATAAAATATCATTATACATACAATATTTTGTGTTTAAACCAATTTAACGTATCTTTGGATATTTGACAGTAATTCTTAAGTGCATGTCTGTCTTTTATAGTGCATGACTATGTCTAACTATGCATTACCTGCAAATGGCTCACAATGCAGAATCTCTCTGGTCCATCCAGTCCACAGGTGGAGGAGGCTGTAAGCCGATGTGCTCTTCCTATCAGCAAATCACCTGTAGCAGGGTAACAACTCCCCTCTGCACACTTGTCATTTTGATCAGGTAATTGTGCCAGGGTGTGCAAAGCAATAGCTGTGGGAATCACATTGATTGTATCGATTAGATTGCATCCTAATATTTTTGAACATGAGTGGCATAACAAGTGTCAAATGATAACCAGAGACATTAAAAAAGTACATTAAAAGTTCACTTATAGGGAAGACCGGAGCCAGATGTCATACTTATTGCTCCAGTGAATGTTTCTTAAGGTCATTTTTCCCATATTTTTTCAATTGTACACAGCCACTAACATCATGCAATAAACAAACACTCACCTGTGATTTTGATTCAAAATCGTATAGTTTCTGTGATACAACTCTTGTGAGCCCCTTATGTAACTCGTAAATTATTTCTAATTCATTTTAATGTGTATAGTATTACATCACTGAAACATTGGTGAACTATGCACATGGTTAATCATTTTGGCTTCTTGTTACAGTAGAGTCTGTTTCTAATTATTGAAATGAATCACATGAGAACGTTTAATGACCCGATGGAGAGCTGAATGTGGCATGCAGGAAACCAGATGGGATGCACACAAACAAACTTGACACTATAACACCAAAACTGAATACATTAATACTGGATGCTGACTTAAAATCACACATTTCACAAATACTACATACCTGTGCCTTTCTTTCCATAGCCTACTTATACTTAAGAAGTAGACATAAGTAAAATAAAGTTTCAAAATATAACTAATACTGTTTTGAATCATGATAGGAACTCTTAAACAACTGTTATTCCCATTCGAAATCTACCTTACAAAACCCAACACACTGATCTGTGTTAAAACAATAACATTTCTGGGTCACCATCAAACTTCATACATAAACTGTATCAAATGAAAGCCAATGTCTTTTACATATACGTTATGAATGGGAGAATTCAAAAAAAACAAAAACAAACTCACATATCGTCAGAGCTGTAATCTGGAGAATCCACATCGTTGCTCTCGTCCTCCAGCAATGTTTTCCAGAGCTGAGTAACTGTGTGGCGCGTGGGAGAAGCGAAGCTCCCGCCCATGATATCAGTCGACGCTGATTTCCTCATGTAGTGCTGCTACAAACCCGGGATCACGACAAACACTCTGGCGGAGTCTCAAATCCTTGTACGCTGCCTACCAAGACAGTATTTTGGGGCAGCACATTTGAGAATAAGCGTGATTTTATGGCGCAAGCGCGAACAACATTTGTTGGCCATCACACTGTAGGCGCGGTGACAAACAACGTTTGTCAGAACAGTTACGTTAAAACAGTGGAGAACAGTTATAACGTTCATGCTTTCCACACACTTTCTGATTATTTCGGCGTTATGAGTAATGTGAAACAATAATTAAACATTATTATTATTTTCCGCTTCTTTTCTGGAACCCTAATGTTAACAGGATAAAACTGTAATTAAATAAAAATATTTTTAAAAGTATTAAAAAATTATCACCATTAATGGAATTAGTTGTTCTGCTTTTTGGACATTAAAACTAAAAGTTTGTCACTTTTTTCCCCACAAATTCATCATTACCATTTACCACTGTCATACCACCAAAACCAAATGCTACAGTCCTGATATTTCTTAACTTTATGGTGGAAAAAACAAACAAACAAACAAAAACATAGGCCTAATTGTAATTACTTAAGCAGTAAGCAATAAACAATAATAATAAAAAAACACTTTAACTTTTAAATAAAATAGCATATTTATTCCTCCACAACTGTGAATTTAAAAACATGACATTGAACATAAACATATTACATTCGAAGTTAATTACATTCCTATATATATACACCCAAATATTTTAAAATCTGGTGGCTTTTGCATCAATTCTTCTGTTCAAAATTCTATCATAATTAGGTAATAATTACGATATTCGCTTTGGAAAATAGAATTTTTTTTTTAATCAAAATAAATTTTAAACAAAATTAAATTAGATAATGGATTAATCTCATGTCAACTTTGCATTTCTAACACATTCTTAGAAATAGGTGGATTGTGGGTACAAAATGAAGTGTATCAAGAAATATTGCCCGAATATTGTATTTAGTGTATCTAGAAATATTGCCCAACACAACCTAAACTGCGCTTGTAATGCCTTAAGTTATTGTCATCATAACCTATATACATTATTACAAACGTTAATAATGCATTTATGTGTAACTTATACTACAAAAGTATTAAAAAAGTAATACTTCCTGTCCACTTTTATTTTCTACAGATACCAAAGTGAAAAGTAACAAGTGCTGGCAATCGTTATCAACATTATTTGAAATAAAGTTGAATTGTTGTAAACGACAAATCTACAGTTTGGCTTTTACTGCAAAGTTTGAACTGAAGTAGAGGTGCTGCCGCAGAAATGCTAAAATCTTCTCCCATGCGTCCTCCTGTGCGTATGCGTGCGGTTTCGTCTGTCCACCCCACAGCATGACAACTGCAGCAACAACACATTCAGTGAATATTCAAACAGGTGCACATACAACCACACATTTAAGAAGGTCTAAATATACTGATCCTATGCAAAAAGGAAAAGAAACAGTAGTTCATGCATGCTTACTCTTCTCCTTCATCTCCTGCAGGATGAAGTTAGATGCTCGCAAGTGAGGCGAGTATGGAGGTTCAATCAGATGACCCGCGCCAGGATACGTCAGGACCGTCAACAGGTGTCGATTTCCTGCTTTCTCCATCATCATCTCCATCTGAGTGTAAAAGACCCATATCAAGAGGATTTCAGTCATAGCAGGTGAGAACACTACACCAAGATTAACTGCTGTACATCATTTAAAGGGACAGTTCACCCAAAAATGAAAATTAAGTTATTTACTCACCCTTGTGTGGCTCTAAATGAAAAAGACATTAGTAGACTATTGGTTTTTTGTTCTTTAAAATTTTTAGAAACTTTCTTTTAAGATTTATTTTTTTAGTGAATCAGTTGATGCATTTTGTTCCTCATACAAAGCATTCATATGACAATTTTTTTGTAATACTGCACATTTGAATGCATTGTTCATGTCTTTTTGAAGGTTAAAAACTCATTCACCCATTTGTTGTAAATGTATTAAAAGTCCTAAGAAGATTTTGTGTTTATAGTGATAGTGGCACCTGGTGGCCAAGGGTTGATACCGCATGTTAAAAGGACAGCTCAAAAATGAATATTCCGTGAATATATTATCACCAAGATGTTCCACACCTGTCATATTTTGAGAATTATCTCAGTCTTTAATGTTTGTCCATTCACTGGAATTCAATGGTAACCAAAACTGTTTGTTACTGTTACTAACATTCTTCTATTACAGTTTTATTTTTATATGATCAGTTTTTATTTTAATTTCAGTTTGTTTCAGTAAGTTTTTCTTTAATATTTTTTTATTAGTTTTAGTGCTTCAGCTATTTCAGCTCAGTTTCAGTCAAGGCAACATTTATAATTTACATTTAAGTGTAACTTTTTTATCTAATAATAATAATATTTTATTCCAGCTTTTAATAATTTTAGTAATCAATAACACTGATACAAAGGAAAAAATCATGGGGAAAAAATGAATTGATGGCATTGATTGATAACATTTTTCATTTTTGGTAACTATTCCTTTAATATTGTCTATTGTCAACAGCCCGTGTCCTTTTCAGGTATCTTATGAACTCATAAATGTTTAGTAATATGTTCTGTTTGGCCAAACTGAAATATGTGCGACTCACATCTTCAGCAGATTCAACAGAAGCCCAGTTCTGATCATCACCAGCGTTCACCAACAGAAGAGGACACTTTATTCTCCCAACCTTTGTGCATGTGAAAAAAATACAGATCTAACATTAAAAACAACAACAACAGACAAAGAAAAATACAATGTATGAACAAATCTATTTAATCTATAAGTTGTACTCACATCCACTTTGAGAGCTGGGTCTGAGGGAATCGGCAAGATGATGTCTCTGTGTATTACCTGGTTCTCCTCATTCACACGTACCCTACCTATATACCTGCAAAAAACATATAAACCTGTTACTGTTTATCATTAGGATCAGTCTTTTACTGTAAATGTCACATATGGATAATTTATTGACTGTTATTTTATATCTGGGCAGATAAAACTACTCAAATCTACTCATTTAAATAATCTAGCAATTAAATGTGTGGGTACATTTCCCTCATAAAAGGTGTGCATAAAAGGTCAAATTTTCTTTAAACATTCTTTAAACTCTAGAGTTTTGTGTTTTATATAAGCACCATCAAGAAATATGAATTGCTATAGCTTTAGATAAGGCCCAATCAGGTTGTAAACTAATAATATTTAATGCTCACTCACTTTCTCATTTCCTCAAAGACTTCAAAGAGGGATTTATCAACAGGAAATACATGACTTCCGCTGATACACACACAGCACTGGGGCTACAAAACAGTCATATGACATTACAAACTCAATAGCTGAATTTAACTGTAGATAACTGTACGTGTGTGTGTGTAGGATAAGCAAACCTTGATGACTTTGGAGTAGGCTGCCATACTGAGTGTGACAGCACTTCCAAAAGACAGTCCAAGCATTGCCATATGGTCCCTCTGTACCTTTGGATGATTCTGCAGGATCTGGTATGCTTTCTACAAGAACAATGTATATGCACACACACAAATATGAAGTATGGGAAGAGGGAAAGTGGAAGTTTCCTCAAGGAAACACATAAAATGCATGGGTAACAAATGAAATGACAGGTCGGTAACAGTTGCAGATCATCAAGATATCATGTCAGAGTTGTTACACTTTAGAAGACTGTCAAAAGTTTTGAATTACATTACCTCAAAGTATGTCACATCAACATCAGATGTTCTCAGCTCTTCTGGAGCGAGGTACTCAAGTGCCATGGATGCAAAGCCATGAGATGCAAGCAAGCCAGAACGATACTCAACCAAACCACCACCTCCTCCCCACAGGTCCAGCACTCCAGGGTACGGCCCAGGACCTAAAAAACACATGGCAAGCTATTTACAAGCAATTTACAGGACCTAAAAGCCTCTAAGAAAATTGTCTGTATATACTCAATAACAACCTGCTGTGTGTTAGCATACAATCACAGCCACATGTGTGAAGTGGTTTTAAAAACTGCTCAAGAAGTTTTAATTTAAAGCTGTTTTAACAAAAAAGAGCTTGCAGTCAATATTGTATTGCAGGGTTTAAGCAGACTAAATGACTGGAGACTTTTGGCATACATCACCTGAGAGAAGTATATATAGATAAATACATTTCTATATAAATAAAATTATGATTTTTAAATTAAAAAATAATTTAATGCCGACTATTGAAAAATGCCACGTGTCAAGCAACTGATATAACATATCAAATGTAATATTATACCTTAAATACATCTGAGTGTACACATTAATCATTATTTAAAAAAACAAAAACAAATTCAATATATTTTTCAATATGAAGGTATTTGTAAGCATCTTGGAATATTATCTAATAAACAATTTCGACATTTTACAACCTGAACTAACTTTGCCTTGTCATAAAATTGTTAAATTATCTCATATATTTTAAAAGATATAGTGACCTTGACTTACATGTTATGAGGGTTTCTACATTTATGTTAAAACAAGTTTGGCAGACAAAACATTTTTTTTTTCAAATGCTGAAAACGTTATTTCAAATGCTAAGAAATAATAATAAAAGATTAAGCCAAACTACTTCAAGTAATATTTTTAAGAACTTTATTATTTTTAATGCGTCGACCCTCGGCTAGGGGTATCACGATTCATGATTTTATCACAATGTTTTTGTCATGTTGTTTTTTCTATTTTGCAAGCTGTTTGAGCATTACAGCCAAACTAATTTCTCTATTATAAAGACAAAGCCTTTCAAAGTAACAAAATATAAACAAAAATTAAAAAAGTATGGCAGATATTTAGGCCAAAGTGGGTGAAGATAAAAATCTTTATCATTATTTTATCTTTGTTATTAAAAAAATGAGAACAAAGATACACATTACAAATACACATAATATACAAATAAAATAAACAGTGTTTTATTAACATTAAAGGAATAATTCACCCAATAATTAAAATGGGCTAGTGTTTTATTTTTATACTCACTCAAAATGTATTTTAAACCTGAGTTTCATTCTTCTGCTAAACATAAACGCTATTTTGAAGAAGGTGGAAAACCAAGCAGTTGCTGGTCCACAGTGTTCCCCCTGCTGTTAGTCAATGTGGACCAGCAACTGTTTGAATGTTTTACCCACATTCTTCAAAATATCTTCTTATTGATGTGAATGTATGTCGCGTTGTACAGTATATTGATACGGCGGCGCCAGAACTGCAGCTGATAGAATGTGCGCTGTAGCAAGATGCAACAATATTTCTTCAAAAGCAGATCGTGGAGACATTTTTATCAGGGTCGCTGCTGGCCAAATGGGTGCCCTAAGCAGGATTTTATTGTTGTGCCCCCTCCCTCCTAAAAACACCTACCATAGGGGTCAAAATAGAACTTTAATAAAATATAAAAGTAAATAAATAAATAAATTGTATTATTTACAAATTACAACTGTAGCTCTAGACAGTTACCTATGGCAGTAATACAGTTGTCTGATTGATTTTATTGTCTCAAGCATTCAGAAATCACGCAAAAGAAAATTACGCAGTTTTACTACAAAAACCATGGTTCATTTTTGTAAGGATTGTGATGTCCACATGTTTTTTGTTGAAGAAATTATAGAGGCTGTGTCATCTATAGCAAAAAGGTGGCCAAAAATTAAAGATTAAGTGGATAATTGAATTAAATGTTTGGTCAATAGCCTATTAAAGGACACTTACATGATCGTCCTGTAAGTGTAACAGCAGCAATGACCAGGCCTTTGGCTCCTTTTACAGGCATTTATAACATGTAATGTAGAAAAAAACAATAGACACCATCACAAAATGAGTAATGGTTTTACTGGTTATAATGGGACTTGTATTGGTTTTACTGGAAACTGTAATGGACCCTGTGGGTCTCCACTGTCAATTGGTCACCTTCTATTGGTGGCTTGTTAAAACCAATAAATCCTAATGGAATATGTCCCAAAACACACTACAGAAAACCATTTTTTAATGGTTTTAATGGTTAAAAGTTGATGGTTTGTAATGGCATTTGTGATTTATTTGTGATGGTATTAGAATTTTCTGTGATGGTTCTATTGTGTTTTTTCAGCAGGGTTGCCTCATTGTTTTTATATGATTCATTTTAACTCATTTTAAAGGCAGTTGTTGGCTTAGGTCTGTTTTTATAACCACAAATATATATATATATATTGTCTTAATACTTCTTTGATTATGAATATAGCCTACCTGAAAGTGACGTGCGGGCTTCGTTTTCATCTTTTTTTTTTTTTTCTCGGCGCCGGACTGCAGATGTCTTTTCACGGGCATAGTTGTCCATCAGTTATGATCATCTGCATTCAGCCGCAAACATGAGGCGCGAGCGGTCGCGGGAATGATGCGTCACGTTTTTTTTTTGAGCAACTGGGATGGTGCCTCCCTGGGACTTGGTGCCCTACGCAAACTGCGGCGGTACTGATTTCGTCCACGATATCGTTCATATCGCACAGACCGGACCGCAAGGGCAATTTAGCGTCGGACCTCAAAGGGGCAGGGGCTTGAGCCCCCCCCCTCCCTTGTGCACGCCACTGTATATATATATGAATTGTATTTTAATGTATCATTACATCATTGTGAGGTTGTGTTTACCTGGAGGAAGAAATAAAGTTCCTCGTACTCCATTCTCTCTGATGTTAACCCTCTGCACACCTGGTGCAACATACCAGCGCTCTATGACACTGGTTACCAGGGGTGTTTGCTGGCTGAATCCTTGAGATAGATGCCCACCATATACTGAGATGTGAATTACCATTGGTGTGAGTATATTTGTCTTACGCAGCCTTGAATAAAAGAGACAGGAAGCCAAGATTAGTGGAGGAAAATGCTAAAGAAACTGATGACTTTTCCAAGACTTACATCTCACATTTTGTATTAATTTGGCAAAAAATGTAACTTAAACTTTGTGAGACAGACAGCAATCAAAAATCATCTGATTTTCCCAGCCTAAGTTACCTGAGTCCAGGTCGACTTCCTGGTATGGGCCTCATGCTCCATAGCAACCCCATCTGCTCTGAGCCTTCATAGGTGCCTCCCAAACTTTCATCTTTGGCCACTAAATTTCAAAAGGATAAAATAATTTTATATGTTGGTCGAAGTAGGTTATTCATCATTATTCAAGTTAGTTTAGGCAGTTGATAAACTGGATTACCATCTGGTCAGGCTGTGGATTTTCTTTTCATTATCTCCATATAGTAAACATAGTTATGTTATGGAATTAACCAATATATATTTGTAGCCTATACACCACCTTCAGGAGGATTTAAATGGATCCAAGATGACAATAAACACTTTTATACTAGTACAAAAATTTCTATTTCATGTAAAAGCTGCTCTTTTGAACTTTATATTCTTCAAAGAATCCTGAAATATATCATGGTTTCCACAAAAATTTGAGCAGCAAATTTTCAATATTGATAACAGTAACAAATGTTACTTGAGCATATTAGGATCATGTGACACTGAAAACTTTGGCTATGGCATTTTAAAATATTTTGAAATAGTAAACAGTTTTTAAAATTGTAATAATATTTCACGCTATTACTGTTTTACTCTATTTTTGCATCCTGTAAGCATAAGAGACTAATTTCAAAATCATTTTAAAAATCTTACTGATCCCAAACGTTTGAATGGTATTGTATGTTGTTGGCAGGTACTATATTACTGTAATAACTTTAATAACTCTAAGGGTCATGCATTTGACTGACTGTGCACCTGTCACTGCCCCGTATTTATCACTGATGTAGTGTCCAAATGCCTCCCAGAAGTCCTTGTCCTCTGATTGATGTAGAGAGTGTAGCGTCACCTTTTGATCTGGCAGTAAATTCATTATGACGATCTGAAATTTCTCATCCACCAGTGCTCGATTGGGCTGAACAGTCAGCAGAGGACAAGTCCCCCTCTCAGTGCTGATAGTCCTATACAAAATAAATGAGAGATTGAAAACTGTATAACCAAGGTCTTGTATTAAACAGCATGGTTGTGTATAAGCAATTAGTATTTTTGAAAGAAAAAAAAAGTAGTGGCAGCAGTTTTGGTTAGTATTTTTGTTAAGTTAACCAAAGGATTATCCAACTTGACCGAATTATTCAAATCAGTTCTGATTTGATTCATTGAAAAGATCCGACTCACAAACGGTTATGAATCGGGCATCGCGATCTCCTTCAGAAGAGCTCCACGAAGAGCTAATGTGGATGTTGGGATTTTCAGTCAATAACGACTTTTATTTCGAGAATTTGGGATTGTCCTTCACACAACTGTTATGGCTTCCGACTACTTGGAATACAAGGCAAGAGTCACGTCGACCACATTTATGGTGCTTCTCGTCCTTTTTGAAGTAAGTCATAACATTCAGTCAACATTGACATTCATTGTCAGAATTTTCCAAGAAAGACAAAAATGGACTTTGGGACAATGGTGAGTAAATGATAAACAATGATACAATAAGCGTTTGTGAAATTAACTAATGTGGTATCTTATGTTTTTCCGGCTGCAGTGCTATTATTATAGTAGGCTATCATGCGGTACCTAACCTGGTATAGCCACTGTCTGTCTTTGTAAATAAAAATAAATAAACTGAACATTAATTTATAATTTTACTGTAGTACAACTATAGTATTTGTTAACTTTTTGTAAGGGACATGTGTGGGAAAAAATGTCTGTACCTAACTGGTGCCAACATGATATAATCCGCTAAAATTAGACCAGGTGTTTCTTCTGGGATGGGTTTCAGGTATTAAACAGATCCAAACAGCGTCGTGTCAGAAATGTCTGGAAAACAACGACACAGATTTAAATCGCATTAAATATTATTTAAATTTAAATAGCATTATCTTCATTTTACAAAACAAAAACAACATCTTACAACAGAAGAAATCTGAATGAACCCAAGAACAGCACGAGACTTGAGTTAAACCTGTGCTCGGTGGTGTTTAGTGAGACCCAGCCGGAAGAAAGGGAAGCTTTTATAACTGCGAACTGTACGTTTCTACAAATATTTTAAATCTTACCTTTAGAAAATTGATTAATAATACGAAATATAGATGGAAGACATGTGATCTAGCTATCAGATTGTCGTAGATCTACCTGTAATAATGAATAACCTCAAGTGCAGCTCATGGGCTAATGCTGATGACGAAATGTTACCTTTGACACATTTGTTTGTGTGCTTGCAGCAGCAAAGGTCGTTTATAACTCTTTTCGAGTAACTTAGACGTTTTCTGTTTCAATATTTTATGTTTATATAACTTACAGTGTAAAAACCGTAATTTAGCAGAGAGAAACGAAATGAGAAACATCCCAAAAACTGCAACACGCTCCACCACCACCACGGTGTGGCAAGCCTAAAGAAAACGCGTCTATATCGTTGCAGTAACAGTTAATCTGCACATTATTACATGACAACATAACGATCGGTTGCATACCATAATAATGTCATTTCAATCCATGTGTTTTTATGTCCTAGTCCTGTTTTCCTATCTTTCCACCCAGTGTTGACTCACTGCGTAACGCAACTGCAGGGTTGCCAGATTGGGTGTAAATCTGCTTAATTGGACGAATTTGTGACTGATTTTTTTTTAAGCCTTTATATGAAAAATGTTAATTGTTTAAAGAATGGTTAAACTTTTCTTTAAGAAAAAGCAAAATTGTGCATTACAATGAAAGTGATCGGGTCATATTAGAGAGCAGGGTGTGTATAAAGCCAACATATATGATATGACTATTTAATTTAAAGATAGTAAAAGCACATTTATAGCTCAAATGAAATGTATTTACATATTTATATATTCCTATAATAAAAATAATATATAGAAATATGATAAATAAAACTTTACAAAAAATAAATCTGCAAAATAAATAGTTATTTAGATTTTTATTTTATTTTTTGAACTTAGTGATTCTATAATAATTACAAATAAAAAATGTTTAAAATATGTATAAAAAAAGGTAAACACTGCAACCAACAGAGCAGTCAGTAATCTTGTCAGTCTTTGTGCACAGGGAATTGTCAGACTGAAGCCAATAATGAAAAAAATCTTAAAGGTGCCATAGAATGCATTGATACGATATTTTAAATTGTTCTCTGATATCTACATAGAAGGTACAGGTGCATCTCAATAAATTAGAATGTCGTGTCATTTTTTCTTGTAAGTTATTTCAAAAAGTGAAACTTTCATATATTTTAGATTCATTGCATGTAAAGTAAAACATTTCAAAAGTTTTTTTTTTTGTTTTAATTTGGATGATTAGAGCTTACAGCTCATGAAAGTCAAAAATCAGTATCTCAAAATATTAGAATATTTACATTTGAGTTTCAATAAATGACCATCCCTACAGTATAGATTCTGGGTATCTCTTGTTCTTTGAAACCACAATAATGGGGAAAACTGCTGACTTGGTGACAATGATCCAGAAGACGAACATTGACACCCTCCACAAAGAGGGTAAGTCACAGAGGGTCATTACTGAAAGGTGTGGCTGTTTACAGAGTGCTGTATCAAAGCATATTACAACGTAAATGCAAAGTTGACTGGAAGGAAGAATTTGGGTAGGAAAAGGTGCACAAGCAACAGGGATGACTGCAAGCTTGAGAATACTGTCAAGCAAAGCTGATTCAAACACTTGGGAGAGCTTCACAAGGAGTGGACTGAAGCTGGAGTCAGTGCATCAAGAGTCACCACGCTCAGACGTCTTCAGGAAAAGGGCTACCAAGCCACTTCTGAACCAGAGACAACGTCAGAAGCATCTTACCTGGGCTGTGGAGAAAAAGAACTGGACTGTTGCTCAGTGGTCCAAAGTCCTCTTTTCAGATGAAATTAAATTTTGCATTTCATTTGGAAATCAAGGTCCCAGAGTCGGAGGAAGAGTGACAGAAAAATCTTTTTTGCTTGAAGTCCAGTGTGAAGTTTCCAGTCAGAAATTATTTGGGCTGCCATGTCATCAAAAAGGGTTGGTCCAAAAAAAAATTTAAGTGGACAGTCAACTAGCTTTGCAGGAATTTTAAAGCAGTTCTTGCTTCGTCCTGCTGTAAAGCTTTATGGAGATGCTTTGTTCCTTTTCCAGCAGGACTTGGCACCTAACCTAATGGAAAAGAACAAAAGCCTGTACAATGACCATGGTTTTACTGTGCTTGATTGGCCAGCAAACTCGCTTACCTGAACCCCATATGGAATCTATGGGGTATTGTCACAGGCAATTGAGCACCTTATTGGGCATTGTAGATGACCTGAAGGCCACTGGAATAAACCAGTCCATACCACCAAGCAGTTCTAAGTTTTCATCTCAAAGTTACGCGATTTGAATGGTAATTAAAGCAATTAGGAGCCTTACCAAGTATTGAGTTCATATTGTATTTAACAGGGTTGCCAGTTTTCAAATTCATTTAAACTTTTTTTAATTGGTGTTATGAGTATTCTAATTTGTTGAGATAGTAAATTGGTGGGTTTTTGTTAAATGTGAGCCTAAATCAATGCTCTTTTTGATACTTTAGAAAGTTAATATATTTGACGTTGCAGTTTAGGGTCAGCGATATTTGTGTCTTAATTTCCAAATTTTTTTTTTTTTTCAGTCTCTTTTTTGATTTTTCAGTTTTTGTTTGTTTCCATCATATCTGGCATTCACTGCAATCAATGATTTGGCTGTACAGGTCCGGCTGGCCTAGAACGTGGGCTGGTATTTTTTTTGTTTTTTTTGGGGGCGTAAACATGGTTCATCCCGGGAGTTAGGTCCCACGCGATGTTGGTTGGGATTCGCCGTCTTTTTCACGTTCAATATTTACATAAGGGACGCAACAAGGGTGTTTGAGGTTCCAAAGGGGTCAGTCATGTGAGAACTCTTCTTGTTCAACCTATGTTAAGGCAAATACAGTTTTCCATTCTATGGCACCTTTAAATATCAACTACTAATTAAAGCGAAAGTTCACCCAAAAAATTATGTTTTATTAACAAAATTTGGGAGGACCATGTTCAGATAATCAACTAATTCACCACAGGTGGAGCTGGTTCAGAGATGAATTTAAATGGCCACCTAGTTTTGCCATTCCTTCTCCACTCCATCTCCTCATTCCTAACTGTTCTTATCCTAGTTTGGGGAAGTTCTTTGGGTTTGGGTTAAATTCCGAGCTCGGAGCCCTCCCTTCAGACAGTTCGCCAAATATCAGGTCAAAGTCAAAGTCTGCTTTATTGTCAATTCTGCCACATGTACCGTACATACAGAGAATTGAAACTGCGTTACTCTCAGACCCTTGGTGCATACAGATAACACTAAACACTAACAGTAGAACATAAAAATACAGATAAATAGAAATCAAATATTATATATATATATATATATATATGGCACATGATGAAGGCATTTCCATAGGGTCATTCCGTGTCAAATCACAAAAAATCAGAAATGTCCCGGTTCAAATTTTTGATTTTGCTAATATTTTTTTTCTGAAAAAAGATAAACATGCATAGTGATGATAGCCCAAATATTAAATGTCATGGATGAATATTTACTAAGCAATCCACTATTTTGTAGAGGGGGGTCAAAATCGTAATTTTCACCTGAGATTCAGAGCCATATTACAGGGGGTTAAAAATGACTTAAGAAAGATGGCAGCATCACAATGTTATTTTTACACAGAGATTAGTAAAATTAGTATTAAAAAATTAGTAGTCTGTAAGTAAAATATGTTGACTTTAGCAATCTTTGTTGCATTATGTGCCAATGTTGACCATTCACTTTTTTTTTATCAACATTTTTTAATTTTTTTCACACATAACACAACATAGCATCCAAAATATAACAAAACAAAACAACAGACACATACTCAACATCTCAAGGTCCAATAAAAAGGGAGGGGGAGAGGGAATGACAATAAAAAAGTCACTCCTTTATACAATCACGTATATCCAACAAAAAACATTGCCAAGCATCAATGGTCGAAGGCCTGGCCCCACGACTCACGCCGTTGCACATTCACACGTCACTATTTGCAGGAGGCTACGGATTCAATATGTTTTTCCACACATGTGTGGTGTAAACCAGTTCTGTATTATTGTCTTCTTCGCAGCTGTAAAACCAGCAAACAACATTCTCTTCTGCATTGAACTAATACAGAGACCAGAATCATCATTAAGAAGACACAAAGACTGGCTTCCTGTCTCCTTTAGAATTCAGTTCAAAATTTTGTTGATTGTTTTTAAGGCACTTAATGGACAAGCCCCATCTTACATTTCGGATCTTATCTCGTTTAAATCTACTTCTAAGCCCCTCAGATCTGCTAATAAAGCTCTTTTATATGTCCCACGGTCACGACTTAAGTTTAAAGGTGACAGAGCCTTTGCAGTAGCTGCTCCACGGCTATGGAATCAGTTGCCACCTGACATTAAGAGTGCTCCGTCTATTTCTGTTTTTAAGTCTAGACTTAAAACGCATCTTTATTCTATGGCCATTCCTGAATTTTAATTTGTGGATTAGCATTGTTATCTTGGATTTTAACTTGTATTTTATTTTATACTTTACTGTATTTTATGATTGTTTTGTACAGCACTTTGGTCAGTGTAAGCTGAATTTAAATGTGCTCTATAAATAAAATTTACTTACTTACTTACTTACTTACAAACTTGGGTTAACAGACCAATCAATTCACAGTAATGATGACAAAACCAGGTTTACATGTGTCCATAGACTGATGACGACAGGACATTCCCAAAACATATGCAGAAAAGTGCCTGATGATGTAGTGTTACATATATGGCAGTTCAAATTTGATTGTAGTTTTATTTTAAATCTTTTGTAAGGAGTTATGTATGCTCTATGAATGACTTTGAAGTGAATAAGACAATGAGCCAGATTTTTAGATGTTAAGCTGAGATTAGACCACACTCTCTCCCAGTCGACAGATAAATTAAGGTCAGATAATTCCAAATTTATTGCAAATAGTTATATTCCAACTATTCCAAATAGTTTTAATAGAAAGAGGTTTTGTAATGCAATCAATAATTTTATTATATATTAAGGAAACAGATGGCCGACCAGCAGATGGTGCAATCCAGTCCCGCATAGGATGAGAGGATATCGAAGATGCCCACGGAACGCCATACACTTTGAGAGCAGAACGTAATTGAAGAAAGACAAAATATGCGGATGCTGGTAGACAAAATTTGGTTCTTAATGTCTGAAATGAACAGAGGCCCTGATTATCATATATATCACCGCACGTGTTTACACCTAAAGAAGACCAAGAGTGTTGGACAAATGGACGATTTCCGCATACAAAATTAAAATTGTGCCATAAAGGTGTACTGTTACAAAATTTGAAGGGTCCACCTATCCGACGTTCAACCGTTTTCCAGATTTTAATAGAGTTAGCCACAACCGGACCAAATTTATAATTATCCCCTTTCTTTCCTGTGCCAGTAAATAAAATATCTTGAAGTCTATTTGGTTTAACCTTGTCAGCTTCAATCACCCTCCATGAAACTGTAGATTGAGGATCAACCCAATTATGAAGAGCCTTAAGCTGGAACGACCAATAATATATTTCAAAATTTGGTACATCCAATCCTCCTGCGCTATTAGGATGTTGTAATGTGGTAAGTTTAATTCTGGGGCATTTATCATTACAGATAAACTTAGAAATTATGGAGTTGATCTCCTTAAAGTAACCTGGAGGGGGAGAAAGTGGCAGAAAAAAAAATTAAATCGAGGTAACAAATTCATCTTAACAGTGGAGATTCTTCCTTGGAGAGAGACTTTAAGATTCTTCCATCTTTGAATGTCATTTTTGACCTTAACTAAAATGTTATTAAAATTGTCTCTGGCAATCTTATGAATGTTTTTATAGATGGTAATGCCCAAATAGATGAAAGATTCCTTAATAGGGATAAATGAGGGAATAGAAGAATTAACCTTAACATTGTTAATTGGCATTAAAGCAGATTTGCTCCAATTTATTTTATATCCTGATAGGCTACTAAAATTATCAAATTCCTTTATTATACTAGAGACTGGAACATCAAAGTGGTCTAAATATAGAATAATATCATCAGCGTATAATGAAATACTATGATTATGATCATGAATCTTAATCAATACTTCAGATTTCCTGATGGCTTGCGCTAAGGGTTCAAGAGATAGACAAAACAATAAGGGGGAAAGCGGACACCCCTGCCTCGTTCCCCACTGTAAAGGGAATGAGGGGGAAATAATATTACCAGTTATGACTGATGCTGCAGGTGAGTGGTATAATGTCTTAATCATGGAAATGAAGTGTTCACCGAAGCCGAAACATTGCAGAACTGCCCACATATAATTCCACTCTAGCCTGTCAAAGGCTTTTTCTGCATCCAGTGAGAAAATCGCACAAGGGGTCGGGTTGGAGTCCGCAAAGTCAAGAATATGGAGTTGACGCATAGTGTCAGATGCATTGCGCCCCTTGATGAAACCAGTTTGGTCCTCCTTGATCAGACTGTGAATTACCTTCTCCATACGAGAAGCAAAAACTTTAGCATAGATTTTCAGATCACATGGGATAAGCGAAATCGGTCTGTAGCTGGAACAATCTAATGGATCTTTCCCTTTTTTAAGAAGTAATGATATCAATGAAATTTTTTGATCTCTATGAAATATATAAGGGTATAAGTTAACCTCATAAAATATTTTAATTGTGAAAGTAAGAATCAATGGAAAGAGCTTTATAGTTACAACAATTATAGTTACATGTTTGCTAACGAAATAAACCAATAAATGCCATTTGTGTGGTGTGTTTTTTGTTGGTTAAGTGCTAGTCTAATTTCAACATGCAGTTTATAGGAGACGTTTACTATAGGTCTTTAATTAACATTAACGTTAATTTATGCGCAGCCTACATTCCAAACTGTCCTGGTTGAAGTGTAGCCTTAATGTAATTGGTCAACTATGTTGTTTTGAGGAAATTAATAGCATTCCCGCTGAAAAAACAAAGCGTTCTAGAGCTAAAATGCTTGGGAACTAATGTGGTCGGAACCAAAGTTTACAAGACTGCGTTCTCTGGAACCCTCTCAAGCGGAGGACTTCTACATTCCGATTGGTTGCCGCCGAACCGCGTCATAGCTCATTACCATAAAGTTGACTTGATTTCAACTCTCCTCGACGCTCTCACCGTCCAAAACATGCCGCGACGCTCTCGCCGGAGCTCGCCGCCGGCTCACATTGAAAATGAATGACTTCCGGCCACTTTGACGCTCTCGCAGCTTGCGGTGTGAACATACAGTTAGACTCGCATTCTTTCAACCTAAGGGCCAATAAATGACTAGGTCTCTCTGATTCGAAATAATATTTTTGCCTAGTCTTATGTAAAATAAATTCCGCCTTTGAGTGTGAAAGTAAATCATATTCTTCTTTTAAAGAGGACAGCTGTGTAGCCTGTTGCTCAGTAAAACATTGTTTTTGTAGGTTTTGTAATGATTGGATTTAATTTCTAATTGTGTAAACTGTTGAGTTTTCGCTTTGGCAAGAGTAGAAGAGAAAGATATACAGAAACCTCATATAGCACACTTAGTCGTTTCCCACAGTATTTGAGGATCCACATCAGAGGGCATATTAATTTCAAGAAATTCCCTAATATATTCTTTTAGAGAAGAAATGAAAGTCTGATTACTTAATAATGATATGTTAAAGCGCCATCTAGGGGACTTGGCTTTTACATCGGAAAGAGGAACACTGCACAACACAGCAGAATGATCAGATAATAAAATTGGTAATATAGAGATGGAGGAATTAGACGAAATTAAAGATGGGCTGAGAAATATGTAGTCTACCCTAGAGAAAGTCTTGTCTATTAGAAAAAATAGTGAAGTCCTTAGATTTAGTATTCTGAATTCTCCAAAGATCGATTAAGTTAAGCTCAGTGATAAATTTATTCAGTAATTTAGAGGATGGATTGGCTGTTGTATCAGATTGAGATTTATCTAAAGCAGGATTTATGACAGCATTAAAATCACCACCCACCACTAGAGGGCAATCAATCTGCTCAAGTAGAGTTTTGGAAATCTGTGTAAGGAATGCACTGTCTGTCTCATTCGGACCATAAATAGAGACCAATACTAACCTATTATTATATATTTTGCATCGGATAAAAACAAATCTACCCTTCTCATAGGGGGTACCAATGTGTTCAATTGTTAAATTTAACTTCCTGTTAACAAGGATAAGCAGCCCCTTAGTTTAAGTAAGAGCGCAGGAAAAAGCTGCTAATTTATAATACTTATTCTGGAAACGTGCCATGTCAGATTGTTTTAGATGCGTCTCTTGTATTAGGGCACAGGAAATAGATTTACGGTGTAAATATTCTAACACATGGGTTCGTTTAACAGCAGAATTTAAACCATTCACATTCAGTGATAAAATATTTAGAGTATGCATTGAATATTCATAATCCCAAGATTGTATTCAATAAATGAAAAAAAGCAGAAGCACTTCCATTCCGTAAATAACATGTAAACGCTGATGTGCATTTTAGATACCAGACCTGCTAGATGAAAAATCCCTTTAGAAATAAGGTAAAATAAATAAAAGTATAAATGTCTGTTGTAAAAAATAAAAACAACATAAAAACATGAACAACCGACAACCATAAACAAGGAACAACTCAGACCGCACATTACCGAGAACATAGGTCTGACTGAGCAACAAAAAATAGTGATGGTTTGTGACCAACGCAAGACATGTCCCCCGAAAGGCTCACACAGCCAAAAAAATATATTTTTAATTAAACCTACTCTCCATTAGTCCCCTTCAAAAAAGAAAAAAGGAGTGTCAGTCTTACCAGCAAAGAGATCGTTGTACCGGATATATAGGGACAATATCCCAGTAGGAGAGAGGAGAGAAGAAAAAGCAAAAAATAGGGTTAGCAAGCGTCCATGTCCATCCTGCTATCATCCCCTCCTGGGCAGCTAGGACCATGTCCATCCCGGCCATCAAGCCTCTCCCGCTGTTCCCCCCCCACAGAGCTGCGGCATACGTCTTCTGCTGAGACAGGGAGCTGATAAAATCCTCCGCTTTCTGAGGAGAATCGAAGCTTTTCTGCTCCCCTTTGTTCCGTAGTTTAATTACCACCGGATAGGTGAGGAAGGGCTGTAGACCAAGCGCTGTCATCTTCTTCAAAACCGGACCAAACGCCTTTCTCCTGATCGCTGTAGCTGGACTAAAGTCGGGAAAAAATATTAGTGTGATATTGTTCTGTGCGCATTTCACCGGATAAGCCTGCCGTGCACCTTTCAGGATTTCCGATCTGTCATGCCATCTTAGTACACGGAAGATGAGAGTGCGCGGCCGATCGGAGCCCCTCCCTATATCATACACGCGGTGCGCCCTGTCAATCTCAATGTCACGGCCCCTCAAGGAAGGAATCCACTTGGAAAGATTAACTCTGAGGAAACCAGCTGCGTCGGGACCCTCCACCCCCTCTGGCAGCCCCACCAGTCAAACGTTGTTCCTCCTGCACCTATCCTCAATATCCGTCATCTTCTCGGTGAGTCGCTCCAGCTGATCCTTTAAGTCCGTGACTGTCCTCCTATCCTCATGCGCAGCTGATTGAACAGAATCAACGCGGTCACGTGTCTGCTTCGCCGCGGTAGCTATGGCCTCAAACTCCTCTCTTAGCTCTTTAACATACTTGTTGGTCGCTTGTATGTCCTCACGCAGTTCGCGCAATGCTGGAATCAGCACAGAGTCCATCGCATCTCTTACTGCCGAATTCACAACCAAATTCAAAGTGCTTTGCTGCTCTTTAAGTGCTAATTTAATGCTGTTAGCAATAGCATCGTCGAGGTCCTCTCTGGAGATGGTGGGATCTCTGAATTTTTTCTTCATTGGCAACCGCTCAATCTCTCTTTTCCGATCCCCCTTGTCTGCCGAAGCACTCATGATGGGTCCAGTGCAGAGTGGTTTAACCTGTTAACATGCACCCGGACGCCAGCACACTGAAAGCTCTTTGTTTGCACATGTCATTGTTTTCAAATAGATAAAATGAAATGGGACAAAATTAATCTTGACAAACTATATATCATTTTGAAAGTCTAAGCCTCAAGCATCGACGATAGATCGCTGTTTTTCGATAGAAAGCTTATAGGGAATGTATTTGCTAAATTTGTGTAAGCAGTACACATCAAAACATGTATAAAAAAAACGCAGTATATACCAGATTCATCCTGATAACGACTCTCAAACGTATCCACTGCTGTAAATCCCGGTTTAGTTTGAGAAATAAGGGTCCACGGAACAACATCCCAAAGAGCACTTTTAGTCCAAAGAAACAATAACGTTGTAATTTGGATCGTTATTCATTTGTTTACGTCTCATCTGTTCAGGGAGAGTTATTGTTTGTGTGAGTTATGGAACAAATTACGCTCAAAAACAACGTCTTGGTGGTAAAAAAACAGCTTGATTTTGTAGCAGGCAATGTCCCAAAAAGAATGAGATCATCGAAAAAAAAAAAGTCACAGATACGCGGAATATTGTTCATTTGAATTCTGGCGCTCCCTCGTGACGGCACGTGACGCACGCTGTGACGCACCTGTCATCTGATGGGGGGCGTAACTTAGCGATCGCCTTTTTGCACAAATAATCCTTTTTCTTTCTTTTTTTTCAACATTTTTTATTTATGTGTGTGTGTGTGTGATGTGTGGAACATGGCTGTATCTGCATGATTACCATCTATATGAACGCACATCAGCGTGTAATTACCGACTATATGACTGCTATCAGAATGCTGTCAATGACGGCTATTATTGTTGATTTGGCCCATCTGTATTATTATCATCTGTATGGATGCACATCAGCGTGTGATTACTGACTGCAATCAGTGTGAATGTCTGGCAATATCAGTTTATGTCTGGCAGTGCAGAATATTGAGTATGTAGGCTACTACATACAAAGCAAATTCTTCTTTTTTTTTTCTTTTTTATTACTCAAATTATTCTTATTGTATTTTTAGTGCTCAAATAAATCACTTATATGATGTATAAAATTCTGTCTATTATTTTATAATTGAAAAACTATGTATAATGACTAAAATAGTTTGTGGAATTCTTCAATACATTTGGTGGTAATTTTCATTAAACAGGAGGGGGGGGGGGTATCTGGAAATATTCTCAGAAAAATTATTGCAAGAATCTCATTTTTCATGGTATTTTCTTCAAATTTGAAATATAAACTCATTAGACATGTGACTTTCAACCCATTACTTTTCTGGATTGCTCCTGGACTTATTTCATGTATTTGTTTATGAAATAAAAAAACATTCAGTGTGGTAAAACATTTTTCAAGGCACTTCAGTGTCTTTTTATTTTTTTGAGCATTATCAACTCTGGATGATGCATAGTAAAGCCTATGTGTCTTCTTTCCAAAGATACATAAATTGTGTGTGTAGCACATTATTGTCAGGAAATGTTACCATTTTAATTTAGGTAGGTCATTTTCAGCTGTGAGGCTCAAAATGGGGGGGTGCAGGTTAACAGGTTAAAATTTAATATTTGGCAAAGTGAGCAGAGCGAAAGACTAAGCCTGCATCGCCGTCGATGGGTCACGTGATCCCCTTGACCATTCACTTTTCAAGTTTTTTCTCCAAAGTTTACATGCCTGTAACTCAAAAAGTATTAAAAATATCTTAATGCCCTTTTAGATACTGGGTCTTAACAAACTTTACTTTTGGCTTCTTCATTTTTAAGGCCCTAAATGGTTCAGTTCCGGAGATATTAGAATTTCAATATGGCTCCAAGAGTAAATTGTTAAAATATACATATTTTCAGTGGTCAAAAACCAAATGTATGATACCTATTTTCTTTTAAAGCGAAATGTCTGAAGAACAAATAGGTAATGTTGAAACTAGAAATGTATCTCATTTACTTCTGTCAACGCAACTGCATTGAACACACCTGTCTGAGTGCCATAAATATTCTTTTTCCAAAGGTTGCATGCCTATAACTCAAGAAGTATTAAAGATATCGCAATACGATTTTAGATTCTAGTTCTTAACAAACTTTTCTTTTGGAATTTTCATTTTCAAGGCCCTACATCATTCAGTTCCAGAGATATGGGGCATCACAATGAAGCTCCATTTTCTGATTGTTGAATATTACCTACTTTAGTGGCTAAAAAGCAAATGTTGGTCACTTTGTACACAGCTGATACTTATTGTATTTAAAGCAGAATGTCTGAAGAATAAGTAATGTTGAAACTAGGAATGAATCTTGTTTCCCTCTATCAAAACAATATGCACAGAACATACCTGTCGGAGTGCTAAAAATGCACTGAAATGGTCAAGCTGAGGGACATTATCTTTCTCTCGGTAGTCTATTTATAAGATTCTATATTTTAATCAGTTTCAGGGATATTTGGAAGAAGTGATTTTGTTCAATTTATCAGCTTCTGAAGCTGCCAAGAGTTCAAACACACAGTATTGTAACATGTTTGAATCAAATCCCACACCTCAATTGGAAAAGTGGTTGCTTTTACCATAAATTGCATTCACGTCAATAAACCAAGATGTGCCTAACCTGGATTATTAGAATTTCTTTTTCTTTTTTATTGTTATATAATGTAAGCATAGTCATAGTGTTATAGGGTATATTTGGCATAATCACTAATAATACATTTAAGGTCTCTCACACTTGAAATAATTGGGTTATGTTACTTGAAATAATTTAAATTATGCATTGGGTAATTCTAAATGGGATCCTGGGTAATCTTATTTTACATTTCACACTGTTCATTCTTTATCTACAGGGTTCCCACGCTTCTTGAAAGTACTTGAAAGTGCTTGAATTTCAGACATATGGATTCGTGGCCTGGAAAGTACCTAAAAACAAACATAGGTCCTTGAAAGTACTTGAATTAAATTTTATTTTATTTTTTGTTTATGGCGCTATTTAAAAAATTGTCCTATATGTGCTGTCAAAGGCAGAACGAAATGGCACTAATGATTGGGGTGGAGATGGGGTAGCGCGAAAAAACTATTGCTGTGCAGCTAGAGCCCTGCGCGGGACAGTTTTCATAAGCTCCCGCTGAGTTTCTGACCATTACCACTCCCGCAACGTGTGTGTCCCACTCCCGCAAACATTCTAATATTGTATATAATTTTCATGCTATAAATATACAGGGTAATGAAATCACATTTGAATGAGCGCTCGCTGTTCAATTTTGATTTCGCGATTACACTCTGTGAGCATAGTGCATGCATAATTATTAGGCACGTTGATATTCTGATCATATTGTTTTCCAAGCACATTTTACCAATTCCAAACCACATATATCTTAATAACTACTATTAATTTACTATTTAATCATTTACAAGTGACATAAAGGCTGGAAGTGAAAAACTCCTTATATTCATGTGTGCAGAATTTTTAGGCACGTTTTTTTTTTACAGATGAAATAAACCAAAAAAGAGATTTAACTCGGACTAAAAAGTCAAAAAATTATTAAATATCCATGAGAAATATTCAAATCTAATGCAATACAGAAATTGCAACGTTAAGGCATGACCACTGGACAGCAAAATGCTCATTAGGTCAGCAGGGTCAGAAAAAACAGGTGCAGAAGAAAAGACACATAACTGCAAAATAATTAATGTGAAGAATTAGATGTAAAACCATCAGGAAACATTTAGTCTCCAGCGCCACCATTTTACAGAACTGCAACCTTCCTGGAGTCAGGAAAGTGTCAGGTTCTCAGAGACTTTGTTTGGGTAAAAAATCCTAAAACAAAAATTACCCTCACTTAATAAGAATAACATGCTGAAGTGTTGTGAAATACATGAAGACTGATTTTTTTTATATGCTTTATGGACCGATAATTTGAGAGTGACTCTTGAAGGACCAGCACCACATCCTCTTGTACCACTGTTTGAAAAATGTATCTTCTAGAATCTGGCAGTAAGTTTTAGGAGCTCATTTTTATTCAATCTCTGCAAGACAGACTTTTCAGGATATGAGATAGGATGGACTCAAAATGAACTCCCAAAACTTACTGCGACATGGAGCGATGGAGAAAATGTAGAACTTGAAAAATTGGAAAAACGGCTTAGTGAAAAGTGTTTACAGTTTAAAAGCAAATAGAAAGTCCTATTTTTTTATTTATTTTCTTTATATATTTTTTGCAGATTTGCACATGTACAAGGTTTAAAATATTTTTTTACTCTTATTAAATTTAACCATTTTTTATTCACTTAAAAATTGCGAAATTCTTTCAAATTTAAATCTTGTACAAGAACTACAGCAAAAACAGTTTGATGCATATTTTATACATTTTTAGAAATTGTATTTGAATATTACCAGTATTGACTTCAATGGATTTCATTAAATTCCTTTGAACACGACTGCTCAAGTCTAAATTTATGAAACCTACACATTCAAAACATTATTACTCTACATTTTTTTATGGAAATGTTAAGTGAAATGTTAAGTACTGTAAGGTCTTTCATGACACTACATATGCTGGGGTGTGAATTTGATAGGTGCTTGATATAAAATAAATGGTGCTTTAAAAAGTTATTGAAAGTCCTTGAATCTGGTGTTCATGAAAGAATGGGAACCCTGTATCTAGAGTTAACAATTCATCCTGGTCATTCATAACCTGAGGCAGGGCTGCACGATATTTTGCATGCGATAGTCATAGCCGTAATTCACTGACAAGCTACGCAATATCACGTTCAATATCGGAGGCGATTCATCTGCGATTCTGAGCGCGAATTGCGTAGCTTGTCGGTGAACTACGGCTCAGTGTATTAAATGCCACTCCATTTGAAAACAGGTGATGGAGATTTATTAATAATCATAGAAAATAAACCATGAAAATTAAAATCCACCCCCCCCCCAAAAAAAAAACTTTCTTGGGAACAAAAATCTAAAATTATATTAAGATAACTTTAATACATCTTGAGTTACAGGCACACAAATTTTGGAAAAAGAATATTTATGACACTCAAACAGGTATGTCCTACGCAATTGTTTTGATAGAAGGAAACAAGATGCATTCCTAGTTTCAACATTACTTATTCTTCAGACATTCTGCTTTAAACACACTAAGTATCAGCTGTATACAAATTGACCAACTTTTTCATGTGCTGAAATGAGTTATATTCAACAATCTGAAAATGGAGCCTCACTGAGACCCCCATATCTCTGGGATTGAACAATGAAGGGCCTTGAAAATGAAGTTTCCAAAAGAAAAGTTTATTAAGAACTAGAATCTAAAATCCTATTGCGACATGTTTAATATTTCTTGAGTTATAGGCATGCAAACTTTGGAAAAATAATATTTATGGCACTCAGACAGGTATGTTCAATGCAGTTGTTTTGACAGAACTAATGTTTCAACATTATTTGTTCTTCACACATTCCTCTTTAAAAGAAAAAAAGTATCATATCTTTGCAAATTGACCCACATTTGGTTTTTGACCACTGAAAATATGTATATTTGAACAATTTACTCCTGAACTTAGCCATATTAAAATTCCAATATCTCTGGAACCGAACCATATAAGGCCTTAAAAATGAAGATGCCAAAAGGAAAGTTTATTAAGACCCAATATCTAAAAGGGAATCAAGATATCTTTATACTTCTTGAGTTACAGGCATGCAAACTTTGGAGAGAAAACTTGAAAAGTGCTGTTTCTCCATTTTTGAATGGTCACCATTGGCACATAATGCAACGGAGATTGCTAAAGTGAACAGATTTTACTAACAGGCCTACCAATCTCTGTGTAAAAATAACATCATGATGCTGCCATATTTCTGAAGCCATTTTTACCCCCTTGTATTTTGGCTCTGAATCTCAAGTGAAAATTGACATTTTGACCTCCCCTCTACAAAACAGTGGATTACTCAGTAAATATTCATCCATGCCATTTAATATTTTGGCTTTCATCACTATACATGTCTGTCTGTCTTCAGTAAAAATATTATTGGTTGAGTTGACACGGAATGACCCCATAGCATCAACTTTCAATAGCAATAAAGTTTCACTTCAGAAGGGAAAGTTTAATGCAGCACTGAGCTGATGTAGATGTTATGGAGCTGACGAGACGTGAGACAGGCGGATCCATTCGCAAGGCTTTATTATAATACATGGTCAATACAGGCAGGGTCGGTCAGTAGCAAACAGGTATGGCATGGGCAAGACACAAGAATAATCCAAGGCAAGCGTGGGTCGGAGATCGGCAAACTTAATCCAGAGGGCAAGGCAGAGAGAATAAACTAGACAACACGGGCAGGAATCAAACACGGGCAGACAGACTAAGGATACTAGGTAAACGCTTGGTAAGTAGCAAGGCTAACAATACTCGGCAGAGTGTGAGAGAATGTCCAAGGTATATATGGTGTGTGAGTGTGTGTGTGATTGGGTGATGGTGATTGTGAGATTGTTAACAGGTGCGTGTGTGATAAATGGTGAACAGCTGTGTGGGTGCAGTGGATGATGGGAAATGTAGTCCTGGGTGTGATCTGTGACTGACTGGGTGGTGTGAAAGTCCAAGTGAAGGGTGAGTGACCTCTAGTGGTGAAGGATTGGAAGTTCATGGCTTGGATTTGTGACAGTAGAGGTGCTGCCACAGAAATTTTAAAATATTTTCCCATGCATCCTCTTGTGCGTGTGCGTGCAGTTTGGTTTGTCCACCCCATAGCATGACAACTGCAGGAACAACATCAACACATTAACATGTAAAACACAATCACAAATAAAGTCTAAACTAGGAATTGGAACCATATAAAAAAAATGACATGAGACATCATGCATACCTCTCTTTTTTTTCCATAATAAATAGTAGTTTGTTGACTGAATGGTAGGCAAGTATGGAGGTTCAATTAGATGACCCGCGCCATGATATGTCAGCACTTCCATCAAGTGTCGATTTCCTGCTTTCTCCATCATCATTGCCATCTGGATTTATAAAGTCAATATCAGGGATCTAAGTAATGTCACAGTTTTTTTAAGCTGATTACTAAAAGAAATGAGCATACTAAATATAACTTATTCAGCATGTAAATTTATTGAACAAGTAAGATATTATTTGTCACTGGCATTAGGACAGTCATTGCTCATAGAATTAATGTAGTGTTTACCTTCATGTGGTCTACTCTTCAGCATAACGTTAACCACCAAAACTTTAACAACAGAAACTCTTTTAAATGTCAAACATAACCGCTTAAATTTTTTAGCAGTTAGTATTAAATTAACATAAAATGAAACTATTTAAAATGTTTTTAGGTAGTAAATGTGGCATTATATAAATATTGTCAGCTCTGTGACTATTTGCTTTTTGTGTTCCTCATTTGTAAGTTGCTTAGGATAAAAGCATAATTTAAATTGGTGGTAGGCAAAAATAAATGAATAAAATAAATAAATAAAACACTGCTACAGAAGGGTGAGCATGATTTCACCAAGTACAACATGTTCCTAGTGACAGCAGTGTTTAGTAAATGCTCAAAGCGACACTGAAAGATATGGCATATAACTCACATCTTCAGCAGATTCAACCGCAGGAAAAGTCTGATCATCATCACCATTCACCAACAGAAGTGGACACTTTATTCTCCCAACCTGTGTGAATTTTAATAAAAACAAACAGACAACCACAGTGAAAAAAAATACTAAAATATATTTGAAATACATTTATTTTGTGTTAGGTTTACTACCAATATATTTACATATTTATGTGTCAAGATCAGACGGGGATCAACAAGAGGTAAGTACACTCAACTGGGTTTATATGCAGGTGTTCAAGAGACACAGTGAAGCATGCAATTGATGGATAACTTAACTTAACGCCGAGGCTGTGTTCGAAATGCCATACTATCATACTACTCTTACTATTTCTTCAGCATCCAGTATGAATGCTGTGCATAGTATGCAAATTTTCTGTATGCATGGAACACCCGGATGACCTACTATATTTGCCAGTACACTGGAATCAGCACAGAAGCTGTGTTCGGAATGGCATACTACCATACATCTCCTACTATATTGCAGTATGCTATGTGAATACTTTGAATAGTATGTGAATTTTCTGTATGCATGGAATGCCCGAATTACCTGCTACATTTGCTGAAATTTGATGTATGCATCTGAAGACACTGCATGGGATACTGTTTCCCAGAACGCAACACGCTCCATGTGACGTTTCATCTTCAAACACGTTAGTGAACTGGAGAGACTTTGGTAAGAATTGTGTGTGTATGTATGTATGTATATACAGTGATCAGCTGGTGCAGTTCTGTGCCATGAACAACATGAAGGTCGGTTCGACACTATTCAAACACAAAGACATCCACAAGATAACGTGGACATCCGATGACCACAAAACCCAGATGCAGATTGACCACATTGCTATTGGCCCAAGATGGAGAACACCCTGCTTGCAAGACGTCCATGTCTACCATAGAGCCGACATCTGCAGTGACCATCACCTGGCCATAGCGAAGTTCAAAGTCAGGCTAAAGCGGAAAAAGAAGAAAGACTCCAAGCCCCAGCGGTTTGACACAAGCAAGCTAAATGATGCAGTAACGGGCGCCAAGTTCCAGCTGTTTCTGAGCATAAGATTCTCAGCCCTGGCTGACCCAGTGCCGGGATTGTTGGATTGGTGGGACCAGCTAAAAGATGCCATGTCAGCTGCCAGGGAGGAGATCCTTGGCCACAAGAAGTCTCTCAAGGAGACCTGGATCAGTGACTGTACCTGGGAGCTGATAGCAAAGGGGAAAGCGCTACACCAGAGAAGGTTTAGTCCATCTGATGGCGAGGATGCCTACCAGGAATACATCAAGAAGGATAAGGCAGTAAAAAGCAGTGCACAGAGGGACAAGCGAGAGTGGCTGGACAGACAAGCTGAGGAAGCCCAAGAAGCAGCTAGCCGCAATGACATGTGCATGGTTTACCAGATCGCCAAGAAGATCTGCAGCGTTGTGAAAACAGGGTCAGGATCAGTGAAAGCAAAGGATGGCATGCTACTCTCCAGAGGTGAGGACAAGTTGGCGAGGTGGGCTGAACACTTCAAAGAGGTCCTCAATAGACCGGAACCAGCATGCCCTACCACTGTGGAAGACCCACTTCAGGTACTTCCCAATGATACATCTGACTTCTCGGAGGACAAAATCCGCAAGGCCATATCCAGCCTCAAGAACAACAAATCTCCAGGGAATGATGGCATAACTGCTGAAAGCTGGCGGCGAGAGTGTGATCACCTGGATGTGCAGTCTGTGCAACCAGGTTTGGAACTCAGGCGTCATACCAGAGGATTGGAAGAATGGTGAGGTGGTGTGCATACCGAAAAAAGGCAATCTGGCAGAGTGTGATAGCTGGAGGGGGGTCACTCTGCTCTCAATCCCTGGAAAAGTCTACTGCAGGGTCATCCTCAATAGAATACGTGACACTGTAGACTCTGAGCTGTGTGAAGAACAGGCAGGCTTCCAGCCAAAATGCTCTTGCACGGAACAAATCTTCACGCTGAGAATTGTTGAGTTCTCCAAAGCGTTCGACAGCATGCACAGGCCATCACTCTGGAAGATTCTGCTTGCCTACGACATTCCATCAAAAGTCGTAGGGCCATTGAGCAGATCTACAACAACTCCAAATGCAGAGTGAGGACTGAAGATGGATACAGTGACTGGTTTTAGGTGGTGACTGGTGTAAGGCAAGGATGTCTCCTGTCCCCGATACTGTCCGCGATTGCCATTGACTGGGTGATGAGGAATGCAACAACTGGTAAGGGGATAGAATGGCTGGAAGGACGAAAATTCTCAGACCTAGACATTGCTGATGATATAGCTGCACTAGCAAACAACACTCAGGACCTGCAGTTACTTGTGGACAGCATCAGCAGTTATGCCAACAACATCGGCCTGACCATCAGTGGAAAGAAGGCCAAGAACATGCTGAAAGGCGACCAACCATTCCCAAGCGAGGTCTTCATAGACAACAACAGGGTGGAAGAGGTCGGAAATTTTACGTATCTTGGCAGCTCCATCAGTAGAAGCGGGTACATCAATCAGGAACTTAATTGCCACATAGAAAAAGCTGCAGCAGCCTTTAATCAGCTGAAGAAAATATGGCAAAGCAGAAAACTTACACTCAAAACCAAGTTACGCTTCTATAAGTCCAATGTTTTGTCCACAGTCCTTTACAGCAGTGAAACTTGGTAGTTAAAGACTTCCCAAGAAAAGAAATTGGATGCTTTTGACACCAAATGTTTAAGGAGAATCCTTGGAATCAAATGGAATGACTTCGTGAAAAATCAAGAAGTTAGGGAGAAGTCAGGTCTTCTACTGGTGTCAGATACCATCTGCAAACAGCGCCTCCAGTGGCTAGGTCTTGCACTGCGACTCCTTTTCCACAGACTGGCTTGCCAAGTATTAGACTGGATGCCAGCAGGAAAAAAAGGACGGCCCAAGATGAACTGGCAACAGACCGTGGAGAAGGACCTCGCAGTTGTTAACCGGCGATGGAGTGAGACCAGACGGCTGGCAGAAAACCACACCCGCTGGAACGCTTTGGTTGCCTCATGTGTCACAGGACGCGGGAGCTTCTAGGTCTAGGTTACAGGAAGAATATGGATTGTACTCACCACCAGACGTGTGGGTCGAACTGAGCAGTTGGGTCGGAAATGATCTTCTGCACCACAATATAGACACAGCCGAATATACGCCATTGACACTCCACATTAGTGGCTCTGGTGCTGGAGCAGACGCAGGTTAAGGTTGTCGCAGTTTCTCCAGTGCAGCTGGCTGCACAAGCTTTGATGATATCTAATTCACGATTTACCAGACTCACTGTATTTCATCCCTGTTTTAGATTTTTTTCTATTAATGCTATAGCGTATTGTGTCATGTTTATGAGTGTCATGTTAAAAAAATAGCACTCATACGAAAGCCATTGCATGCTTTCGCGATCACAGATTGCACCCCCCCCCCCCCCCCCCCCCCCCCCCCCGAATTAGGTGCTCTGAGGGCTTCCAGCTTTGGGGCTCTCTGATCATTGTCTAGTCCAGTGGTTCTCAAACTTTTTACACCAAGTACCACCTCAGAAAATATTTGGCTTTCCAAGTACCACCATTATGATCAGCATTAAAATACATAAAAAAAACCTAGTCAGTTTTATTCCTAATAAGAATATTTATTTTTGTCAGCCAATTAAAACATTGTAAGTACACAGTTTGAACATTAACACTGCACCGTGCTTACTTCCAGGTAAATAAAAAACTTAATTATTAAATTGAAATATATTGTACCTAAAAGTTAAATAAAAACTGTACTGTACTTCAGTGTTAAAAAACTGTACTTAAATAAAGATTAAATTAAAATGTGTCATACTTAACATTTTAGTACATTAACTTAGTTTTTATTTAACTTAAGTAGCTACAATACATTTGCATTTAATCTTTATTTAAGTACAGTACAGTTTTTATTCAACTTTTAAATAAAAAAGTACTTGATAAAAATAATAATAATCAACACAGGCTGTATGTGTAGCTTAGGGCCCTATGAAATTTGTTTTATTTTTTTCCAAATTCTGTTTTATTTTTTCCTAAATTCAGTTTCTGTAATTTTTTTATTACGTTATTTTCCGTTTAAATTTTTCTGGACTCCTTTTTAATGGCCAAATTAAATTGTATTAATCAAAAAGATATGGGAGATCTTCAACAGATCCCTGGAGCAGTGCGAAGTTCCCTGCTGCTTCAAATGCTCCACTCCCATTCTGGTCCCCAATAAACCCCAAATCACTGGACTTGATGACTACAGACCTGTCGCCCTCATGTCTGTGGTCATGAAGTAATTTGAGAGACTGGTCTTTGCCTACCTGAAGGACATCACTGGACCCTTGCTGGATCCTCTTCAGTTTGCCTACAGAGCAAAAAGGTCTGTGGATGATGTTGTCAATGTCAGAGTTCCTGCGTTTCCTTAAAAAGTCTTAAAAAGCCTTAAATTAAGTTGTCTTAATTATGATTTCAAGAGGTCTTTAATTTGGGGACAGAAAGACCAGAATTGCGATACAGCTTAATGTGACGATTAAACTTCAAATGGCTTCCTTAAATGAATATGAGCACTGCACGTTTCAAAGTCTGGTGCAGTGATGCTTTGTTTACTGCCATTACCGGGAAAACGGTTATATTTCTGCCATTCCAAAAGCGTCACCTGCAGGCAGAGAATGAGTAAGCATTTTCAATAAGGCTGTTGTTTTTGTTCAGACCAGTGTGAAAATCCACCCATGTTTTTACCCTGCAAACATGCAGAGCTGTAAATGTGAACTGGTGGATCGACAAAAAGATAATGCATTATAAAAATCTAAACAGTAAAATGTATTTGTTATTTAATTAATATATTAATTTATTGAAAATATAATAATACTTTTGACTCATCCATTTTCTTAAATGGTTCAAAGGCTGATATGTGAAGTGTATCATTTTATAAAACTTTTTGTTAAAACTTGTATGTGAAATGTAAATTATGCTTTTTACAGTAATTTCACAGTTTAATATGTTACTATAGACATTGCTCTACCCCGCTCATATGGTATTAAATTTATTTGTGCAGGTCTTAGAAAAGGTCTTAAAAAAAATTCAATTTGAGATTAGGGTGTGGGGGGGGGGGTGTACAATGCTGCTTCATGCATTCAGTTGTTTACACTGTTAAAGAGTTGTATTCTCATGCTAAGCATGGACAACGTTTCAAAAAACAATTTGGAGTATAACTGAGTATTTCTGTGCCAAAAATCTTACTTCTAGGTTTGTACAAGTTTCGGAGAGTTTTTTTTCGATCGTGGCTCTTCATGATGTAAACGAGGGTGGAACTCTTTATATGGGCATTTCTCCCGGAAGAACGTGCCCGTGCACACCGACCAGAGCAAGAGCAAGTGCGTACCCATCAACGCATTCAGCTGCACTGCAAGGGACTCGCTCTGAAAGAAAGTCTCTAAAGAAGTGTGTTTTTGGTTGTGAGGGAAAGATAACCTTGTTCAGCTTCCCGAAGAACCCAGCGTTACGTAAACAGTGGATGCAGTTTGTTTTTTTCGGGGCAGCAACAGAGTTTCTCAAGTGTGTTTGTTGACGAACATTTTATAAACGAGGCCCAGTTCGATGCTGAATTTGCACATCATTCGATACTGAAAGATGGAGCAGTCCCAGCTAAAAAAAAATCCCAGTCATGAGTCAGAACTGCAGATGGTAAGTGAAACGGCATCAAATGTCTCTGTTTTGTTGGTGAACGGTGCTCAAGTGCTCATCACTCAAACCTAAAATATGCATTGTGGTTAAGAACACTGCATAGTTGTGATAATATGACAAGTGCAGTGCACCCCTCTCTCTGGCTCAGTGCCAGCCAACGCACGAAACCACATTTTGAATTTGGCATTTATACAACATCACCAAACGTTCTAAATTCCATATGTGGGACCGTACTCCCAGGGGCACGGAAATAAAAATCCCATATGTGGGACTGTACTGCTCAAAAGGTTAAGTATAGTTCATTGTGCTGAAGTGGAACTATTGCAAGTATACTTCAGGAGCACTTATGTGTTTTAAATATCTTGTATTTAAAAACTGATATTATACAGGGATCATATAATCATTAGTGATATTAAAACACATTTTAGGCATAATATTAATAAGTGTGCAATGTGCAATAAAGAAATACTCCAAATAAAGTTTAATTATAATTTTATGTCAATAAATATGTTAATGGAATTGAAGTATACTTAGTATGAAATATATGCATTTTAAATAAATTATGACATACTTTTTTTTTTTTACCAGGGAATTGACATTACAAAGGAAAGAAATAAAAAAATTGTGAAATCAGACCGATATCAACAAATTCATGTTGACATATACTTACATCCACTTTGAGATCTGGGTCTGAGGAAATCGCCAAGATGACATCTCTGTGGATTTCCTGGTTGTCCTCATTCACACGTATCTTCTCTCTGTGACTGCAATTAAGATTGTCAATGCTTATCATTAGTAAAATATTCACAATGATCAGATTATTCAATATTACTGCTGTTTAGCAGTGTGAGCAAAAACAATTCTGTCTCATTGTTTTATCTTACAGTGGCCCCAAAATGTGTTTGGACACTTAATTCATACTTTATTTGAATATGACTGTACATGATAAAATATTAAAACCATTAAGAATTTTATTTAAAAAACAATAAGCATAGTCCCTATGTGCAAAATTAACAAATTTTAATTTAAAAATAAAGGGAATAAATTAAAAATAATTTACAAAACCACTTTATTTATGATTGTTATACAGAGTTATAGTACTTGTCACACTGCGAATGCATGTAGCTTTGTTACACATTACATTTTAAAATGTGGCATAAGTGCTCAAATACTTTTGGTGCCACACTGTGTAAAAAAACATAAATGCAAACATGTTTATAACAACATATTTTCTGCATTTTCCTTGTATTTTCTGTGTCTCACTTTTTCATCTCCTCAAAGACTTCAAAGAGGGATTTATTGACAGGAATCATGTGACTTCCGCTAATGCACACACAGCACTGGGGCTAAAAGTTCATAAAAAAGACATATGAAAACATGGAATGAATTTTTTTCCAATCTGCATTTAAAAAGCAGGTGTGTGTAGACTAAGCAAGCAAACCTTAATGACTTCTGAGTAGGCCACCATTCTGAGTGCGATGGCACTTCCAAAACATAGACCAAGAATACCCAGACAATCCTTCTGTACCATTGGATGGTTCTTCAGGATCTGGTATGCTTTCTACAGAATACACAAAAATAAGCATGCACACCGGTAAAGACTATACAACGGTCTCATTGCACAACCCAACTTTGGATGCGGTGTGCAGAGGTTAATGGTATGGAAGAATAATCAGGACTTTTTTCAAAAGGAATTGCAAATTGTGGTAAGCGTTCAAGCGTTTTCCACATGTGGGCGCATAAATTGTGACATAACCCAAATGCAATTGCAAATCTTGCATTATCTTTTGTATTTTCGCTTTCGCGAATGCACAGTGACTGCCACATTTCAAATGAAAAAGCAAAGTCCATTTGCAACTGTATTTCCCATGTCTTACGAGCTATGAGACTGTCATATTTAAATAGCAATATTAATTACCACATTTGCCTTTTCACTTTCTCTGCGTCTTGCATGTAACCTGCCAAAACTCAAATGGAATCGCAATTCCTTTTGCATTTGAATTTCCTATGTCTTCACAGAAAGCTGTCAATCAATGTGAGGGGGCGGGACTATACTATGGGGCGTGTTTGTATCGGGAGGTGATGTCACTCACAGACGACCACGCCGAAAACTTTGATCAATGCAGGTAATCGATAAAGGCTTTGCTAAAGGCAGCTGCAAATCAGTTCGTGCCTGTGTGAACGAACAGAAAACCTTCCTGGAACAATACATTTTTTTATAATAATAATAATAATTATAATAATCTTTTTTTTACCCCAAATGCAGTGGTTATACCCTGCTAATAGTGGGAGCAACAACGGTATGCACAATAGGTCAATATTCACTATTACCCAAACACTTTTCACCTGTCTCAACATCACTCAATGTTTCTCTCATTCCGATTGATGCAAATGAGTAAGCAGACAGTGCAATTCTACACTTATGGTTTCTTACAAAGAAATGTAGAAAATACATTTATTTTTAACAATTAGGCTACAACACTGTATAACATCACTGAACTAAATTATACACGCATGCAAATCACATTTATTATTAATATACATCTATTAACAATAAAGATTAAAAATAAGAAAGATGCACATTACAAATAGTCGTTGTAAATGAGAAACTGTGATGAGTCGTGCAGCAGTAATAACGTAACAATAACATATATAATTTCAAGCAAAATTATCATATTTATTCAAGCATTTAACATTTATATTTAATTAAATGTCATTAATGAACTACATAAATTATAGCAATCACGAAGAAGGTCCTCTGTCCCAAATGCATACAGTAGGCTGTAGTTGATACAGTATACAACTCCCCATCAGTAGTTCTATACTGACATCTGCTTGCACAGTTGTGTAACTTAGAGAAGTTTTGTTATGATGAGATTGCGATAAAAATAAGTCATGATAACGAGAAAACAACGTTTATGTCGAGATCACAACAAAAATAAAGTTGTGATTATGAGAAAACAAGAAGAAAAAAAAATGCATGGCCGCTTAGAACTTCCGTAGTAACAGAGCGCATCACCTGCTTCAAGATCTTTTACTGTTTGCACGCCGATTGAGGCACATAAGCAAACAAACAGTGCAAATCTGCACGCACGTATTTACCTATTTGCCACCAATATCTTATTCCTATCTTATAATAGAGCACCTGCCTCAAGATCTCTCAGTCTGTTTACACTCCAAATGACGCACGTGACAAAACAGAAAATGCTGCTACTCCTACTCTGCCTGCCCTAGATAAGACTTCACTTTACACCAACGATAGGCACAGCTGTCACAGAACATGCCACAGCCAAGGTGAAGTAATATTAAAAATCATGAGCATCAATCGCGG
This sequence comes from Aspiorhynchus laticeps, assembly GCA_023376895.1. Lineage (NCBI taxonomy): Eukaryota > Metazoa > Chordata > Actinopteri > Cypriniformes > Cyprinidae > Aspiorhynchus > Aspiorhynchus laticeps. Next base: position 10,433,160 of record CM041805.1, read on the forward strand.
TGTCCGGTGGCTGTACACAGTGAGAGATCTTGAGACTTGTGCGACGCTTTGGTGCCACTGTCCATGGGACGCGTGCTCCACAACGGATTAAAACTGTTAAGATATGAAATAATACAAAATAAATAAGGTGGAAAATGGGTAGATAAATATAGATTGGCTCTGGTTTTCATTACTCTTTTACAGATTAAAAGAAAGGAATAAAATGTACTGTAATAAGTGTAGAATTGCACTGTCTGTTTACTCATTTGCATCAATCGGAATGAGAGAAACAGTGAGTGATGTTGAGACAGGTGAAAAACGTTTAGGTAATAGTGAATATTGACCTATTGTGCATACCGTTGTTGCTCCCACTGTTACCAGGGTATAACCGCTGTATTTGGGGTAAAAAAAAAGATTATTATAATTAAAATTATTGTTCCAGGAAGGTTTTCTGTTCTTTCACACAGGCACGAACTGATTGGCATCTGCCTTTAGCAAAGCCTTTATCGATTACCTGCATTGATCAAAGTTTTCGGCGTGGTCGTCTGTGAGTGACATCACCTCCCGATACAAACGCGCCCCATAGTATAGTCCTGACCCCTCACGTTGATTGACAGCTTTCCGTGAAGACATAGGAAATTCAAATGCAAAAGGAATTGCGATTCCATATTTGAGTTTTGGCAGGTTACATGCAAGACCCAGAGAAAGTGAAAAGGCAAATGTGGTAATTAATATTGCTATTTAAATATGACAGGCTCATAGCTCGTAAGACATGGGAAATACAGTTGCAAATGGACTTTGCTTTTTCATTTGAAATGTGGCAGTCACTGTGCGTTCGCGAAAGCAAAAATACAAAAGATAATCCAAGATTTGCAATTGCATTTGGGTCATGGCACAATTTATGCGCCCACATGTGGAAAATGCAATTGAAAATACAATTTGCAATTCCTTTTGAAAAAAGTCCTGATTATTCTTCCATATTAATGGATTTTTGGCTGAATTCTGGGGCTTCAGCACAGTGTTTTTTGAGCATTTGTCCAATGTGATCTCCTTATGGTTTATGAGTCTGTAGTGACAAAATTTGCATAGAATTTGAAGTCATCAAAGAGCCATTTAAAACCGTTTAAAACACCTTTATGGTAAAACAGCTCCATATACCAATATTATCACATTTGCTGTGATTGCCTGGATTTCCATTTGAGTGGTTGCCATAATAACTCCTCTGGAAACACATATAATTAATAACAACACTAGATCACATCAAATGCCTTGTAAACAATGATCCACAGTAGAAGAATGTAAGATGTTCTGAATTACCTCAAAGTAAGAAGCATGAACATCTTTCATGCTCAGACCTTTTGGAGGGAAGTACTCAAGTGTCATGGATACAAAGCCATGAGATGCAAGCAGAGCAGCACGGTACTCAATCAAACCAGCACTTGCTCCCCATAGGTCAAGCACTCCTGGGTATGGCCCAGGGCCTAAATAAACATGAAAAGTCATTTTGAACAATTTACACAACTTCTTTGACCACATGATCTAATAGAAATCAACCCTTTAGACACCAGAGAAAATTAACAGATGTAAAATTGATCTTGAACGGTGAATATAAAATGTTATTTAAAATGTGTGTACCTGAAGGAATGAATAATGTTCCTCTCACTTCTTTCTCACTGACATTCACCCTCTTTACACCTGGTGCTATGTACCAGCGCTCTGTGACACTGGTTGCCAGGGGTGTTTTGTGGCTGAAGCCTTGACATACATGCCCAATGTACACTGAGACGTGAACTACCATTGGTGTGAGAACATCTCTCTTACGTAACCTGGTTACATGGGTATAAAGAGGGGGTAGTTAGGTGACAAAAGAGAATTAAAAATAAATAAAAAAGAAAACTGAAAAAACATACTATAAAATTGTAAGCTACCTGAGTCCTTGTTGACTTCCTGGTATGGGCCTCATACTCCAAAGCAACCCCATTGGATCCGTGCCTTTATAAGTGCCTCCCAAACTTTCATCTTTGGCCACTAAATTATATATAAAGCATATGTCCACATCATGTACTTCATCCATATTGTAATGCTTGATCTGATGTCTGGATCAATAACTACATTTACATGTGTACCAATAATGAGTAAGACTTAATCAGACTTAAACACAGTAAGATGTTTACCTGTCATGATTAAACAGAGAACAACACATTGTGTCTGTAGCTGTCACTATGGGAACACCAGGTGTGACATTATCTGAATCCCATATAGAAATATGCCAATTTATTGGCAAATGTCGCTGATGCCACCTCCCTGAGGTAGCACAACAATGGGGTGAATCAACAGCACCCCATAAAGGAAGCGGTTACACAGTCATTCCCCTAAAAAGCATTAACTCCTTCCCAAAAGCACCATAGTCAGCTATGTAGCATCTCGTTCCTTATTCAGGGAATCAAGGTTAAATACGTAACTGAGAGGTTCCCTTTTACAGGTTCACTCAGTGCTGTCAAATCAATGAAAGCCAACCTGCTGTCACAAAATTATCTTCCAAAGGTGCTCCCTAGGAAAGCGCCCAAGATGAAGCCATACCCTTAGTGCACTGTGCTCTAAGGCCTAGACGGGAGGTTAAACCATGCTTCTCATATGTCTCTTAGGATCTGAGTCCAGTGGTTCAAACAGAGACAAAGTGAGCTCTTTCAAGATCAAAGACAGGTGCCAGAAAGGAAAACCGCCTTGTCCCATGCATAAAGCAGGGAAGAAGTTAATGCCTTTACAAAAAAACAACCTACACCAGAATGTGTACAGCAGCAATTGCCATCACATACACACAAAAGAGTTGCAATCATTTCAGAAGTGAGGGGGACAGAAATGTCAAATGTAGTAATAATAATAATAATTATTATTATATTTATGTATAATTGCCAAAACATTTTTTATCTCTTACACTGCTGGACAATAACCAATAATTTGTCTTCTATAATATTTTTGATAAATATTTTACTAATGACAATTTTATGGTTATGATTGTACAATCAGTATAAATACTACAAACACTTTTTCCATTTTTATCACAGAATAAGGCAGAAAATATATTTTATAGCTTCTGTACTGTTATTAATGCTGTCAATTACCACTGTATCATTCATATTTATTACCTGGAGAAGACTTGAAAAACACACAAACCATATCTTCTTCACGTTTCATCAGTTAAAGGTGCAGTTGGAGATCTCGGAAAATGCTAACTTTAGCCTGATAGCACTGAAAGCTAACGTCCCACCCTCCCTGCAATCGCCGTCCAAAGCCACGCCCCCTGAACGCACATACGCTCAAAGAGCAGAATACCAGAGACAACATAATGGGCTACATCAACGGTTTCCAATTACAGTCCTCGCACCCTCCCCGCTCTGCACATTTCATGTGTATATCTTATCACGTCCGACGGTTGTTCTGTTCGAGCGTAAGTCATAAGTGCCCTGAGAAGTGGACATCACCAGATATTCCACCATGATTCCAGTTCGAAGCGAGCGTATGTTCCATACAAAGGGCATTAAAGTGTGCGAGACTTGAATTTAAACTGTATTTATTTACAGAGGTATATTATGTCACACTTCACACTTCTCTAGTAAGTTTCGTCTGTGTGTGAAGACGCTGTGCAGCGCAATCCGTGAATGAACGTTCCGAGGTGAATTAAACTTCAACGGATTTTCCCTGCTCAGGGAGAAGAGAGCAATGAACACTGTGTAGGGAGCATGTCAATCGGAACACAGTTCATGCATGTAGCTCTCTTCTAATGAGCTGGTTATCTGAATCGGGTGTGTTAACTAAGCGAGACATGCAAAATATGCAGGGGGGGGGGGGCAAGGACTGGAATTGGGAACTGCTGGGCTACATCATGTGTCATTCACCGGTGAGAAAACTTTATAGCACAGTTAGTAAATGTACTACAATACCAGGAAGGAAGATCGGGTTGTTGATGTTTGTCTGCCATTTTCGCTCTGTCTGCACAGTGTGCGTGAACGCGCTGATGACGTATCATGTCTGCGGAAACAGGGTGCGCAGAGGGTGAGCGTGATTTCACCAAGTACAACATGTTCCTGGATCCACATCCTTGTTGATCCTGGAACGTCATTCCAATCAACCAATCAGAATTGAGGGATAACTTTTCAGGAAATATCTGTTTTAGGCTTATGATCAGGGTTAGGTGCTTCTACACCCTTGTTAAGCAGCTATCATTTCACACTGATTTTAGGAATAAATTATGGGTAGGGTTAGGTTTAGGGGTAGGGATTGGGTTAAATCTATATTTTTGGACTGTAATGTTGATCCAGGATCAACAAAAGATGTTGATCCAGGAACATGTCTTACTTGGCAAAATCACGGCGACCGTGCGCAGAGGTATGCAAATACATACATTGACAGGCAGGTAGGAAAGACAATTAAAACGCTCGAACCGAGTGTTTTGATTGGACGAACATTTCTTGGTCCTACACCTTCCACAGAATATATCAATACATTTAGACCACTTAACTTAATGATTGCTATCAGGATGTGAAGAGACTTTCAACCAGCATAACAAAAAATGTTTCTTAAGGCAATCACCTATTGCACCTTTAAGTTTTATGCTTGTTAATCAGCTTAGCTACAGCCATAGCAGGATGCCTGTCAATGTCAGATGAGTCCATTTTGGACTTTCTGCACGAGAGCGCCCTCCGGCTTCGAGTATGAATGAAACATATAGCGCGTGAGAGTGTTCAGCCCTACCGTGATGCTCACATCGTTTTGGATACGAATAAAAACGATATGACTATCTATTCTCTTTTAATTTAAATCTAGATTTATTCACATTGGCCCTTGAAAACATCTACTTTAAATCATTTGACCGAGAAAAAGTGCAGGGTAAGAGTTTAGGTTGTATTAAAAGTCGGGGGGACACCTTTCCCGCGTATTGTACACTCACGCTACAGTCAGATAATGAGGAAGAACCAAATTGCCTATCACAGCTATGCTGATGATACCCAGATCTACCTAGCCTTATCTCCAAATGATTATAGCCCCATTGACTCCCTCTGCCAATGCATTGATGAAATTAACAGTTGGATGTGCCAAAACTTTCTTCAGTTAAACAAGGAGAAAACTGAAGTCATTGCATTTGGAAACAAGGATGAAGTTCTCAAGGTGAATGCATACCTTGACTCTAGGGGTCAAACAACTAAAAATCAAGTCAGAAATCTTGGGGTGATTCTGGAGACAGACCTTAGTTTTTAGTAGTCATGTCAAAGCAGTAACTAAATCAGCATACTATCACCTCAAAAACATTGCAAGAATTAGATGTTTTGTTTCCAGTCAAGACTTGGAGAAACTTGTTCATGCCTTTATCACCAGCAGGGTGGATTATTGTAATGGTCTCCTCACATTAGACAGCTGCAGCTCATCCAGAACGCTGCTGCCAGGATTCTGACTAGAACCAGAAAATCTGAGCATATCACACCAGTCCTCAGGTCCTTACACTGGCTTCCAGTTACATTTAGGATTGATTTTAAAGTACTTTTACTCGTTTATAAGTCACTCAATGGTCTAGGACCTAAATATATTGCAGATATGCTCACTGAATATAAACCTAACAGACCACTCAGATCATTAGGATCGAGTCAGTTAGAAATACCAAGGGTTCACACAAAACAAGGGGAGTCCGCTTTTAGCTATTATGCCGCCCGCAGTTGGAACCAGCTTCCAGAAGAGATCAGATGTGCTAAAACAGTAGCCACATTTAAATCCAGTCTCAAAACTCATCTATTTAGCTTTGAATTTGTTGAATGAGCGCTGTGCTACGTCCGAACTGACTGCATTGTATTTTATGTATAATCCTTGTGTATTTGATGTTTTAAATTTTTTTTAAATCAATTTCTGTATCATTTTAAAATCAGTTTTATAAACTCTGAATTCCTTGTTTTTATTGCTGTGAATGATTATTTCAACTTTCTTTTATGTGGAGGACTTTGAATTACCACTGTGTATGAAATGTATATAAATAAACTTGCCTTGTTTTGCCTTATAGGGAGCCACCGCAGGGTGAAAGATCGCGGGTTGCCACCCCTGCTCTAGAATGTTTCTTAATCTAGCATTCTGATAAACCTAGCTAGCATTGTGCATTTTGAATAGTAATGGCAACTTTGACAAATTGCTCATTTTGGTATAAAATGCATCTGTTAAATTAAGATTTTGGCAAGTTGGCAAGTCTATGCGTCCTAAGTCTTTAGTTTTACTTGTAGTAACCATAATATGACTTAGTGGAACTGTGATTTTGTTGTCATTTTTGTAATTTAATTTTTGTAGAGGTTATAACATCAGATTGTAAGATTGACCTGTCATTCTCAAAATGCCTCCCAGATTTAATTGTCTTCTGACTGATGTAGAGAGTGTAAGCGTCAATAAATATTAAGCGGTAAATTTGTCACAAGAATCTGAAACTTCTTGGCTGCAAGCCCTTGTTTTGGCTGGACAGAGAGCAGTGGACATCTCCCATTCTGAGTGCTCACTTTCCTTATACAGAGATTATATGAGAGGTTAAAATGTTGCTTAACAGCCGTGGTTACTATAAACTGTTGTTTATACTGAAAATAACAGTGTGAACATTCTCCAAATATTGTGCTTCCATGTTCTATTGACATTATACAATAGCAAGTATCTAAATATCAGTTCTCTAATCTCCCTTGGTTGACACTTTTTCATCCTACTTTTGTAAAACTTGCATGTTTAGTATTTTTTATAGCATGGTTAGTTACTGTTAATTAGTAATTGATCTGACCCTAATATTTTATAATTCACCCAAAAAAAAACAAAAGAGAAAACATCACTACATGTGAAAATAGTATTTTAAAATTGGATTTTAGTTGCTAATTTTAAGCATTTGCATTTATTTGCATTATTGTAAGAAACAACAATAAATTCTAACATAAAAAGCCCAGTATCACATCATAAGGCATGTTGAGGAACCTCGAGGATAAGTTGCAAAAATATGAATTATTTCGAAGATACAATCAAAGCTATAGTTCATGAAAGCTAGAGAAAGACTTGTTGTGACACATAAAAACACCATGGTCACATGCCACCTCCGCATGTTTTTTACTTTCACAATATGCTGCCTTTTACAATTAATAATTAGAACATGTGCATATGTTTTGAAATCACTCTTTAAGCAGGTTAATATGTAAATGCTGTTGTATACTCATGTGTTAATGTAAATGATGAGAATACAGTGCATTACATGTATACTATGCAGTTAGTGTTTTGTGGATTCTGGTCTTTCCAGTCACAACATAATTGCATCCAAGTCTTTCACTTTGATACTTGTGTATATGCTATAGTGACAATAAAGAATGTAAATTTATTTGAATTATTTCATATTTAATTTACATTCATTCAACAGGTTTATAAAAGTCACAATTGAAAGAGTTGATGATTGTTAAAAATGTATTTCCAATTTTAAATGTTAGATGATAATGTTAACTAAATAAAATAACTAAACAAAATTATCAGAATGATAAAAACAATTGGCAGCAAGAACATTGTTTTGTGTGGAATATGTAATAAAATGAGCTGATTGTCAGGTTGGAGTGAGACTTTCTTGATGTCTGAATATATCACACATATATGATAGTATCTTTCAAATGTAACAGCTCAACCTAATTAGACCCTACAATGCAAAAGAATCATGAGCAATAAACAAATATCCTACGAGAACATTGGACATTATACAATATTTCCAGTATTATATACAGTACTTTAATAATGAACCCTCAGTATGATCTTTTTCTCTCGCGCTCCTAAAAGCTTATGTTGACAGAATAGTAGAAACAGATAAATACAGATTGAATTCAAAAACAAAACTCCTAACTTTATATCATTAAAATGAAATAGGAAGCCGCTAAGAGACGCTCAGATCCACACTGACACAACAACACTGACGTCTTCACTTCCAGGTCAAGAAGCTGTCAATCAAAAACTCAGTAGCCAATGAGAACACACCGCTGCTAGCACCGCCCCCACGAGAGATTTGTGCCAGAAGGGCGAACGAAAACTTCAGAATGGTAAACGAAAACTTTAGAAGCGTAAATGAAAACTCTGGAAGCGTATTTGTAAGTACAGATCAACGAATGAAAGAGGAGAAAACCATTGCAAAACATGCAGTGTATTAAAAACGAAGTCAAACATTTTGCATGCAATTATTTATTTTTTCAGTTTCAAAGACATTTTATTCCGTTTTAATTTATATTTTCATACGTTTCTTGAAAAATCACATTCATTTTAATTGGCACATATCTGATCCCATACACCTTCCACAGAATATATAAATACATTTAGACCACTTAACTTAATGATTGCTATCAGGATGTGAAGAGACTTTCAACCAGCATAACAAAAAATGTTTCTTAAGGCAATCACCTATTGCACCTTTAAGTTGTATGCTTGTAAATCAGCTTAGCTACAGCCATAGCAGGATGCCTGTCAATGTCAGATGAGTCCATTTTGGACTTTCTGCACGAGAGCACCCTCCGGCTTCGAGTATGAATGAAACATATAGCGCGTGAGAGTGTTCAGCGCTACCGTGATGCTCACATCGTTTTGGATACGAATAAAAACGATATGACTATCTATTCTCTTTTAATTTAAATCTAGATTTATTCACATTGGCCCTTGAAAACATCTACTTTAAATCATTTGACCGAGAAAAAGTGCAGGGTAAGAGTTTAGGTTGTATTAAAAGTCAGGGGGACACCTTCCCCGCGTATTGTACACTCACGCTACAGTCAGATAATGAGGAAGAACCAATAATGATAATGAGACATAAGTCAGATAATGAGGAAGAACCAAATTGCCTATCACAGCTATGCTGATGATACCCAGATCTACCTAGCCTTATCTCCAAATGATTATAGCCCCATTGACTCCCTCTGCCAATGCATTGATAAAATTAACAGTTGGATGTGCCAAAACTTTCTTCAGTTAAACAAGGAGAAAACTGAAGTCATTGCATTTGGAAACAAGGATGAAGTTCTCAAGGTGAATGCATACCTTGACTCTAGGGGTCAAACAACTAAAAATCAAGTCAGAAATCTTGGGGTGATTCTGGAGACAGACCTTAGTTTTCAGTAGTCATGTCAAAGCAGTAACTAAATCAGCATACTATCATCTCAAAAACATTGCAAGAATTAGATGTTTTGTTTCCAGTCAAGACTTGGAGAAACGTGTTCATGCCTTTATCACCAGCAGGGTGGATTATTGTAATGGTCTCCTCACCGGCCTTCCAAAGAAGACCATTAGACAGCTGCAGCTCATCCAGAACGCTGCTGCCAGGATTCTGACTAGAACCAGAAAATCTGAGCATATCACACCAGTCCTCAGGTCCTTACACTGGCTTCCAGTTACATTTAGGATTGATTTTAAAGTACTTTTACTCGTTTATAAGTCACGCAGGACCTGGTCTAGGACCTAAATATATTGCAGATATGCTCACTGAATATAAACCTAACAGACCACTCAGATCATTAGGATCGAGTCAGTTAGAAATACCAAGGGTTCACACAGAACAAGGGGAGTCCGCTTTTAGCTATTATGCCGCCCGCACCTGGAACCAGCTTCCAGAAGAGATCAGATGTGCTAAAACATTATCCACATTTAAATCCAGTCTCAAAACTCATCTATTTAGCTGTGCATTTGTTGAATGAGCACTGTGCTACGTCCGAACTGACTGCATTGTATTTTATGTATAATCCTTTTCTATTTAACTGTTTTAAATTTCATTTTAAATCAATTTCTATATCATTTTAAAATTCCTTGTTTTATTATTTTTAATTCCTTGTTTTTATTGCTGTGAATGATTATTTCACTTTCTTTTATGTAAAGCACTTTGAATTACCACTGTGTATGAAATGTGCTATATAAATAAACTTGCCTTGCCTTGCCTTACAGGGAGCCACCGCAGAGGGATGAAAGAGCCGCGGGTTGCCGACCCCTGCTCTAGTGTGTTTCTTAATCTAGCATTCTGATAAACCTAGTTAGCATTGTATACTATGAATATTGTTGGCACTTTGACAAATTGCTCATTTTGGATAAAAAGCATCTGTTAAATTAAGAAATTATTGGCAATTGGCAAGTCTATGCGTCCTAAAGCTAGAGTTTTAACTGTAGTAACCATAATATGATTTCGAGTGGAACTGTGATTTTGTTGTCATTTTTGTAATGTAATTTTTGTAGAGGTCATACATCAGATTGTACTATGCACCTGTCACTCTCCCGTGTTCATCACTGATGTAGTGTCCAAATGCCTCCCAGAAGTTATTGTCTTCTGACTGATGTAGAGAGTGTAGCGTCACTTCTTGTTTTAGCGGTAAATTTGTCACAACAATCTGAAACTTCTCATCTGCAAGCCCTCGACTGGGCTGGACAGAGAGCAGTGGACATCTCCCATTCTGAGTGCTCACAGTCCTATACAGAGATTACATGAGAGGTTAAAATGTGGCTTAACAGCCGTGGTTACTATAAACTGTTGTTTATGTACTGAAAATAACAGTGTGAACATTCTCCAAATATTGTGCTTCCATGTTCTATTAAAAAAAACAATAGCAATATCTAAATATCAGTTCTCCTTCTTCCTCCCTTGGTTAACACAGTTTCATCCTACTTTTGTAAAACTTGCATTTTCTTAGTATTCTTTTTATAGCATGGTTTGTTGCTGTTAATTAGTATTTTGCATCTGACCCAATATTTTATAATTCACCCAAAAAAACAAAACAAAAAGAAAACATCTGACTACATGTGAAAATAGTATTTTAAAATTGGATTTTAGTTGCTAATTTTAGTGGCATTTGCATTTATTTGCATTATTGTAAAAACAACAATAAATTCTAACATAAAAAGCCCAGTATCACATCATAAGGCATGTTGAGGAACCTCGAGGATCAAGATGCAAAAATATGAATTATTTCAACAATGATACAATCAAAGCTATAGTTGCCTTGAAAGCTAGAGAAGACTTGTTGTTGGTTCACATAAAACACCATGGTCACATGCCACCTCCGAATGTTGTTTTACTGATCACAATATGCTGCCTTTTACAATTAATAATTAGAACATGTGCATATGTGCATATGTGATTGCATCACTCCTGTAAGACAGGTTAATATGTAAATGCTGTTGTATACTCATGTGTTAACTTTCTCTTGATCAGATGCTGATGATGTACTGTGATCATGGTGTTACAGTGTCTATTTATAAATGGATATAGCTATGATCTGTGCAAAGACCACAGCATTAAACATGCCGACCACAGCATTTAGCATGCCAACCACAGTTAAAAGTTAAAAAAAAAATTATGCATTATGAATGGGTTTTAAAAATATTATATGTGTTTCATAGCAAATTATAAAAATCAAATAACTTACCTTAATGAAATCAAATAGTTTACACGGCTTATTCGGTTCAATAATGTAACATGTGCCATACACAGACATTTATAATTGAAAAATGCTGCAGTAAAACTCTTCATAATTGTTTATTATATTATATATTGTCTATATGATTTTCTCTACCACAGTGGTAAGGTGCAGACAATGTATCTGCCTATATATATAGTTCAAGTAGCAGCACTGACGCAAGCAAATTTTGAGCATCTCTTCTGCTTAAAATAACTTTCTACAGTTAGCTCTCATATTCTTGCCCACTCTACCCACCATTTAATGTCCATTATACAATAGCTTGTTAGCTAGAAAAAAGAACTATAGAGATTACCGTAGTTACTTACCCTGCAAATAATTTATGTATGTTTTTAAACACTGATTGATTGATTGATTGCCCAGCACAAGAGTCTGATTGATTAAGGTTTTTATTAAGGTACAAAGGGAAACCCCCCACACATTCAGCTGAGAAAATTTGAGATTTGAGGCTGAATAAATCTTTACTAAACATTTGTTGTGCGCCTACCTCCCAATAATCTCAATGAGCAACCCAAGCTCATTAGAAATACATGCCTTACTGCATGTTTCGAGGAAGTTTCAAAGTTAAATGTCCAGTGAGTGGTGCTAAAACTCGGGTTCAATACGTGACCCTTGCATGTTTTTGTTATGTTAATAGGCACGTATTGCTGTGTTTTTACTACGCGACTTCAGGTACGTATTGCGGTGGTTCATAATTCAAATATCTGGGGAGTGTCGTCAAAAGTTAATGCTCTATCAAGTTGGAAATATCCCCTACACCAAGCCCAACCCTAAACCTACCCAATAGTGTTAATAAATGCAAAACTGGTATACAAACCATGCCTTATAAAAACTTAAAACTTACTTATATGCAGGTTTGAACTGTTTAAAGGAACCGTAGATCCATGGGATTTGTACCTGAGCTTTTCACCTCGAACAAGTCGAACACCATTCTGTGTGAGCTACCGATCAAACCTAATCAATATAAAAACACATACATAGGAAGCTGGATATGTGAAACTAACTTTCAAAAGTATCAGTTTTCAAATGTCGCAGCATGTTAAAATTGTTTTGAATTCATAGCATGATATTCCTCAAGTAATTGTGTGAAAATTAGGCTTTACTAATCGAAACTGTGGACCTGCAAATCATACTTTGTGTGAAAAGGAATAAACGTTTTCAACTGGAAACTGCAGCGATTCATATGTATAGGTACTTTTTTTCAGTTTTGCAGAAATGTATGTAGAGGTACATATTTCCAATGAGCCTATGTCGCCAATGAGCCTTTTTATTTGTCACTTTTAATTAGGAATAAAGTCTGTCAAATAAATTCTGTTAATTTTACCATTAAAAAAAAAATAAAAAAAATTGGCATTCTTTATCTGTATTTGTATCTGCCTATATTTAGTTCAAGTGGCAGCACTGACGCAAGTGAATTTTGCCCATCTCTTCTGCTTAAAATAACTTACTGCAGTGTATTAGCTCTCATATAATTGCCAACTCTGATTTGTAACAACTGTAAGTCAGTAAAACAGCCTGTCGTTAAATGCTACATTAACTTCATAAAGCCATTTAATGTCTGTTAAACAGTAGCTTGTTAGTCAGAACTACAATAATGAACTTATTTACTTAAGCTGTAAATAATTTAAATATTTTTTTTAAAAAAAGCTTTAAAGATTAAAAAGTGCAATTTAAATGTTTACTGTAGTAACCTAGAGTAAATAAATTGCAAAGGTGGCTCTCACACTGAAAACTTGAGTTGCTAAATTTCAATGACCAGAAGTAACTGGATGAATGCTACAGCAAAAAAAGTTACATAAAATAAAAGCAAATCAAGATTGTCATTCGGTTCATATTTATACTTAAATGGCAATCCATTCAACTGTCATACATCAGATCTGTCTTCAGGATTTGTTGAAGCTGAACTGCATGAAGATAGTCCTCCATGAGCAGGATTATGCATTTAAAACCTATGGTGATTACTTACAGATAACAGGACTAAAAGGAATTCGCCGCCGCCGTGCGTGTAGTGCTGCTGGTGTAGAACACACATGCGCTGCACCTTGTTTACAAGTAGAGGAATGCACACGCTTGCGTTGTGTTATTCCTGTGAATGACGGTGGACAGTGACAGGAAGAGAAGAATTGTTGAATAAAGTTATTATTTTTGTTTTCTTTGCACACAAAAAGTATTCTTGTAGCTTCATAAAATTACGGTTGAACCACTGATGTCACATGGACTATATTAACAATGTCCTTATTACATTTCTGTGCCTTAACCATGGTAGTTCTATCTATGCAGGGTCAGATGATCGGAGGACTTACAGGTTTGGAACGACATGAGGGTGAGTAATTAATGACAGAATTTTCATTTTTGGGTGAACCATTTAAGAGGGCAAAAATGCCCCAGTATAATGAGTTTCTGAATTTTATATTTAGAACATATAATACAATTAACCATTATCACGCAAGCAAGATTGCTGTTTCCTCTGAACATCAGCACCATTACAAATGTGATATTGGTTTTATAGAACAGTTCAACAAACAAGAAATTAGTAACTTACATTTTAGACAAAAATAGCTTTTTTTATTTCCTGTGCTGTGCAGGATCTCTTATGGCATGATAGACAATGTAAATCAGAAAGTACGATGTCACTGTTCTGTCAAAAAAATTCAGAATAGTGATAAACCACTCCATTTAAACCCCCAAGCCAAAACATCATGCCGTTCACTGCAGAGGATATATTGTTGAGCAATTAATATAATGGCGAAGTTCTTCAAATCTGTTCTGATGAAGAAACAATCTCATCTAAATATTGAATGGCCTGAGGGTCAAATAATCCCTTTTTTGGGTGAAATAATCATTTATGCTTATAAACTCATTTGACATGAAACCACATAGCGTTTAAGTGACAAGTGATCCCATCGTACCATAATCTTTTAAATTATCACAAAATAGCCATGTCTCTGTCATGTCTCAAAAAGCCCGTTTCCACCGCAGGAACTTTCCCCAGGAATGGGACTTTGGGCCAGTACTCTGTGCATTTCCACTGTAGGAACCAGGATCTAAATAATGTACCGGGTAAAGAATTGCCCCTCAGAAAGTCAATGCTCATGAGGTAGCACTTTTTCCAAAGGTCTGGAACTTTTGGGGGTGGGACTTGGTCGCTGAACATGCTGATTGGTTGAGTTCAAAGATTTTGTTGTTTTTTGGGGGATTCTGGCTGCGTCCAATATGGCATACTTCCCTACTATATAGTAGGCAAAAAGCAGTAGGCGAGTGAATAAGTATGTTTGAATCCTGAGTATTCATAAAAGAGTAAGGCGAAAATTGCACTAATTCTCGCGAGATTTGGACGTATGTATACTCAATTTGCATTCTAATATGTCTACTTACCTACTATATAGTAGGAAAAAAAGAGTTTGTGAAGAAAGAAGTATGTTCGAAAACCGCAGTATTCATAAGATAGTAGGCGAGAAATCCCCGGATGTCCTACTGCTTCAGCCCAGATTCTGAAGTGTCCATCGATGGACACTTTTCAATCCCAGAAGCCCACGTGAGAGGATACATCATCATCGACCATGATAGAAAACGACTAGGGTGTTTACAAATGTGAGTATTACAAACCAAAAACACGGTTCCTTAATCGTATTTGTTGAGCTACTGATAGTAAACTGTTGATTTGCTCAAGATATAAATAAATACGCTAGACAGTAACGTTATAGTATATTTGTGATTTTGCTGTAAAAACACGTTTTATTATGTATAGCGAACAGGGGAGCTCCAGTAAGCACACCCATGTCTCCAAATGCATTTACATAAACCATATACATATTAAAGGTGATTACTAAATGTCTATTTAATACGAGACAAGAAAATGTTCTAAAAGAAGCACAGATGAGTCTTGTCTGGATGTTACAGAGACAGGTGAGACACACGTGTGTTTATCCAGTGCAGAGTGACTGATGAAGGAATGCTGCCATCAAAGGCTCTTAGTGAGCACACTACAGAAATTAATAAAACATTTAAATTTCTTAAGCTGAAGTTTATTTTAACTATTGTAATTTCAAACAGAGATATTACAGCATGTTTATGATTCTTGATTTCTGTACATTTGCTGCAGATCGTTTGTGGTGGAGCAGGTGATGGCGGCATTTGTGGAAAAATAAAAGGAAAACATGAAACAAAAATATAAAGTAAGATCATTTTGTTACTTTTAATACAGAAATCAAATTACATTGTCCTGTTAAAATGACTGCTTTTGTGTTGTGTTTGTGCATCTTTGTAGGATCTGAAATGTCTGCAGACTGGTGTGAGCAGTGTGGATGGAGAGGTCCTCAGCAGCATCCTGGAAATGGTCCGGTGCCATGGATGAGACGCTCCATCACTCCACCTGCCCTTACTGCATCATCTGGGCTGGATGTTGCTGTGGTCTCTTCATCCTCATTGAGCTCAGAGCCATCGAGAACATCTAAAGAAAGACCAAAAGACACTGAGGATGTGATTTTGGTCAAGTTTGTTCTGCTGGTTTCTGTTCATACAACAATAGTCAATGGAGCCCAAGTTTCACAAGCATCAAGAGCATCATCAAAAAATGCCATGAAACTTCTAAAAGTCAGGCTCCATTGACTGATATTGTATGAACAGAAACCAGCAGGACAAACTTGACCAAATCACCTTTTGTGTTCAGAAAAAAAATAACAAAACAAAACAAAAACACGAAACAAAAACACACAAGGATTGAACAGCGTGGAGGTGAGTAAATAATGACTGAATTTATATGTTTGTATGAACTAACCCTTTAAAGCCACAAATAGAAATTGTATGCAATAAATGTAAGCATTTATATTATTGTAGTACCTTGAAGAAATAAACTTTAAGAAATAAGCAGCTTTATTGAGCATTTGTGCCCAAGACACAAAAAAAGCATTTAAAAAAAAAAAATCACATTTACATTTATGCATTTGGCTGACACTTTTATCCAAAGTGTCTTACAGTGCTCTTATTACAGGGACCCCCAATCCCCCTGCAGCAATCTAGATTAAAGGGGCTTGCTAAAGGACACACGCCTGCACGCCTGTGATGCCTGCAGAGATTGAAACAGCAACCTTCTGCTTACCAGTGTACTACACCACGAAAGTAATGAAGCTATATCAAAACTTAGCATGTAATTGTAAACTTATATAATGAAATTTTGCAAGTAATGGAATGCTAAAAACATGAAATGTAAAATATTTTACTCTGTTTAAATGTTTTGCAGGGAGTCGTGCTCATGGAGAGCAGGCACATGAATGTTTGGAGCAGACATAGCAGCAGTAAGATTGTCCCACACATGTTCTCCTGCTCTTGCTTCAAGATTGTGTGGTTCGGAGGGGCTTTCATCATGGTCTTCATCATCCTTTCTGTGCACTCAGGTAACGACAGCCTGGATGTCCCTTTCCCATCCATGATCAGATTCAGTCTGACTGCAGCAATGAGGGAGGTGATGGACGGCAGAGACAAGTGAGGGTGGACACGGTGGTCAGCTGCTTCATCAGAATAAAGTTGCAGAACTGGCACAGCTGTGTTGACATGGCAGTAGGATGTGAATTCACTGCCTGTAAATACATGATTGTGAGAACAATATGTACAGTATATATAATAAAGCTTTGTTTCATGTGTTGTTGACTTATTTATTGTCATGGTTACTTTGATTTATTATTTTACTCATTTATTTATGTTTCCTGTTGTTGTCAGTTAATAAAATATAATTGTTTCATTAACTTATGCATTAATTCATTACTTGACTGAAAATTGAGATGTAATCACCTTGGCTGCATTTGTCTAGTGTGGAGTCATTCATAGCTATGGCATATGAATAAACAAATTACATTTTGTTTGTTTTACTAAAAA
The DNA here is from genome assembly GCA_023376895.1 of Aspiorhynchus laticeps. Lineage (NCBI taxonomy): Eukaryota > Metazoa > Chordata > Actinopteri > Cypriniformes > Cyprinidae > Aspiorhynchus > Aspiorhynchus laticeps. Next base: position 10,450,493 of record CM041805.1, read on the forward strand.
ATATAATTAATTATTGGTCAGCATTTATCATTATTATTGTTCATAAGTGTTGGGGTGGGCTAGAAATGCATTTTTAGGTAATCTTAATTTCTAAGTAGTAATACTTCCATTTTTCAAGTCTTCTCCAAAGACGAGATCTTCGAGCAGCTGATTGACGTCTTCTTTGTGCAGATATTGCAAACATGGAGGAAAACATACTAGGTAGAGTTGTCGTGTTACTGATGTGATGGAGGGGTTTGTGCACCTGTCACTCTTATTTTCTTTTTATTATATTACTGCAGAACGTATAATTACATAAAAGCTCAGGGAATGGTGGTAGTATCTTTAACATTGAACAATCATAATGACAAAAACATAACTATAATGGGTTGTGTACATCATGGTATGAGATTATATACACAGGAAAAAAGGATTAAATATCTTTGAATAATCATAATATTCATATAATCACAATGCATTAAAAAATTGCATTTGTTGTTCTTTTTGTTATTTATAAGCCTCAGGGATGAAATTCAACAAGAAAAAGGATTTAAGCCAGTTTTGAGAATTAAGCCAGTTTTGCGTGTGGATGAACAATTTTACACATAAAATAAAGAAATTAATAACATATTCAAGAGATAACAATTTGGGTTTTTTGTAATAAAAAAACTTTTGAAGTCAGAAATTTACCCGATAAAAGTTGTAACTGAAGCTGAAATGTGTTTGCTTGATGCGTGCAAACAAACCTCATTGGTTCTCACATGTCATGCACACATTTGAGCTTCCATTTACCATATTTAATGTAAGATAAATTAAAAATGCAAAAATGTAACAAGTACTTTTCCAGTTGAAATAAAATTGTAAGTAAACAGCATGTTTTTTTTTCCTTCTGAAATTTAATTAAGTAAAAAGTACAAGTAGTCAGTTTATTCAAAGTCAGTTTGAATGGAAAAGACAGTTTCACATACGTATGAATGGAAATCAATGGAACAAAAAGTGTAATTTGACCGGCCATTCATTTACAAGATGTGTTCGCACTTGAATTTTTTGTTAATCTCATTCTAAGGTTGAGAATTTGGAGTATTCTAAATAAGTGGCTAAGTGCCCGAGGTGTGACATTATTTTGTGACATTAATACTCCTCTCTGTTTCTCTCTCTGGCCAGACCAATTGTCATCTTTTATGCTCACACACCCCCAAAGCGATCTGCACTTGTGACCTGAGATTTTGAAGACTGTGGGCTAAGAGAATGGCAGCTCAGCCTCACTATTGCCTGGTTTCTAGTTTCCCCAGGCTCTGGTTGCACATCTCTCTTTGGTGCTGACGGCTTTGGTGCTCTCCAACCGCCTCAAGTGCATTATATCCTCAATTTTGTCTGTGTGTTTCAGTGCTGCCATTGCCTTAATCAGTCATAGCATCCTTGCATGTTGGACTCCCCAATCCCTCACTTGCCCTGAGTCTCATTTTAACCCTGGCCTTTTGCGGAGACTTTCGAGTATCCAGTTTTGTTTGTTGACCTTCACTGATTAATCAGTCTTGTTGCCTGGCATATCTACTCTTGGGTCTTCTTTCAGGCACCTCCTGACAGCTACTCTTTTTTTTCAAAACAACAGCAGCATCTATTTATATAGCACATTTACTGCTTTAGATTTTTCTTCCTTTCCAGGAAACCATGCTGTAAAAAGAAAGAGCCATTCTATGATTGAAATGCTTTGGTTAAATTGATTTCATATTTCATACTGGATGAATTATAGCTTTTATATTGTTATAATTTACTGTTCCTAATATTATAGTTACAAAATCTACTATATTTCACTACATGATTATTCAGGTACTCAAGTTTCATTCTCTGTCCCCAAAACTTGCAGAGTCATGCAGTACTGTCTCAGTAAGTAATTTCATATTCTATTGTGTAGTGTTTATAGTGCTAACTGTTCAGTCATTTTTTTGTGTGTGTTTTATGAGTTTTCTTTCTTTCCTTTTCTTCATACTTCTGGGGCATAATTGCAAGCTCCTTTTGCAGTTCATTTTCCTTGTTTGTGGTCGGAGACTTTGGGTGCTCCTCAATCGGAACGCTTTATCCTAATAATGCTGCATATCTCGGCTGCCACATCAAGCTCTGTCGAAAGACATCTCAATTTAAAGGATCTTAGTAGGCTGTCACAACACACAGGCAGGAGACAAAGGGTTAATGCAAACACCGGAGGGTTTATTGTTTGAGACAGTGGAGTTAATAGGAGGTGATGAGAGGTGAGTGGAGCACAGAGTGACAATGTCCAGATGGCTAGCGTGCAGTGACTGATCTTGATCTCTGGCAGGAATCCGGGGAGCAGTGGAGCGGTGGAGAACAGGAGCGGTGGAGAAACAGGAACTTCTGGGGTAAGGAAATAACACAGGTAAGTAACAGAGGTCTGGCTTGGTTCTAGATTGTGAACGGTAGACCGGACGATCTGTGACTGAGTGGAGTGTGACTTTATAGGTGGCTTGATTGCTGGCTGCAGGTGAGGGTGATCAGTAATGAGGTGCTCCAGGTGATGGTGATCCTGACTGATGACTGTGATTCCCTTACATTACTTCCCCCTCCCGAACGGTGCGTCCTGCACCGTACACCATCCAATGGGGAAGGGGGGGTGCTCTGAAGGCCTCAAGGGAAAGGAGACAGGACAGGAGGCCTCCAAGGCGGCACCCGTTCCGGATCCCACAGCGGAGCGGGGAGCTCGGGCGGCCCTGGTGGATCCGGGGATTCGAGACACCATGGCGGTGCAGCATACTTGGGCGGCCATGGCGGATCCGGGGAGTCGGGAGGCCATGGCGGATCCGGGGATTCGGGAGGCCATGGCGGATCCGGGGATTCGGGATGCCATGGCGGTGCAGAGTGCTTGGGCGGCCATGGCGGATCCGGGGAGTCGGGAGGCCATGACGGATCCGGGGATTCGGGATGCCATTGCGGTGCAGAGCGCTTAGTCTTTCCCATGAGGTGAGCGGGTTCGATGCCATGCTCGGTGTCTGTTTTCGGCTGGGGCTGGATGATGACGTTATCAGCTGCGATCTTCCTACGCACAGTTTTTCCCTGATCGAGTTGATTAATCATGTCCTCTCTTTAACTGATATGAATCTTAAAGATTCACTTCATGGCAGAAACGACAGACGGCCGAGCTAAGAAAGACCAGATGCATGCCCCAAAGTGACTTTCCCGACCTCCTGTTTCTCTCACATTCCAAACTGAAACACCCCTCAATTTCTCTTCTTGAACAAAGAACACCCAAACTCCCATAAACTTTATACCAAAAGACAATTAATAATAGCTACTGGGCTATTAAAGCAATATTCTCAAGAGACAAAATATATCAATGTGTATTTTATGTCATATATAAGCTTGCTGTGTTATTGGAATCTATGGTATTTTTGTAATCTTTTGAGGTATAATTTTCTCCTGTGCAAGAACTACTAGACCTTTTAGTATCATATGCATGATGTGTTATTTCTAATCTTTAATTTGAACCCTTTTTGTTTGTTTTAGCAGGAAAGCTATTAATGTATGTCAAATACCTGATATTTGGTTTCATATTAACGGTCAGGACAAATGCAAGAATTTGGTGTGTATGGGAAGTTAATATTGAGTATATTAATGTGTGATTAGAACGTGTTAAAAGATATTTTCTTCATGTGACAACATAAATAGGCAGATAATGTATGCACAGGAAGAAGCCTTGTGGGGCGGGGCTCCGCCCTTCAAGAACTATTCCATTGGAAGAGCATCGAGTGGGAGGGACCGAAATCTCCGGTCTAATACTGTCTCCCAGCTGCTGCTCGCTCTCTCTGCTGGCTCTGCTTGAAAATCACGTGCTTCTTGAAACTTGGAGCTGCTCCAGAAGAGCTCTCTGCCTTTAACATCTGGCCGAGTTTGAACATTGAACCAACACTTAGTCAAATCTCTGAAGAAACCCTTGAAAGTCTGAAGCTACGCGAGAAGAACTTCGAGCGTCAAACAGCACCGAGCAGCCAACAACCAACAAAGGGCATCCCCAGAGGGACGTCACGCAATGACGCGCGGGATTCCCTCAAGCCACACAGATCATTTCAACTTAAAGCAAGTATCAAACAAAATCTCTATAAAGTGGCTGAACTGGTCGTATTTATCTCTAAAGTAAAGATAATAGAGTTCTCCTCTTGATGATCGGCACGGGTATAATCGTGTGGAAATAGCAAAACAATGCTATATTTTAATCATTCTCAATTGTAACAATTCATTGCCTGTGTGTATGTATTTTGTTTTGTGTTATTTAGCTTAGTTCATGTATTTTAGTAAGATAGCAAATAAACTCTTGTTTGATTTATAGAGAAGTGTTCTGTGTTCTGTTGTGTAATATTCAAATCAAACTTTGCACAGATTACGTTACCTATGCTCATAACTGTCATAAATTTATTTAAATAATTCTGTATTATTATATTGTGGCCACGAAAATAAACAGAATTTCTCAGATATACTGAAACTTAACAACTCGCTGGACGATTGTTAAATAAGGTATAAGTGGGACGTTTTGATTAATATCAATGGATTAGGCTATATCGATATCAAATCTTAAGCTTCAGTTTAAAACTAAAATTAAAGTAATGGATAAAAGTGTTATTATTACATCTATTTAACACATCCTTGCTGAATAAAAGTATTAATTTCTTTGAAAGAAAGAAAAAAATACTGACTATTTGTAAAATTTTTAATTACTATTTTTTGAATAGTAGTTTGTTGTAACATAATATTTTGAATAAACACTGTTCTTTTTAAATTATTATTTATCAAAGAATCCTGAAAAATGGTAAATGCCCCAGAATTACATTATCTACTTTACAGTGCAACAGATCAGATGGTGGCTGGTCCTTTCCAAATTTTAAACTATACGCTGTCTCCTTTATTCTTCGTGCACTGTCAGCCTGGTTTAAACTAAATGTGTCAACTTCATGGTGGGCTATTCAAGAATCTCTTGTTTCTCCACACAATATAGAGCGTTTGGTTTTTGCTGGTGTCTCTCTTAGACAATGTAAACTTCATTTTGGCCATATCATAACACATTTTATTTCTACTTGGAGAACGGTGACCAGGAAGATAGAGCCAAACTTGAGGTGGCATCGTCATTCACCTTTGTTCCATAATAATATTTTTTTTATCGGGTAAAAACCCATTTTACTGTCCACAATGGGTTAAATGTAAAGTAAATTCCTTTGGTGACATTTATGATGATAAAGGCCTGAAATCATTTCAAGATATTAAGGCTCTCTTTTAATCTACCAGGAACCTCCTTTTTCATGTATCTTCGTATTAGGTCAGCGCTTCGCGCATATGGAGTTCCCTGCGGAAAGTAATTCTCCCCACTAATAATTCTGTTATTTCTGCTTCAGTTATTTACTCTTTTCTCCTCAAACAATCATACAAACCATTATCCATAACAACTATCTGGTCTAAGGATATCAGTGGTGACTTACAAACTTTATTTTCTGACCAAATTTGGGAGACAAACACATCATCCTCAAAAAACCCAAATCATCAGATGATCCATTGGAAATTACTATATCCCCTTTAAAACGCTTCTATATGCATGTGTCACCTTCCCTTGCAATTTATGTCCACAGGGCGCACTCTGTACATATTTAAATTTTTTTGGGGGAATGCTCTGCACTTTCTCTTTTCTGGACTTAGCTTGCTCATGACATATCAGAATCAGAATCAGAATCAGAATGAGCTTTATTGGCCAGGTATGTTTACACATACGAGGAATTTGTTATAGTGACAAAGCTCCACAGTGCAACAGAATGACAGCAACAGGACAGGACACAGACAACAAAAGAACAATATACAAATAGGCAATGCAGCAAAAACGCTATGCAATACAGACAATCATGTGTGTACAGGTCTGACGTGCAAATTTGAAATGGAAAAAAAAATACAAATAAGAATAATAAAAAAAAATATATATATTATATATGTATGTGTGGTGAATAAATAATTGTATAATAGTGTTGTGTGTTCCACGTTTAATGTCAAGTCTTCATGAGATGGATAGCTTGGGAGAAGAAACTGTTCCTGTGTCTGGTCGTTGTGGTGCTCAGCGCTCTGTAGTGTAACGTTGAAACATAATATTAATATATAATTTAAAGGGAAACAGGTCAATTTAGCTCAAAGGGAATCATTAATGATTTTACAGGGAATTTGAACAGACTCACTGTTTCACGGCGATTCACTGAACGAGCCGTATAACAAACTCTGCACTGGATATTAAAATCCAAAATATAGTGAAAACACTATTAAATAGCACAGTAGCACAAATCGGCAGATTAAGACATTAATTTATGAGCACAAAACACAAGATCCTTCTCTTTTTAATATAAAAAAGGCTTTATTTGATAAATCTAAGACATGGAAACTAATCTAACACATGAACACACGCATTCACACGTTGCAGAAGAGAGAAAGTAAGGAAAGATGAGTTTAAGAGAATGAAAATATAAAATCCCAAGTTTATAGCAATATGTGCAATTGCATAGACCTTAACATCCATCAATCGCTTATTTAAACCTCGCTTTGAGTTTCTCAATTCAGCTAAAATTTGTATTAAATGCACCAATTCAGCTAAAAGTCTGGAGTTGTTTTACTTGCGTTGCCTTTGTGTTAAGGGATTCCCTTCTATCATCCTCATTGCAGGAAAGGGGGTTTCCTGCTGGTTGGCTGACAGTTCAGTGGTCTTTCGTAGTGACTTGGGCGTTGGCTGACGAATGGTCTGAGTCCGTTGCTAGTTGAAGTTTGAAGCGGGTGCAGTCGGAGCTGGACTTTGCGGCAAACTTAACTTTTGAACACGACAATCAGCAGAAAGAAAAGAAACTAAAATAAAAGAATACACGGATGTAAACAGACTAGGTGGTATTTCTTCTCATCATGGTGTTAGCATGGCGTGCAGGCCGAAGCACATGGCTCAAAAAGAGCAGCGTCAAAACACGGTGGCAAAAGAGAGCAATTTAAGAAGAAGTGAGAAGAGATTCCTAGAGAGAACTAAGAGTAAGGGAGGATTCAAGGGAGAACTAAGAGTAAGAGCGATACTTAGAGAGAACTAAGAGTAAGAGAGAGTTTGATGGTATTCTGAGTTTTTAAACTCGGCTTTCAGACCGTCCCATCTGGACGTCTTGACCAATTAGATACTGTCTTTGCTTGGGGTGTTGCTCTGTTCCTCCATCCAAACAATAAATCAACATGTTATCTGTTCAGTCAGAGGTCCGAACTTTACAGGCTCTTGCAAAGTATACTTTTGAACATGTGATTTCTATAACCAGAATATGACACATTTTACAAAGAATTAATTGGAAGAAACATTTAAAGCATGAATTTTCAAACTCATACATACCAAACATGAAAATAAAAACCTTCAGCTATTCAATAATGATTAAAAAGACATACATAATATTTGATTGAAACATGATAGTCTAATTGTGTGGGTTACATGATATGGTTATTTCTATGCAGAGAAATAATACATAAGTCCCTTTAAGATGATTTTTGTAGCATATGGAGAAAAGAGTCTCTGTGACAAAGGAATTCCAGTGTGGTCTGTCTTCTATGTGTGGGGGTAGTCAATCTAAGCAAGTCTATAGCTGTGGTTTTCCAGCGTGGAACCCATGTGATGGTCATCTGGTGACCATTAATCTTGATTACTTGCCCCAAATTTGACAGTCTCCTTAATGATTTGGAATTATCAATAAGTGTTCTTTTGTTTTAATGTTGCAAGCCGTTCTGTGAACGATTTGGTTAGTTTGCTTGCTTCAGACGGGCTGAGCTAGGAATCTGATTTACGATGTTTCCTTGGTCTCTCTCTCTCTGGAATGTTAGCTCCTCAGGTTTCAATGTTCTGATCGCATCTGAAATTTGTCTGATTCAGTCTCTGATATTCTACATATCCCCCCTTGATTGGCGATGTGTCGAGTTGGAGACATCGGCAAGCACTGGGAAAACAAGGGCAGAAGAAGCAGACAAAAACACAGCAAACAACAAGACAACACTTCCATGACCATTACTGTACTGGTGCAGGGCATCAGGTTATTTAGGTACAGGCGGTTATTTGAATTAGTCAATATAGTTTAGTAAATTGAATAGTTCAATTTGGAAATTGTTGTTCTAATTCGGTTCAATACTCTGATTCTTCGATCAAGTTTTGTGATTAAATTAGTTTGTTCCTTTTAAGTTGTCTTAACTTAATGTTCACCTTTAGTTTCTGATGACATCATTTGTGGTAAAATGAATTGACCTATCGTGCGTGGAGCTCTCTGGCTTCCATTCAGTTTAGAGTGGTCAGATTGTCTATTTCAGTTCTGTACCTTTCAAGGTGGTCTTTCAAGGCACCAATTTCAGCATTCTTGTCACTGATGTCATTCTTGGTTTTCTCTAGTAGCTGATCGGCATACTGGAGTCTGTTTACCAGGTCTTCCTGGGCAGCCTTTGCATGTTGTTGATCGAGCTGAGCTGCTGTCAGGGCTGCTTGTAGCTCCTTAACTTGTTCCGTTGTTTCCTGCTCCCTCTCGTTGGGTGCTTTGAGTTGATCTTGAACTTTCACTTCCAGCTTGTCTATGCTGCGTTGAGCACATGTCAGGTCCTCTTGTAGGTGGGTGACGTGCTTGTCGTTCAGTTTCGGCTGGGTCGTGAAGGCATAGCTTAGAGAGCTGGTGATTTTGACTAGCTCCTCGTGGTCGTTGTTCTGGCTTGAATCTTGTGTCAGGAATCTTCTCAGGATTAGGATTATTATTAAAAATAATAACAGTTCAAGGGTCTTGGGGGTGAGGCTGTCTGTCGTGCCTCTCAGCCAAGTGTTCCCATCTACCCTTTGGGCAAAGGGGTCTGCAGTCTGCTGCATGTTGGCACGCTGGGGAGAAAAGAGACTGACACAGATCTGAGTGGAGTAAAAGCCTATGTGTGGTGGGACAACTAAGTGTTGTGTCAGTGATTTTGAACCACTAGTGAAGTGTGGTGATGACTGTGTTGGTCTCAGAGTGTCTAGGTGGTAGACTAAAGATGTGAAGACTTCGTCACTCTAATGAGGAAGAGGGAAAAGAGAGAAACAGGTGAAAAACAAATTCAATTAACCCTCTGGGGTCTAAGGGTGTTTTGGGGGCCTGGAGAAGTTTTGATATGCCCTGACATTTGTGCTTTTTTCAGTTGCTTATAAACATATAAATGGCTAAAGTCTAATAACACTGCAAACAGCACAAAGTGGGCTACAATAATATGTTAGCAGCATTTATGTACATGATTGTGTTTTTGAGAAAGCAACATTTATGCGTGGTTAGTGAAAAACTAAAATTTTGAAGTCACTGAAATAAGGCCATAAAAAACATACAGAAAATTTGTTCACAAGACTTTTGAGAACGGGATCTTGTAGTCTAGAGTTTTTGCTTCAAAATAATGTGAAAATCATCTTGTTTACTTGCTCACAGAAAACAATATATTGATTTCAATTTTCTAAGTCACTTTTTGAGTAAAAAGGGTCGCAAGAAGGCGTCAACCTTCACATTCACACCTGAGAAGACAAAGGCCTGCATAATGAGCTGCATAATGAGCCATTTAGCCAAGTATGTGACTGAGAGGGAAGAGTTACAAGAAAGAGAGACACAGTGTTATGACTCGAAAAACTAAGCTTGCGTTTCCTGAGGCAGACAGGACTCTGGCTTGTAAGCTCATATATTACTGTACTTACAATGCTAATACACATTTATTTGATAGAATCATAATTTTGAAATGTAAAAACAATTAAGCATCTAAGCCAATAACCTGTTATTTGACAAAATGTTGAAACTGTTTAGCATATTCAAGGCTGCTTGCACAACTGTCTGCATGTGAATCTACATTTTAATATTGTGAAACGGATATTATTACAGTGCAAACAACTGTGTGCATAAGAAGTGATTTCTGATGAAGATTATGGACCACCAGTAGTTGGCACGGAGGAGCCCCACTCTCCAGGATGCAGGTCAGAGGAAAGTTATGCTCAACACAGGTAACAAAATATCCTAGTGATGCTCATAAGTGAAATGATACAAATGTGTCCTATACTGTAATGGTACATACATTTAATAAGTTATAGAGTCTTGTATCTTGTGTAAAACACACACAAAAATGATACTTAGTCACATTTTTATGCCATTTTGCATATTACTTGTACATATCAGAGACAAAGATACAAATTAAGAAAAAAAAAAAGCATATAGTTGTCACGAATCCTGGCCATGAACTTTCCTTCACTCACCACTAGAGGTCACTCTCCCAGCACATGGACTTTCACACAGTTACAGATCACTCTTAGACTACATTTCCCATCATTCACTGCACCCACACAGCTGTTCACTATAATCACGCTTGCACCTGTTCACCATCTCTCAATCACCATCTTCCAATCACACACACACACACACACACTATTTAAACTCTGGACTTTCTGCCACACTCTGCCGAGTATTGTTTAGCCTTGCGACATACAAAGCGTTTTCCCAATATCTCTAGTCTGAGTTCCTGTGTTCTGATTCCTGCCCGTGTTCCTGGTTTATTCTCTCTGCCTAGCCCTCTGGATATAGTTCGCCGATCGCCGACCCACGCTTGCCTAAGGATTACTCTTGTGTTTTGCCCATGCCATACCTGTTTGCTACTGCCCGACCCTGCCTGTTTTGACCATGTTTTCTAATAAAGAGCTTGCATTTGGATCCGCATGTCTCACGTCTCGTCAACCCTATAACAGAATACTCGGCCCACTAGGATCCAGCAGCTTCTCAGACGGTCATTCAGAAGGTATGGACACGACAAGAATTCTGTTTGCCCTTAAACAGGGTCCTCGATCACTGGAGCAATATATCAGAGAGTTTTTAGCCATTGCGAACTATTCAGATTTGCCGGACATTATACTTATTGAGATTTTTTGCGATGGCATTCATCAACCACTGAGATCGGAGTTTAGACGCGAGGGTACGCGTGCTTCACTCGCTCAGTTTTTGGACTATGCCCTACTGACTGTTGGGTCAACGTTCACTGTGGGAGTCGCGGAGGAACGAGACACCGCACCCAATTGTGTGGACACAACCACGCTAGAGCACGCTCACAAAATGGCGGCAACAACAACACCCCGTAGCGTCATTGCTGCCAATCACAAGCCAGGTCAGTTCCCAGCTGATGTCAAAGAGTCAAGTCAAGTCACCGCTGATGTTAAAGAGTCAAGTCAAGTCACCGCTGATGTTAAAGAGTCAAGTCAAGTCACCGCTGATGTTAATGAGTCAAGCCAAGCCACAGTTGATCGTCACAAGTCAAGCCAAAGCACAGTTGATCATCACAAGTCAAGCCAAGCCACAGTTGATCGTCACAAGTCAAGCCAGAGCACAGTTGATCATCACAAGTCAAGCCACGCCACAGTTGATCGTCACAAGTCAAGCCAGAGCACAGTTGATCATCACAAGTCAAGCCAAGCCACAGTTGATCGTCACGAGTCCAACCAAAGCACAGTTGATCATCACAAGTCAAGCCAAGCCACCAGTGATCTCCGTGAGTCAAGCCAAGCCACAGTTGATCTTCACGAGTCAAGCCAAGCCACCTGTGATCTCCGTGAGTCAAGCCAAGCCACAGTTGATCGTCACGAGTCACGCCAAGCCACAGTTGATCGTCACGAGTCACACCACGTTTCAGCTCTCCAGCCAGAGTCACACCACGTCTCAGCTCTCCAGCCAGAGTCACACCAAGCCACTGTGGATCATCATGAACTCACCCAACTCACAGCTGATCAGCCAGAGCCTCTTCACGTCTCAGCTCCTCAGCCAGAGCCTCTTCACGTCTCAGCTCCTCAGCCAGAACTTCTTCACGTCTCAGCTTCTCAGTCAGAGTCTCTTCAAGTCTCAGCCGAACTGCCAGAGTCTCTTCAAGTCTCAGCCGAACTGCCAGAGTCTCCTCACGTCTCAGCGGAACTGCCAGAATCTGTCACACCGAGAGATTTAAGGTCAGTCCTTCGAGTTCTCCGGTTGAGATCCAGCTTGAGGGACACACCGCTGGTGTCTGTACGCACTGCTGGTATCCCCAAATCCACTCACTCTGACCCTCCTGTCCATGAACTGATTACCCTGTCTGAAGCGCTTCCCAGGGTGGGGATTGCACTATGTTGCATTTGGGCCACATACACCACCACTGTACTGCCCCAGGGGAGGGCATCTGCCACAGAACCTCCCCAAGCGGTGGTGCTCGCCTTAGCCCCTTGCAAGGTGGTGGCGCCCAGCAATATACTCTCACCCGGTCATGGTACCACCGTAGAACCTCCAGAGGTGGCGGCGTTAGCTGCAGAACCTCCAGAGGTGTCGGTGGTATCCTCCTATGAACTCTCACCCTGTCATGTCACGGCTAGGAAGGCCGTCTGTGAGCTCTCGCCCTGTCCTGTCACGGCTATGAAGGCCGTCTGTGAGCTCTCATCCTGTCCGGTCATGGCTATGGAGGCCGTCTGTGAACTCTCGCCCTGTCCTGTCACGGCTATGGAGGCCGTCTGTGAGCTCTCACCCTGTCCTGTCAGGGCTAAGAAGGCCGCCTGTGAGCTCTCATCCTGTCCTGTCACGGCTATGGAGGCCATCTGTGAGCTCTCATTCTGTCCTGTAACGGCTATGGAGGCCGTCTGTGAGCTCTCATCCTGTCCTGTCACGGCTAAGGAGGCCGTCTATGAACTCACGCCCTGTCCTGCCCCGGCCATAGAGGCCGTCTATGAACTCTCGCCCTGTCCTGACACGGCTAAGGAGGCCGTCGGTGATTCCCTGTCCGGCCCTGTCATGGCTACGGAGGCCGTCTGGGATTTCCTGTCCTGCCCTGGCACGGCCCCTGAGATCGGGAAGGCTCTCCCTGTGTTGTCCGTCTCTGTTCTCCCAGTGTTGTCTGTCTCTGCTCTCCCTGTGTTGTTTGTCCTTGTTCTCCTCTGCTTCCAGGTTCTGTCAGGGCTACCTGCCCAGTCTGCTTCCCTGCGGTGGTCTCTGGTCCCGTCTGTTCCGCCCTGGTGGGTCCTGGTCCCGTCTGCCCTACCCTGGTGGGCTCCAGGTCCATCTGCTCCGCCCTGGTGGGCTCCGGGTCTGTCTGCCCTATCCTGGTGGGCCCCAGGTCCATCTACTCCGCCCTGGGGGGTTCGGGTCCCGTCTGCTTCGCCCTGGGGGGGCTCTGGTCCCGTCTGCTCCACCCTGGTGGGCTCCGGGTCCGTCTGCTCCGCCCTGGGGGGGCTCTGGTCCCGTCTGCTCCACCCTGGTGGGCTCCGGGTCCGTCTGCTCCGCCCTGGGGGGCTCTAGTTCCATCCTCTCCGCCCTGGCTTCCACATGGACCTGGCCCTCCGTCCCTCCCCCTGTTCCGCCTCCGCTCCTCCGCCCACCTAGAATTGTTTAGGAGCGTCTGGAAGCCGCTCCTTGGGGGGGGGGGGCTATGTCACGAATCCTGGCCATGAACTTTCCTTCACTCACCACTAGAGGTCACTCTCCCAGCACATGGACTTTCACACAGTTACAGATCACTCTTAGACTACATTTCCCATCATTCACTGCACCCACACAGCTGTTCACTATAATCACGCTTGCACCTGTTCACCATCTCTCAATCACCATCTTCCAATCACACACACACACACACACACACTATTTAAACTCTGGACTTTCTGCCACACTCTGCCGAGTATTGTTTAGCCTTGCGACATACAAAGCGTTTTCCCAATATCCCTAGTCTGATTTCCTGTGTTCTGATTCCTGCCCGTGTTCCTGGTTTATTCTCTCTGCCTAGCCCTCTGGATATAGTTCGCCGATCGCCGACCCACGCTTGCCTAAGGATTACTCTTGTGTTTTGCCCATGCCATACCTGTTTGCTACTGCCCGACCCTGCCTGTTTTGACCATGTTTTCTAATAAAGAGCTTGCATTTGGATCCGCATGTCTCACGTCTCGTCAACCCTATAACAATAGTACAATTAGTATCTTCCACCTAGTGGAATCAAACAAAATAACAGGTCCATAGAGCAAACAGAACCTGAAGTACAGACTTTCAAAACAGAACTCAAAACTCGCCTATTTCTTATGCTTATTATAATATTTTAATAACATGTAATTTTATTAATTACATATTCCAATCTGGTTTTATTATTTTGAGGGGTTTCCTCGTACAGTGTCACCAATATTTTACATTTCCTCCACTGAATGTGTATAGGATGAAAATTTAAACTTGGGTATGTAAGTATGTCAAATTTAGGCAGAAATATAAAATAGGCCTCAGAGTGGAAGAGGTTAAACAATGTAATTCAGTTTGCTCAACCCAAACAAAAACCATGCTTTATATATATATATACGTTACAGTTTCTACAATTAATATTTGTAAATGGAAGCATTATGGGGCAGGGTTGTGCAGTCTTGCTCTTGAAGGGTTAAGTAAGGTCTTTAGAAAACTTCTGTGGAAACTTCTAGACAGGAGTGCTGATGCTGAACTCTCCATGAATTTAGCCCTCCATGAGCAGGATTTGTGCACCTCTAAGCTATGGTGATTATTCACAGACGAACCAAATACATAATAAAGAAATATAGCATACACATAACTGGACTAAAAGGAATAGTTCACCCAAAAATGTAAATTTTCTCACCCTCACGACAGTTTACAAGTGAAAACTGTCCAAAACTATTTTAAACAAATATATCGGTGGAGTTTGATTTGAGAAAAGTACAGGGGATGGACTTGTTCATTGGAGTAAGCGTTATTATGGATTATGGATTTGTATTTTGGCCTGAAATGACTGTTTAAAGTTAATATGCCTTAATGATGGCAATGTTTTTTTACATACACGCAGCTTTTTGTTTCACAAGACATTAATTGATGGACAGGAGTCGTGTGGATTGTGATGTGCATTTTCTTGAAATCCATGAACAAATACAAGATGAACAGAGACTTGAAACTTGGCGTGACCATGAACAAACTCACCTAACAGCAGATTACACAGAACAAAGCTAGACAAAGAAAATGGAAACATGAGGGGCTATGTATACCAAACAGTAGGGGTCACATGTTGGGTCACAATCCAACCAAAGAAAATGATGCAAACAACAAAGGAACCAATAGCAGGATCACATGAGGGCAAGGGAAACACACAACAGGAACAAGAATCATGGCTACAGCAAATTACAAAACAAATTACATAAATATAAAACCAAAAACACACCTGACAGATCCTCCCTTCTAAAGGGCGGCTCTTGAAGCCCAGACAAGATACCCACCCACAACTCAAAATAAACCAAAATGTTGGTTTAGGAGGGTGGTGGTCAAGGGGAAGGGACATGAAGCAGAACAGGATCATGGCCTGGACTGTGGAACAGTGGCCGAGGCCATTGGCTGTGGAGCAGAGACAAGCCTGGACCATGGAGAGGTGGTGGACCTGGGCCATGGAGCAACGGCAGACTGTGGAGCCGATGAGGACCTGGGCCATGGAACAGAGGAGGACCAGGACCGTGAAGCAACCACAAAGGATCAGGGAACCAGGGTGGAGCTGGCAGAGCCAGAGACCAAGGCACAGTTTGCGGAGCAGGCGATGGTGGTGCAAAATGGAGCAAACACATGATGGTGGCAGCCATTACAGACAGCCCAGTGGACAGTGGGATGACCTCCGGGAATACCGGACTTGAACATGGCACCACCAAACTAAAGCTGGTTACTGCTTACATTGGCAATTAGTCTCATCTGTCTTGGCCCAAGCTCTGCATCCGCTGGAACCTTGGTACTATAGCCCTCAACCCCAGTGTGGTGGTCATGACATGGAGAGGCTCTGGCTTGGTGTTCATTGGCTGTGTTCCACTCCACTTTTAGACACGCACTTACGAACTTCCCTAAGCACTTCCAGATTTTTAAAACATTTATAACAGCCCAAGCATACCTATATACATATAGAATGCTGCACCAAACAAATTCATAAGGGGAAAAATATAAACAATAAACCAACTGTATAGCTGATTCTAAGTGATCAAGGGCTTAGGACGTTCCAGTTCAGCCCATTCCAAGGGTTCCACCATAAGTGGGCACTCATGCAATGTAATGAATGACGTACATCTGAGTAAATGCGAGTGAAGGGCATAAAAAACGGACTGGAACGCAGTCGTTGGTATAGGGGCCATGACATGAAGAAACTTTTGCAGAGCAGTCCTGACATGACTTGACTCTGGAGTGGCGTAACGTGACAAGGCTTTGGCGTGGCGGCCATAATGGGACAAATGGTGGCAATTACAGTTGAGGACTTTGGTGTAGTGATCGTGGCATAATGTGGTTCTGGTGTGGCAGTCATGATATGACAGGGTTCTGGCATGGTAGTTGTGGCTTGAAGAGGCTCTGGTGTGTCTGCCAGGGAGTGAAGAGACTCTTCTTCATCATCTACTCCCTCAGTAAACAGAAAGCCACTTAACAACAGGGCATGATTAATATGCTTGGCAGGCTTCCCCACACAATCATCAATGCAGGAGGTGAACTGCTGTGTTCATGGTTAGGTCTATCCAAAGCTATTACATATAAAATGTAGTGCAGTAGTAGTGTAGTGTCTTCATTGTTATATCTTTATCTTTTATATGTTTAAATATATTTTTGATTCGTAAGAGAGGCTATATTTAAATTCAGTAAACCTTACGTAAAGAGTTCAACTGTAATTTATAACTGAGGCTAAAAACCTTTGCTCTTATTGAACTGTTTAATTTTACATGTTTTTATTCCTCAAAATGGAATTAGTCTGTGGATATGGACTGACACACGTACATGGGAGCTTGGGGCAAAAATGCCATGACCATTACCAAAATGCCCCTACAATTCAAGTTATGGGGAAAAAAAATGCTCCAAAAGTGAGTTTCTGAATTTTATATTTACAATATAGTTAAGCATTATCACACAAGCAAGATTGCTGTTTTCCCTGAACATCAGCACCATTACAAATGTGATATTGCTTTTACAGAACAGTTCAACAAACTAGTTAGTAAGTAACTTATTATTAAGTAAGTAACTTTTACTTACTTTTTTGCTCCTTAAATGAAAATAGGTACAAAGCTACACTGGAAAGTTGTACATCTTCCAAGCAACACAAGAACAAGTTTTGTTTCATCCCCGAATGAATCATAAAAAAAAAGATTTGAATGAATGGTTAAATTATTTATTTGTTATGACTTGTCGCTACCTACTGCCAATTTTTATTAAGAGAATGTATCATTTCATTTTTTACTCCTTTGTTGTTGAAACCTGCAGACTTCAGTTCCAACTATAATCAAACACGTGTCTGTAATTTTCAAACAACCCTGAACACCTTAATTAGCTGTTTCAGGTGTGTTTGATTGGGGTTGGAGCTGAACTCTGTACAACGGTAGCTCTCCAAGAGCAGGGTTGAAGATCCCTGACCAAGATATTCAGACCATAAATGAATTCATCTGATGCGTTCCGCTCAGAGAGCAAGTCCACAATGTAGGCACTATTTTATATACAAACCCGATTCCAAAAAAGTTGGGACACTGCACAAATTGTGAATAAAAAAGGAATGCAATAATTTACAAATCTCATATATAGATAACATATCAAATGTTGAAAGTGAGACATTTTGAAATGTCATGCCAAATATTGGCTCATTTTGGATTTCATGAGAGCTACACATTCCAAAAAAGTTGGGACAGGTAGCAATCAGAGGCTGAAAAAGTTAAATGTACATATAAGGAACAGCTGGAGGACCAATTTGCAACTTATTTGGTCAATTGGCAACATGATTGGGTATAAAAAGAGCCTCTCAGAGTGGCAGTGTCTCTCAGAAGTCAAGATGGGAAGAGGATCACCAATTCCCCCAATGCTGCGGCGAAAAATATTGGAACAATATCAGAAAGGAGTTTCTCAGAGAAAAATTGCAAAGAGTTTGAAGTTATCATCATCTACAGTGCATAATATCATCCAAAGATTCAGAGAATCTGGAACAATCTCTGTGCGTAAAGGTCAAGGCCGGAAAACCATACTGGATGCCCGTGATCTTCGGGCCCTTAGACGGCACTGCATCACATACAGGAATGCTACTGTAATGGAAATCACAACATGGGCTCAGGAATACTTCCAGAAAACATCGTCGGTGAACACAATCCACCGTGCCATTCGCCGTTGCCAGCTAAATCTCTATAGGTCAAAAAAGAAGCCATATCTAAACATGATCCAGAAGCGCAGGCATTTTCTCTGGGCCAAGGCTCATTTAAAATGGACTGTGGCAAAGTGGAAAACTGTTCTGTGGTCAGACGAATCAAAATTTGAAGTTCTTTTTGGAAAACTGGGATGCCATGTCATCCGGACTAAAGAGGACAAGGACAACCCAAGTTGTTATCAGCGTTCAGTTCAGAAGCCTGCATCTCTGATGGTATGGGGTTGCATGAGTGCGTGTGGCATGGGCAGCTTACACATCTGGAAAGGCACCATCAATGCTGAAAGGTATATCCAAGTTCTAGAACAACATATGCTCCCATCCAGACGTCGTCTCTTTCAGGGAAGACCTTGCATTTTCCAACATGACAATGCCAGACCACATACTGCATCAATTACAACATCATGGCTGTGTAGAAGAAGGATCCGGGTACTGAAATGGCCAGCCTGCAGTCCAGATCTTTCACCCATAGAAAAAAATTGGCACATCATAAAGAGGAAGATGCGACAAAGAAGACCTAAGACAGTTGAGCAACTAGAAGCCTGTATTAGACAAGAATAGGACAACATTCCTATTCCTAAACTTGAGCAACTTGTCTCCTCAGTCCCCAGACGTTTGCAGACTGTTATAAAAAGTAGAGGGGATGCCACACAGTGGTAAACATGGCCTTGTCCCAACTTTTTTGAGATGTGTTGATGCCATGAAATTTAAAATCAACTTATTTTTCCCTTAAAAATTATACATTTTCTCAGTTTAAACATTTGATATGTCATCTATGTTGTATTCTGAATAAAATATTGAAATTTGAAACTTCCACATCATTGCATTCTGTTTTTATTCACAATTTGTACAGTGTCCCAACTTTTTTGGAATCGGGTTTGTATATTTTTTTCTTTATTGTTTATTTCCTGTGCTATGCAGTATCTCTTATTGCATGACAGACAGTGTAAATCAGAAAGTATTATATCGGGCTTATCACTATTCTGTCAAAAATGTTCAGAATTGCTTCAGCCAAATACCAAAACCAAAACATCTTCCTACACTCCTGCTGTCCACTGCAGAGGATACATTGGTGAGAAACTAATATAATGGAGAAGATCGCCAAATTTGTTCTGATGAAGAAACATTCTCATCTACATCTTAAATGGCCTGAGGATGAGTACATTTTCAGCAGATTTTAATTTTTGGGTGAACTCTTCCTTTGAATTTGTAAACTTATATGACATGAAACATTTAAGTGACAAGTGATCCCAGTGTACCTTAATGATTAATCTACTGAATTATCACAAAATAGCCATGTCTCTGCCATGCCTCATAAACACAAGATTTTTTGTTATTCTGTTTTAGTAGCCCATACAACCCCTGTTGATAAATTAACATCTTCTTAATTGAGACAATGGACGTGTGTAAGAAACACACTTCCCATACACTTGCATTAAATCCTTGCATGTATTTATCTGAAAAAAAGAAAGGCATTTACATCTGGGACAGCATGAGAGTAAATGAGTAAATGATGAGAGAATTTTCATCTTTGGGTGAACTAGCCTTTCAATGAGCCCGATGTGATGTAAAGGCTAGAAACATATGTCAGACAGAATAATTAATGAGGAAAGACAGAATTAAAACATACAACATTAACTTTTTGAAAGGCCACCATTTGTGTAGTCTATTTATTCCCCAGTCTATGACAATAATTCATATTTTAATAGTTTATTTTGGGCATTTAGAGTTTTTATTTTAGCTTTTAAGATTTTGAAGACTGTGGGTTTGGAGAATGGCAGCTCAGTCTCACCCTCACCAGGTGTCCAGTTCCTCCAGGCTCTGCTGGCACATCTCTCTTTGGTGCTGATGGCTCAACTCGCCAGCCCCCCAGTGCATTATATCCTCACTTTTGTCTTTGTATTTTAGTTTCCGACTTGCTCATAGCATCCCTGCATGTTGGAGTTCTCAGCGGAGTGGTGAGCTTGTAAACTTATATTATTGAATTATTATTATTTTACGAGAACAGCGTGAAGAGATCATGCGCAGCTGTTTTTTATATTGCTGTGTGTAGCCTGTGGAAGCACTTTAGCTGCAGCAAGGGGCTACAATATTTTTGTTCAATTTTTTCCTAATGACAATTTTATGATTGGTTTATAAAGGCTACTACGAACACACTTTCCCATTTTTATCACAGAATAATTCAGGAAATATATTTTATAGTTTCTATACTAAATGATATGTCAATCAGTACTGCATTTTTCATATAGTTTATTTATTTATTACCTGAAGATAACTTGAAAAACACATAAACCATATATTTTCGCAATCGTGTGTTTATTGTCTTCACATTTCATCAGTAAAAACGTTTCTGCTTTTTATTCAGCTCAGTTTTCCTGCACGTCATAAGTTTCTGTGCGAGAGCACCCTCTGGCTTCAAGTATGAATGAAACATGCACTGCACGAGAGTGTTCAGCTCTCCTGATATTCTTATCTCCTCATTTTGGATACGAATAAAACGTCAGGTCATGTCTCTTTAATTTAAATTTAGATTTAAATCTAGAAACCTCTATGTGAAAACACATAGAGCTTGAATAAAGTGCCGGGGACGAATTTACATTTTATTAAAATTAATATTAAATATTAAAAATGCAGCTAACGTAGTTCTACACACAGCAATAAAAACAAAGGTGCTTGTTCTCTTTCGTTCTTGCTGTTTAATTGGGAAAAGTTTAAAGCACGTCGAGGTGTCTTGTCTTTTTTATGTTATCTGACTAAAAACTATTTATACTTTGAATTATTATTATTACAATATTTATTTAAAAACGTAGAGTGCCTTAGAAATAATTATAACAACACTGGTTAAACAGGCTTATACTGATTATCTCATCCTCCGAATTATACTTATCAATCCTGTTTTTATAATCATTATCATTCAAAAAAATGAATAAATTCAGAACAGGATTAGAATAGAATTCGATTTTAAATAAGACAGGAATATTTTTTTCTACAACAACAACAGTAGTGTTTACAACTGCAAAACCACCATACCCTGTAAACTCAATAACAACAACAACAACAACAAAAATAATAATAATAATATCATTCCAGATTAATTAAGAGGTGCAAAAAATGTCTTTAACATTTAAACTTAAAATGGTCTTTTCTGTTCTGTTTCTTTTTCAAACCTGCGTCATGGCATTTGCTGCTGTATCAATACAGAAGCATCCATTTCGATACACATATCAGCAAGGAGCACAGCCCTATTAAAAGCTGTGTTCCATGTGCTCCTTTTATACTTTGAGCACTTGCCCCTCCAAAGGTCTCTGCACGGCCCTGCTCTCGAGTATCCAGTTTCATTTGTTGACCTTCACTGATTAATCAATCTTATTGCCTGGCATATCTTGGGTCTTCTTTCGGACACCTCCTGACAGCTACTCTTTTTTTTTCCAAAACAACAGCAGCATCTTTTTATAGCACATTGACCACAGAAGATTATTACATGCATTGCATTAATAAAATGTCAGAAAGTATAATGATTTTTAACATAATATACAGTTGGGAATTTATTTATTTTGATCCCCTGCTGATTTTGTACGTTTGCCCACTGACAAAGAAATTATCAGTCTATAATTTTAATGGTAGGTTTATTTTAACAGTGAGAGACAGAATAACAACAACAAAAATCCAGAAGAATGCATTTCAAAAAAGTTATAAATCGATTTGCACTTTGAGTGAAATAAGTATTTGACCCCCTCGCAAAACATGATTTAGTACTTGGTAGCAAAACCCTTGTTGGCAATCACAGAGGTCAGATGGTTCTTGTAGTTGGCCACCAGGTTTGCACACATCTTGTGGAGGGATTTTGTCCCACTCCTCTTTGCAGATCCTCTCCAAGTCATTAAGGTTTTAAGGCTGATGTTTGGTAACTCGAACCTTCAGCTCCCTCCACAGATTTTCTATGGGATTAAGGTCTGGAGACTGGATAGGTCACTCTAGGACCTTAAAGGGATAGTTCACCCAAAAATGAAAATTAGCCAAAGATTTACTCACCTTCAGGGCATCCTAGGCGTGTCTGACATTCCTCTTTCTGACGAACACATTCAGAGTTATATTCCACATTGTCCTGTCTGTTCCAATCTGTATAACTGCAGTGAATGGTGCCCCTGTTTCTGAATCAAAAAAAAAAAAGTATCCAACCATCACAAAACTACTCCACACGACTCCGGGGTGTTAATAAAGGACCTCTGAAGCGAAAAGATGCGTTAGTTTAAGAAAAATGTCGATTCTTAAGACTTTATAAATTGAAATGTGCAGCTTCCTGTCTCTCAAGCAGGCGCGTTTGTGACAAGGCAGTCGAGCGTATGACGTAGGCGTAACAAAAGGCGAATGTAATTCCCCATTCACACAGGGCGTCGGCGTCAACGCCTCTCGTTTACTTTGAATGGAGTGACGTCAAGCGTTGCTAAACTGAATTGTGGGTCCGTCGCGTCGCTTCACTGGCATTTCTAGCGGCAGAAGTTGAAAACTTTGTAACTTTTCAAGGGCCAACGCAGGCGTTAGCCAATCAGATCGTAAAACAAAACACCTGTCACGAACTTATTTAAACATCCCAGGTATCGAAACGAACGCACCATTTTACTCAAAACAGATACAATTTACTTGTTCACATGGTTTTCCTGTGCTGTATACAAAACTTGGTTCTCGAGACTACAGTCTTCTTTCCAGATCTTATGTTACGCCTTTCGTTACGCCTACGTCATACGCTCGACTGCCTTGTCACGAACGTGCCTGATTGAGAGACAGGAAGCTGCACAATTCAGTTTATAAAGCGTCAAGAATCAAATTTTTTCTTTACGCATCGTTTTGCTTCAGAAGTCCTTTATTAACACCCCGGAGCTGTGAGGAGTAGTTTTGTGATGGTTGGATACTTTTTTCGGATTCAGAAACAGGGGCATCATTCACTGCAATTATACAGATTGGAACAGACAGGACAATGTGGAATATAACTCCGAATGTGTTCGTCAGAAAGAGGAATGTCAGACACACCTAGGATGCCCTGAGGGTAAGTAAAACTTTGGCTAATTTTCATTTTTGGGTGAACTATCCCTTTAATGTGCTTCTTGTTGAGCCACTCTTTTGTTGTCTTGGCCGTGTGTTTTGGGTCATTGTCATGCTGGAATACCCAGCAATTCCCTGTGAGTGAGTGCTCCTAATCTCAGCTCCTTACCTGTATAAAAGACACCTGGGAGCCAGAAATCTTACTGATTGATAGGGGATCAAATACTTATTTGACTCATTAAAATGCAAATCAATTTATAACTTTTTTTGAAATGCGTTTTACTGGATTTTTTTGTTGTTATTCTGTCTCTCACTGTTCAAATAAACCTACCATTAAAATTATAGACTGATAATTTCTTTGTCAGAGAGCAAATCAGCAGGGGATCAAATATTTTTTTCCCCACTGTATTCTTCAAACTATAATTTTAATAGTATTTTCTTGACCATGGGTGGCGGAAATATTTATGGCGTAGCCAAACGTACTTACTAGACCGTCTCATTCTGATGCTAAGCAGGACTCTAAACTTGAAGCATCAGAAAGGCTGAGAGCAAAGTGATATATCTGATTAAATGAAGCCACTCCCCCGTATCTCTCACTCCAAATTAAAGCAGTTTACAGTCAAAGAATTATAGAGACAAAATTGCTGGACTTTTGTTGGTACATATTTATTATATTTATATTATATAAATTATAATTGCTTATAATTCATATAATATATTCTTATAATCATTATATGATGTGGAAATTAATTTTAAGCTTAAATTAAATTAAATTAAATATAGATAAGCTTTAAAGGGGTCATCGGATACCCATTTTCCACAAGTTGATATGATTCTTTAGGGTCTTAATGAAAAGTCTATAACATACTTTGGTTAAAATTTCTCAATGGTAGTGTAAAACAACACCCTTTTTACCTTGTAAAAAACAGCTATTTTCACAGCAGAGATCATTAGCATTAAAAGGGACATGCAACAAAACGTTGTTGCATGTCCCTTTTAATGCTAATGCACTCTGCTCACCCTGCCCCTTCTGTGGGGTGATGAGCCATACTGTTTACTTTAGCCGCGGAATTTGCTAACTAGCACATTATTTACTAGCACATTATTGGGAAGGGCGATTTGCAAAGATTCATTAAAAAACCTTTATACTCACTTCTTCTGTAGATGAAGCTAGATCACAAATAAATTGTGTGAACATAGATGCATTTAGGTAGATGGGGGGGCGGTTACATTCCCTTCAAAAATTAAAGTAATCCACTGTGTCTTTAGCGGCTCAGATGTCAGGAGTAAATGACTGCTATGTTCATTATTACATCCAACAACAAAACACCTCAATTGCTCATGTGTGTCCAGCTTAATCAGGGCGGGTCTGCGATAAAACGCCAGTGTCAATCAACAATCGTGGGAGCAGCCTGGGTACGTGTGATGTCACACAGCCAACAATCTGAGATCGGCTTGATAAGGGGTTATCTTTTATCGGAATTAAAAAAAAAAACACTTGCTGGATTTTTATCATTGTACACACACTGCCAAGACATATTTCAGTTCAAACAACATGTAAAAGTGAATTTTGCATCCGATGACCCATTTAATATATCCAACTTAACTTTTAAAAGTCCATGTTCCGTGTGATTGGCTGTTTGCTGCATGTGTCACACTTCCAGGTGCACACGCCCTCGAGTTAATCACAAACTCTGGTTCAAACTCCGAGTTGACAGAGAAAGTTTATATTGAGCTTTGTGTTGAACCTGATTTAAACCAGGTTGGATTTGTTTGGTTTTGTCAACTGTAAACCTACTCTGAAACTCTGAGTTTGTTCAGCTAGCTTCATACAACAGGCCACTGATGGCATGGTTTTGTTGTGTCTTTGTCTTCTGTGACCTAGTTTCTCCTCATGTGTCTTGATTTGATTTGTTTCACCTGTACTTAATCAATTATCTCAACTACCCTTGTCTCTGTTGGAGTCCGATCTCGTCAGTTAATGGTTGTGTATATGTGTAGAGCTTGCCTGTTATTTGGATTATTAAATGATATTGAACTGTTCTTCATTGTTGTACCTGCATGTGGATTTTTACACACCAACCCGTGACAGAAAATCAGACCAACACAGAAAAACAGCAGCCATTTTTGAGTATTTGTTTTGAGTGTTTTTTTGTTTGTTTTTTTGGCACGATGGAGGATCCTGCTGTCCTCGTCCTCCTGCTGGACACGGAACCAGAGCCCGCAGCGACCAAAGAGGCTGAGGAAACAGAGCCAATTATTGCCCTGGGGCCTGAGCCCAATAAGGAGTCTGACCAGGTGTGTAAGCCGGCTACAATGCCTGTCCTAGTAGGGATTCTTATGGAGTACTAGGGCAAGGAGGAAGGCCCCACCCACATCACCACCGCTGAGGGTGAGCTGCAGCAGGCTTCCTCCTCCCTCCGGCTCCACCTTGGCCAGTCATCTACCATTCGCTGCCTCGTGACTCACTCCACTCCTCTGGCTTCACCCCATCACTTTGTCGGGCTCTTCCTTCCCTCTGGCTCCACCTTCGTTCTCAGTCGCTCAGTGGAGCCGAGATCCAGAAGACCTGCTGCCTCAGCTCTGTCTGGGTCACCATCCATGCCGGCATCCTCACAGGAGCTAACACCCCTGGATCCTCCGCCCAGGTTTCCTCCATGGCTCCTCCCTCCTGCGACTCCGCCGTGGGCCTTTGTCTTTGCTGGTGGTCCACTAGCTGTCTCCTCCTGCTCTGGCCCACCATCCATCTCAACACACTCCTGGCTCTTCACTGGCTCCTTCCTCCATCGTCGCCTTCCTTGTCCTGTCTGCTTCATCCTCCATCTCTGCGTCGTCTCCTATCTTCTCTCTGCCTGATTCTGTATTTCCTGTTGTCTCTGGTCACTGATTGCCATCCCTTTGCCTGCTCCTGTCTTCCACACTAGACTCTTTGTTGGCATGAGGTCACGTCTTGCCGGAGGGGGGCGATCAGTCACGGTTTTGTTGTGTCTGTGTCTGTGCCTGTTATTTGGATTATTAAAATATATTGAACTATTCTTCATTGTCGTGCCTGCCTGTGGATTTATACACGCCAACCCGTGACACCTGAGCTGTTGCCAATAAAATTCAGGAACCCTAAAGTCTGCAGCTGCAAAAGTCCCTGGTGACTGTGTATAGTCAAGACATCCTAACAAAGTTAACAGTGGAATTTGTTATGCAGTTGTCTGTTATATCCCAGCATGGTACTCTATTTTTATTCTTCATGATGTCTTCTTTCGTTACATTTGAAGTATGCTAAGATGGCAACGAGTTTCGTCACGTTCTCAGAAGTGTGGACAGCTTAAATTGTTGTTTACTTTGTTTTTTACCTTCTCTGATTAATTAATTTTGTTGCCTGGCATATTGCCTGTGTATCTGTGTAACAATCTTATTGTAATTAAGATAGTGGTGGGATTAGATCAAGTAATACAAAGTCAATTTTTGTATTATTCCTCACCTCCAGGCATATTAATAGAAAAGCACTAGAAGCACATACATGGCAAAATGTAAAATGTGATGCATATATTAAAATACATTTAATTATCTTATATATCTACTGTTTGTCATCTTCATCTGCTGAAGCTCTCTCTGCACCTTTACATTTTCCGTGTTTGTTTGGCTTGCATCTGGTGGTAAACACTGTAAGGCTGGAAAAACCTCAGACTATGTCTACATTAATCTGGATACATTTGAAAATGGTGTTTTCATTTAAAAAAACATCTTGGAAAACATCTCACCATTCACTTACATGTCCAGGTTGCACGATTATATGTTTGATTTAAATGCTACTTCTCTCACCTTTTGCAGCAGGACAGCATTTGTGAGTAAGTCGCTTTGGATAAAAGCGTCTGCTAAATGACAAAATGTAAATGTACATTTTCTGTCATCTTTGCAGGACTGTAATATGAAGAGTGTACACATAACATATTTTAGCAAAGGAGTGAAAGTGAATAGCACAAAACAGGTACAATACCGGTATAAACCTAGATATCTATTATTACTAGATATACAATATGCGTTACATGTCTAAATTTGTCATCGTTTTCAAATACTCTCATTTTCACCATCCTCACTACAACGTGAAAACAGCATTTTCAAATTTATCCACTTTGCAGAGTGTTTTCAAAAAGCTTAGTTTTATCAACAAAAACGCTGTTTCAGTGTGGACAGAAGGCCAAAATGGAGAGAAAAGAATCCATTTTCAAATAAAAATGCATTAGTGTGAACAAGGCCTCAGACACTTTGATATCCTGAGATACAGACAATACAAACACAGTGCATTAACATACAGGCATCTGTTTCCGCATCTCACTGAGAGAAGATGTGGGAAAGCTTCTTTCTCACCTATTCTTCCTTCACATTTATTCCTATGGGTGGACCTTACAACACCTTCAAACTACTATTGCTCCAATTACATAATAATTGGGTGTGCTCTGAGGCTTCACCTTCTCATTCATTTCTCACTTTCACTTGGCAAAGGCAAAGAGAACAATAGATAAAAACATGAACACACTGAGGAGCTGTTTTATTGTTGAAATTAGCATTGTAATCATAATTGAAACTCTGATCATAGAACTATGTGACCCTGACACTGTATTTTCATGTTTATTACTTAAGCTGATTTGACAGTCTGTATTGTTTAAAGATGCGTAAATAAATGTTATGTGATTTCGTAACCTAGTCTTGACAATACAGTATATTATAAGGTGCATTACAAAGCATAATTAGTACATTAAACCTATTTTATAATGCATTACACATAAAGGTAGTGTTACCATAGATTCCCCTTTCCTATGATAAAATGATTTCTTAAAAGCATTTAGTTTTACTTTAGGCAGCAAAGCATATACATTTTGCATCCCTCCAATCGGACTGTCTCTAGCAATTTGCACATTTACAAAATTTATAGAGGCAGCTCAGATGCCTTTAAGGCTTCGAGGCATTCAAATTCTGAATTATCTCAGCAACTGGCATTAGACCTCTTAGAGAATTTGGCAGCACAGCACAGAGAAATGATCCTCGAGCGTAACTGCAAATACACATGGGGAAGTGTATTCTGGGTCTATTACAACACGTGTTTCCTGGGTCTGCCAGAACATTCCGGGGGATGTTGGGGCTTATGATTGTGGCTTCGGCTGCTCTTTCTCCTGGCATGTTTTGCCCTCCAATGGATTTTTTTGCAGGAACATCATTGCTTGGCTGGCTATACTCTCTGTTTCTGCATTGGTTCATGAACATTGCAGAAAATCTGATGCAGTGGTGCCAATCATGTGCTTTGTGTTCATTTTGGGCATCACTTTGGCACCATCAGCCAATGAATTATGGTAATTCTATAGGACTTCAGACCCTTTGGCCACTGACCTGTTTCCATTGCATCATTATGCAGCATCCTGATTTACAAAAAAAAAAGAGTCAAATTTGAACTCATCTGACCATAGAACACTTTTCCACTTTGAAATAGTCCATTTTAAATGAGCCTTGGCCCACAGGACACGACGGCGCTTCTGGACCATGTTCACATATGGCTTCCTTCTTGCATGATAGAGCTTTAGTTGACAGATGGCACGGCGGATTGTGTTTACTGACAGTGGTTTCTGGAAGTATTCCTGGGCCCATTTAGTAATGTCAATGACAGAATCATGCCGATGAGTGATTCAGTGTCGTCTGAGGGCCCGAAGACCACAGGCATCCAACAAATGTCTTCGGCCTTGTCCCTTATGCACAGAGATTTCTCCAGTTTCTCTGAATCTTTTGATGATGTTATGCACTGTAGATGATGAGACTTGCAAAGCCTTTGCTATTTGACATTGAGGAATGTTGTTTTTAAAGTATTCCACAATCTTTTTACACACTCTTTCACAGATTGGAGAGCCTCTGCCCATCTTTACTTCTGAGAGACTCTTCCTCTCTAAGACATCCCTTTTACAGCTAATCATGTTACAGACCTGATGTTAATTAACTTAATTAGTTGCTAGATGTTCTCCCAGCTGAATCTTTTCAAAATGTATTGCTTTTTCAGCCCTTTGTTTCCCCCGTGCTAACTTTTTTTAAGACCTGTAGCAGGCATCAAATTTGAAATGAGCTCATTTAGTGGATAAAAGTGTAAAATTTCTCAATTTAAACATTTATGTTTTCTATGTTCTATTGTGAATAAAATATTGGCTCATGTGATTTGAAAGTCTTTTAGTTTTCATTTTATTCAAATTTAAAAAAATGTCCCAACATATCTGTAATTCAGGTTGTATTTACGGTAGGAAATTTACAAACTATCTTCATGGAACATGATCTTTACTTAATATCCTAATGATTTTTGTCATAAAAGAAAAATCGATAATTTTGACCCATACAGTGTATTGTTGGCTATTGCTACAAATATACCCGTGTGACTTATGACTGGTTTTGTGGTCCAGGGCCACATATGGCAGGACTTTTACTTTCTGACCCCTGGACTTTCCACCTCTGCTTAGAACAGGGGTGTCCAAACTTGTTTCGGGAGGGCCACTCCTCTAATCCTGACCCTCTAACCCTAAGACCCAAATTTAGAAAAAAAAAAATCTTTGAAAAAATAATTTCACCATTTATATGTTATTGTGAGAGCCCTCTAATGCAGAAATAAATTAGTTTTTAGTGAAATGTTGTAATATTACAACATTGGGCCTTTGGGGTAGTAGAATTTCAGTGATTTTACTAAGTGTCTGAACAAATCTAAAGAAGATCTAAGGGTCCATTTGCAGGGTATACTGCTCATGTAGCCCCATAACAGCAGCCTATATATCCATACAAAAATAATCACACAATAATAATAATCAGACAAGTCATGTTTTCATGAATATTATTTTTATTATAAAAATATGTTCAATCAAAACTATTTACTGGTATTTACAATGTCTAGCTCTGTTCATAGCATGTTCAATTCCCATCGTCTCATAATGATTTTATAAATGCTCCTTTCATTTGAAAACTGTACTTATTGGTGTTAGATGTCAGAGCCTTGATCATATCTTCTGACACAAACCTTCAGAAGTTCTCCAGTGGTGTGGTGTATGATGGGAGACTGCATCATTAGTGATATCCTCATCAGAGAAATTAATGTTGAGAGATAAAATCCTTTTTTCAGACAGCTATACTTTTCCAGTTCACAGGCATCTTTATATTACTTTTTATCATTTGTATCAGAATCCATCTCAAAGTCTCTGTTCCCATTTTGGATGGCATCAATGGCATCATATACATTATAAATTCATGACCTTAACCGTCTAGTGTCTTTCTGAAAAGAAAAAAAATATATTATTTTTAAGGCTAAATAATTGTTGAACTGTACTCAAGAACTGTTCCTGTGGCTCAGTGGTAGAGCATTGCGTTAGCAGCGCAAAAGGTTGTGGGTTCGATTCCCAGGGAACACACATAGTGATAAAACATGTATAGCCTGAATGCACTGTAAGTCGCTTTGGATAAAAGCGTCTGCTAAATGTAAATGTAACTGTAATAAAAGTAGTTTATTAAAGTAATAAATTAAATACAAATAACAGAACAACAAGACACAGGAAAACCAAAACTGGGAGTGTAATGAGAATGCAACCCAATGCAATGCCTTTGGAAGGGACAAAACCTGACATATAATGTAGCAAAATCTCCATACAAGTTCTTTGTGCATTGTTCTTTTTTTCTACTTGTTACTTTGCATTTTTTGTTCGAAAACCTTAATTCAAGCTGAACTGTTGTTAGAAAGAAATATGGATGGTTGACAAAAGATATCTTGCCTAGGGTATCTAAATATCCGTTTCCAAACCCTGATCACTATGCACAATAATTTAACACTGATTACAAAATGTACAGTCACAAGTGTGTTTGTATACAAATTATGCTTTTTGCAGCCACATAGTGTAGTTACCAGCATCAACCAGAAGGGGCTAATACTAGCCAGCTAAACCTTGACCACTTGAGAAAAACCACTGACAACCACTGATCTAAAAGTTCCTTGTGTGTTTTGTCATTGAACACTATACATAAAAACACAATGTATTAAAAACAATATAAAAACTTTATTCATTTTATGATAACATTAAAAGACTGAAGAGTGAGATGAGGTACATTAGATGGATGTTGATCAAATATGCACATTTAGGATGGTGTATTTCATGGAATGCTACATATTTGTGTATCTGACTGGAATCTGATCTAAATGATTGGCCACACTGTGTATCCAAACTGTTCAGATTCGATTTTTGTGTCCCATGATGCTCTTTGTTTAACGGAGTATCTACTGTATAAAGATGTTGTAAGACAACATGACATTGTTGCCATTGCTCTGGATTACCTACAGTATTATTACTGGATTATCTGTTCTGGATTATTATGTATTATTACTGGATTATTATATCTCCTAAGAGGCAGAGGCTTTATTCCATGTTACTGTCTCCACTCTCCACCAGTCTCAGTTCAAAGAGCAGTACATTTCTGCTCGACTTGCACTTCAAAACAACACAACCTTGTTTTTACAAAGACATTTGGTGTGTTTTCTACAAACAAATGTCTGATGTATTTACATTAAACAAGGCATGAGACAGTGGCAAAATCCAATCGGAGTGGTCAGACTTGAATCAGATTTCCAGAAATGTGATCTGAATAGGCCACAAATTAAATTATCTTGAAACAGATTAGTAAAAAGTTTTTTTTTTCTGTTCACATTTGCCAAATATGATCAGATTCCAATCAGATAAGCACAAAAATTTGGTCTGACAATCTGAACAAGGCTTATCAGGAGTCTGTTTGTGGGAGGAGCTTGTCACAAGTGTCCGGGCCATGGGGAATGCCTGGATTTTTGTAAATGACAGTGGAGTTTTCAGCTGCTTTGTTTGATTGAGCTGAACTGTGTTCAGATTCACAGACTGGTATGTAAGTGCAGGAATCTGGGTTGGAATGATATACAATCTGGTTTCTATGATTTTTATGTCTTAACCTGTGGGTTAGAAGGTGAAAACAATTAAAAAGAGGCTACAAAAAGTCTAAACTTCAAACCACAATAGATTTTATAAAACATACCACAAGAAAATGAATACTGCTACCAGGCAAAGGAGAATTATGCCTGTAACTCCACCTATTGTTGCTGGATGTTGAATAAAAAACAAAGAAACAAAAGGAACTGGTTTAAGAAAAAAACATTAATGAGCACAGAGTGGAGAAATATGATTTTTTTTTCAAGAAATGAACAGCAATAAATGGCACTCACATGTATAACCATCAGAAAAGACTGCCACTTTATTTCCTCCTAAATGAAAGAGATTTTAATTAGGTTAGTTTGTTCAGAAATTACAAATCTGTCATCGCTTTTTCACATTCATGTTGCTCCAAACCCAAATTAATTACTATAATGAAAAATTATGAAATGGAAAAATCAAAAACAGTGAGCTCCAAAAACACAAAACACACCATAAAAATATAGCCCATATGATTTCTATGCTATATTCCAAGTCTTCTGTAGCCACTGAGAAGATTTGTGTGAGGAACACAGAAAGATGTTATTCACTGAAAATCTTTCCTCCACCATATAACAACAAAATCTTAGCTCGTGTAGTGTACATAAGAACATACAAGAGCCAGTGATGTCAAATCTGTCTTCATGTGTTATGTTTTAATAAGTGCATGTGTAAAGAGCTATAGCAGAGGGGAAGATTTTCAATGAATAAATTGAATTTCCATTAACTAATAGGTACATACACCAATACTTACATAGTAAGTATATGGAAATAGGACTGTAAAATAAAGTGCACCATTTTACACAAACATTACACAGGAATGACCAGTTCTTCAAACTTTGTAAGCACTGTTGTGGAGAGCAATTTAGCATTAACTGTCCTACACAAGCAATTGAAAAACAGTCCTCTTTGTATTAGGTATGGTTAGGACTTACCAAGTACAGTAATGTGTCTTATTAGTTACCATATACAGATACTGTAAGGACGTGCCTGTTTGTCTGTAAGTACTACATTATTTACCATGTATATACATTAGAAAGTACAGTAAAGTATCTAATTAGTTACCATGTACGGGCACTACCTGTAAGTGACCGTTCTTAGCCACACTTGTCTGTAGTACAAACTAATTACATGCATATACGACTGTTAATTACAGCCGTGTTTCTTATTTGTTACCATGTACATACACTTCAGGTAAGTACCTTGTGTTCCCACTCATTTGCCTCTAGGTACAAGATATTTACCATGTATCTACCAGGGAAGTACACGTACTGTAAAATAAAGTGCTACCATTGTATCTATGAGTTACTACTAACAAAGAAATTACCTTCAGAAATAGTTGAGGTCCTCACAGATGCATTGATTCCTAACAAAAAAACAGGAGAAGGAAAATTAGGGCAGTAGTAGGACATCAGATAAGTTTTATATTATAAATGAAAAGCTTTCAGAAAGATGTTAATAATGGCGAGCAACTTCATGGATTGCAAGCCAACATATGCTAAACGGTTTAACTGACACTGCCATAGTATTTGTGTTAGTCTTGTTAACCTGTACTGAAAATGCAATATCATGAGTAATGCAGCGGGCTTTTAAGTAGGTCAAAAAGACCTATTTACTGTAAATGTCGAAAAAAAAAAAGATCATCAAATATGTAATTGAGTTGACTTATGAGTGGCCTTTATGTAAAAAATTGAATTCTAAAATGATGGTCTAAATTATAAAAATGTTTACCCTATGATGTGACCCCATGAAGGCATAGGCAGAAATCGGGTTGATTTTCTGAGGGTTGTCCCCCCTTAAAAATATAATTTGACCACTCAAATCAGAAAGAATGTGAAGGCTATGATGACAGCAATGAGCGGGAAGTTCAAGGCATTTGTGTGTTCCTTCTAGATACTGAATATTTTCAGCTGAAAGCATGATTTAAACAAGTACTACAACACTTATTCACATGCAATCGCTCTCTCAATAATACATTCAAACAAATGTAATCTTACAGTGCTACTTCATCTATATCCGATTTCGAATGAGCAGAAATCTGCAAGAAAGGCATCGATCAGCAGGTAAAATAACTGCCGAAAACGTAGTTATTTTCATCACAAACAGAATTTGCACTGCAAAAAGCAGCAATTATACCTTTTAATGCTGACAACCATGTTATTAGCTTGTCGTGGTAGGAAAAAAGTTTGCACACTAGTGTTTCAATAAGCCACTTTGAAACTCTCCTGTTATTTAATTTTTTAATATACGTTATGAACAGAACTGTGATATTTCAAACATAGGCCTACTGAAATAGTTTAGACGCGTAGCGGTGTTTCTGATATCGGTGAGCAGGAAATGGTGAACCCGGAGCGGAACTGGAGCGAGTGATTAAATGCTCGGAGTGCGGAGGGGAAAATGTTGACGCTCCACTCCGCTCACATACTCTGCTGGACACCGCCACACAAATATGGCTTTTTGTTAATGACTACAGGATTTAACACAGAGTAACAGCTCACTACCAGTAAAAAATAAACAAACACAACAACACTGTAACAGTCTGTCACAGGCAATTCTAGTTGCATTTTTCATTAATTAATTTCTTAAATTATCCTTTGACTATGTTCTGGCCCACCATCTAGTGGCAAAATATATTTTTTGGCCCGATGCCACACTTACTTGCCGACCCCTGGTGTAAAGAATGTATTAAGACAAGACTGAGATGAATCATGAAGTTAATTTAATGATTATTATTATTATCGATGCGGAGTGGAGAAGGGGTAGGATAAAAATAAGCTTATGCTTCTTCCTACTCCTTTTTGGACATGTATAAGTTAAAATTGTTTTGTATTGTGTTGTTTTTTGTTTTGTTTATTAGTTTTTATTGTATTTATTTTACATGTTCAAAATAAAGTCTCAAAGTCACCCACTACAACAAACACAGTGATAAGCCTATGCGTGAATAGGCTAATATTGTAGATCTACCATTGTGTTGGGTTTTGCTCAATATGATGTTATTATGAATTGACAGAGAAAAAACAAATGGCAAGATAATTTTTTTAAGTGCACCAAAATGCCAAGTACAAAAAGTCCCCATATTAAGGCAAAACATCTTTGTGTCCCCTTTGAAAAATTGCTCGAGAAATTTAGTTTATTGTCCCCCGTTAGATGAAATTTACGCCCATGTGTAAAGGAACAGCTCACCCCAAAGTAAATACAGCCATGTGATGTGTAACAGATTTAGCAAAATGCTCTTTTCAATACAATGACAGTAGATAACCAAAGCTGACAAAATAGCATCATAAAATTAGTCCAAAAGACTTCCAGGTTTCTGGAGTCTTCAATTTTTTTTCAAAAGGTTTTTCATTAGTTGTTGCTTGACAGCTGTGGCCAATATTGACTTTCATTATAAGGGCAGCTTGGACATTCTGTTGTTGATAACTAATTTTGCATTGGTGGTCCGATGGGAGGTAAAAAATTAACTTTGGGTGACCTTGTCCTTTACATATCAGAATCTGCACACAACATGACGTGGGTTCTTGTGCAGTGTGTCACTTTTTTTCTTTCTTTTTTTTTTTTTTTTTGTTATGTACATTGTGGGTTTCATGATATGGAGGTGTGAAGATATTCACCAACATTTTTTGTACATAACAGGAAGATCTTGTCAAAGTCTGGTATGCATCCTGTCTTGTTTCAAATTCAAGTTCAACACTGAGGTCTTTATATAACAAAAATTATTCGGGTAATGCAAAGTGGTCAGGGTCTCAACACACAAATCCCCACACTAAATTAGATCAAAGTTATTTGAGAACATTTGGAATTTAACTACATAGAAAATTAGCATGCAATATTCTAAAAAGGTTCTCTTTGAACACTTTTAGTTCATTGTTAAAAATACTGAATAGCAGATTCAATAAGAATGAACTGCAGCCAGTAAAAGTGTGTTTTGCATGTGCTATACAGTTCTGACTTAGTGCCCAATTCACCAAAGGAATTACGTAGATCAGGCAATGGCACAAACACACACACACACACACACAATGTGTGCTAATGACACAAACATACATAAAAGCTTAATAATTTCATCCCTTTAACTGGAAAAACAATCATATTCTTGTTCAAAATATACTTATGCAGGGGTTGGCAATCTCTTCACCAGGTCAAAATTACCATTGCTATAAAGCAGGGGCGTCATGCACTCATTATTTTTGAGGGGGCACGAGAGTTGGGGGAGCTGGGGGCTGGGGGGTTGTCATGTGACACACAGCAGCCGCAATAGTACTTATTTATTTTTTCCTTTTTATTCATAACATTCCCAGCTAGTCAGCTAGCGAGTGAAGAAAACACAGGCATTTTTGCGATGACTCATCTGAACGCCTCTGATTGGTCATTGCATTCATGAGCTCAACAGAATCGTGTGTGATTGGTTATAATGCGCAGTGCTGTAAAACGCGTCTGTGTCTGGCTCAGCATCAGCCAGCGAACACAGATTTGAATTTAGCAGCTGATGAGGACGCAATGAACGTTCTAATCACGCCTGTGATTGTATCAAATACAGAAAATATTATTCTGCTATTTTTTGTCTTTTGGAAGCTGAATTCAAAATCCACTTGGCTCAAAAATTTAAAGGGGCACGTGTCCCCTCACTTTGAATAGGCATGACGCCTCTGCTATAAAGTGCACATAAATGCAGGGGTTGGCAATGACTTCACCTATTTACAATTACCATTGCTATAAAGTGCACATAAACCTTTTCATTTTTTTTTATTTTTTTTTTATGTATATAGCCTTTCATGAGGCTACGTTTATTTACTGCCTAGTTTAATTTGGTGGTAATAGTGCAGTACAAATTGTGCCAGGCAATTTTTGCAAATAAAGAACAGTCTATATTGAGCCTACAGGAGGCATATTTGCATGAAAAGGAATGTCATTTAAATATTGACGACGCAGTGCAATTTCAGCCCTGCACTCAGTAAACTGGATTGCGATGGTTAGTGAATAAGACTTGAGTATTACGCTGATGTACCATGTGCAAAAATGGGTTTTACTGTTTATTGAATTCCTCTCTAAAGCCGGGCTCACACTACAAGAGTTTTAGGCCGATTTATTTCCGATTTTCCAGAGAATCTAAGAAAAAGTCTTGTCAAGGACCTCGGTCGGTTTCGATGTTCGCCGTGGATTATCTGTTAATGTGAGGTGTTTACAGATCGAATCTTGCACCTCTGGCTAAGATTACAACAGAACTTTCCAAATAGCCAATGCGTGACCATAAAACAAGCTGCTGTGCGGGTCCGGTGGATAGTGGAGATCCTGCGTGTGGAAGTTGTCCAATAACACGATGATCTATAAAATGTGTCGAAAACGTACCACAACCCTAAAGACAAAGACGAGCTCTGGGGTGAAATTGCCTTTGAACGTACCGGGTGAGTGTAGAAAGCTGCTAGCGCGCTAGCTGATGTGTGTATGTATAACATTTGAGGAAAGAAAATCTGCGAAGATTCTCCTTATGTGTGTGCTGTAACCGGATTTCATAATCGGTTAGGATTTTAAAACTCCTGTAGTCTGAGCCTGGCTTAATAAGTGTTAGAACACATATCTAAATAATGATTTAGCTTAATGAAGATTTATATGCAAATTCTGTCATCATTTATGTTTTTCCAAACCTCTATGACTTTTTCAAACTTGTTGCGACATGTCTTGCTGTAGGAAGATCGAATATGTACATGAGTAAATTAAGAGCTTGACAGCTCTTGGTCTTTATATACTATATGGAAAAGAGCAGAGTGAATATTCTGCTAAACTTCTCCTTTTGGGTTCTGTGGAAGAAAGAAAGTCATGTTGGCTTGGGATGACACAAGGGTGAGTAAATAATGACAGAATGTTAATTTTTGTGTTAACTAGTTAGCCCCATGCACCTTAACCCATCATATTAAATGGCTTCACCTGTTGTTGTAGTGAAAGAGCCTGACAGCGTATGTGATGATGTTGTTGTCATATATTCTTTGCTTGTGTAGCTGGTTGTTGTCTCATTGGTTGTTGTAATAGCCTCTTTTGTGTAGCTGGTTGTTGTCTCTTTTGTTGTGCTCATCAAAGTTGGCTGGCTGGTGGTTCTTCTTGATTTGGTTGTGACAACTTCATTTGTTGTTTTCAAAGCTATATGCCCTGTTGCCGGAGTGTGTCATGTAATTAACGTAACTGTTGGCCTACCCAAACAATATCAACACATACCGTACAAGCATAATGTAACATACCTGTGGTTGGCGAGCTTGTACCATGAAGTATGGGTTGCTTTCTTGTTGCTCTTTCTGTGGTGGATGATGTGAATTGTTGATGAGGTCTCTGGGTCTCTGCTAAAGCAAATAAATAATACAGGACATTTAAGTCAACAACTTATCTTGGTGATAGGGCTTAAGGGTGATGTGTGTGATTTAATACTGGTAATCCATTTGGTGTTCACATGCATAAATTATACACTGCACTTTTCAACAACATATACAGAAAAGACAGAGGAATTAGGAAAAATGGCACTAACTTGTGGCCACATGTGGCTTTTTGGGATCAGCTGCAAAGAAGAAACAATAAAATCAGTACACTGATAAACTTATATCTGTTAAGATGATTAAACCAACTTCTACATTTGAGAATCAAGTCATGTTTACTATCATGTCATGTGGTGAGCTGTTGCCAATAGTTATATTCAGTGATTTTCCTTTCTCATTACCATTGCTGTGTTTGCTAGAAAGTGCACTCAATCATTAATTGGTGGCAATAGTGCAGTGCAAATTGTTCTAGGCAATTTTTGTAAGTAAAGCACAGTCTGTATTAAGCCTAAAGTAGGCATGTTTGCACAAAAAGGAATGTTAATTGACTCCGTAAACTGGATTGTGATGGTTAGTGAATATTTCCTCCCCAAGGGTTAGAACACATATATATCTATGAAGATTAATGTGGAAATTCTGTAATCATTTATGTTTTTCCAAACCTCTATGACTTTTTCAAACTTGCTGCAACATGTCTTGCTGTAGAATGACAGCTCATTATATATAGGGTGGCCATATGTGCCGTTCATACGGGACACGTCCTGGCCAGGACTTTAATATTGCCTAAAACATCCAAAGTATTTTGACCAATAACATGCAGGTATTGTACGTAATCGACCAATCGTGGCGCTGCACGTGAGAAAGTGAGATCTACAGCAACGATCAAAGCGATGCAAATATGCACACGTGTTTGTTTGTTCGTTCGTTTGACTTGAAGCATCGCTGCGCACCGATCAAAAAAGACACCAAGGTAGGCGCAAGAGCGATTCGAAAGCATTAGGAGCCGTCTGCCCTGCTCTCTATAGCTCTCATGAATGTCACACAGCGATCTACCTGCACAGGGATATAAAACCTGGATATTTTAGGCAATATAGAAATCCTGGCAAGGACACGTCCCGTAAAAATGGCCCGTATGGTCACCCTAATTATATACTATGATGAAGATGGCACTTACATTTGGGAAACAAAAGACATAGAAGTCATGTCCACCAATTAAGAATTTGTTCCTGTGATTTATTAATTAATTTGCTCATTTTAGTTAAATACTGGCTACAATTTAGCTAAGGTAAAAACAAGGGGCAGACATGGCATGTCCAGGGGTCAAGTATCTTTGCAACAAACAAGACTCTTACGTATACACTTGAGAGGAAGGTCAGAGTGCCAGGATGCATTGCCATTTTG
This sequence comes from Aspiorhynchus laticeps, assembly GCA_023376895.1. Lineage (NCBI taxonomy): Eukaryota > Metazoa > Chordata > Actinopteri > Cypriniformes > Cyprinidae > Aspiorhynchus > Aspiorhynchus laticeps. The sequence continues at coordinate 10,490,403 of CM041805.1, forward strand.
TTGTTGAGTGCATCGGATCTGGTTGGATGTTCCTGCTTTCCTTACATAGCCCTCGGCACACTGAATGCGAATCTTGGCACCAATGTTTTGTGGTAAGTTTGACACAGGTAGCATGTTGTCTGCCAGTTCTGGTTTTCCACAGTCACCTGAGACAAAGTAAGAGAATTGTCACTAAAATATCACATATGAAACTCATGGACACAATCAAATTGACCAACACATTTGCAGTGTTTCCCACAGATTTACACTTTATGTGTGGCAGCACTTCCCCGGGGGGAAATATACATAATGTAAATAAAACGGCAGATGGTCATATTGAAAATGCAAATCCATTCCCTGCCAGCAGGTGGCGCATTTGAAACTGCAGAAATACAGCGGTTTCCATGGTAACGGCTGTACACAAAGCAGCACTGTGCTTATGAAAGCTAATTTATCAAGCATAATATGAAAGATGCAATGAAAATGACATCTAAACTTTTCTGAAGATAGTCAGTTCCCTTCAAAGATACATTCATATAAAAACACCTGCGCTGCGTTTTGACTTTAAAACATACAGTTTACTCAACGAAGTCAAAGCCTTTTGGAAAGTCTGTTTGTGGCAGTCAGTGTTGATATTGTGGCAGGCCGTCACAAATAAATGAATGTATGGGAAACACTGCATTTGCATATGTCAAGATGCAAAATCAACCTATTAATGGAAAACTTTGACCTAACAGGTAATGTGAAAACAAAAATGAAGTTTTGTTTGACTTACTAAGAAATAATATTATATATATATATTATATTGTATTTCACATTTTGAAATACAATTCAGCTGTCTGGCATCAGGTTAGTGGATATAAATATAAATGAAACTAACTGGGTGATCAGAAACTTGGCCCACCCACAGTGATACACTATCCTGATTTTGGGTTTGTGTAGCACCTACAACTGCAGTGGTGGGCCATCAGGGGCAGCAGGGCCTTCTCTGCTGGCCCTATAAAAGAAAAATGTTTTTATTGATTATTTAGTTATCATATCATTTGTGTAATGTCCACAAAATTGCCCATGATTAGTTTAGTTGAGGCTGAACTGGAATATCCTACATAAAAAAAAGTCTATAGTCAGCGCTACAGATAGTGCTACCCTTTTGTTGAAAGACGTCACAACTGATTTGTTACGAGCATTAGTGACAGAATCATCAGCCAATCAAATTTTGACGTTCAATGACAGCCAGCCCTCTGGGGCTAGCGAAGTGCCCAGTGCTACCCCCAGCATTAGACTGCCCCTTTCGTCAGGGATTTCCAAAGTACAAAAGTGAAATTCAATGAAAAGAAAATGACAATCTACACCAGATCTTGTTGCCGTTCTACTAAAAATGCTTTTTCAAGGCGCTCTTTTGCAGAAAAAAAGAGAATAACTGAGAAAGGAAGACCTACACCCAAACTGAATTTGCTAACAAAGGCCAGCAAAGGTTTAATGTGCCATTTCAAAGGTTGCAACTATGAGTGCTATGAGTAGCTAACAGCTAGCACCGAGCACAAGTTATTTTGTTGGCCGTGTTTACTTCTTAATATGAGTAAAGGGACATGGAATGAAGGTCCCATGGACTTTATTTACAAGTGACAGGTGAGTGCTTTATTATTTGATGAGTATTGTATCATGCACATTGTTATGGAGGTGTACGTGGTGCGTTGATAATACTGTGGTGCGGTGTGTGGATGTCCAGCGTTTGTACAGTTTTGCTGCTTTGGGTGCGTCGTTATTTTAGAGTGACATGAATGTGCATAGTGACGCGTGTACTGGCGGATTACTTTTACTGATCCATGTAGGGAAATTTACTCTGCATTTAACCCACCCTAATCTAGCTTACTATTGAAATTGTTGATCAGCCGTCATTGTTGTTGAGAGCCTGTGTGCGGCATTATATGCATGGCTACCGTTAGCTGTAACAGAGATGTGTAAGATGTGTACAGTTGCTTACTGAAGGCCCTGACTGAAACCCCACGGTACGCCACTGCAACTCTGCATATACTTCTGAAGGTTCTCAAAGTTTGAAATGATCCATGATCGTTAGTCTGATTATTACGACAGATTCTTTGTTGACATTGTCACAATGTAATGTCAGACCAGACATCAGTGCCACAGCCATTGGGTAAGTGTTGTTATGCTCTCAGTTCACATGGATTGTAAGGGACTTTTTTGGGGCAGTCAGTTTGTTGCAAGTGTTTACTTTGGCTGGTGTGAAGGCTGATACACATCAGAAAAACCAAACCCAAGTACATTTGAAAAAATGGCCTGGGTTTCATTTGACATATTATTAGCATCTCTGCTTTCTCCTGGTCACAAGGAAAATATGTTAGTGTGTTTTACTATTATGGTTAAAAGACATGGTGTTTTCATAGTTATTCATTTAAAAATCTAATCTTTTCTTGAAGATGGTATAAAAAGCTTTTCAAAACCATATGAGACCAACATGAATGCAACAAACTTAACATGCTGTTTGTTTAAAATCAACAAATTAAGTGTAAAAAAAAGTCAAAATAATTCTGGTACAAAAATCGTTGACTTCATTTGTGGTGCAAAAAATCTTCAGTACATTGTTGGACAAGACAGTACATATAGCTGTTAAAAAGGAGAGGTTAGAGTTACAGTTTGGAGGGGTTTGGCATCCCCCCCCGCTAATAGAATGAGGAAACAGTGGGACACACTATTTACAATCATTTATCTGACACATACATAGAATAAAAAACAGCCCTGAAACACAAATCACCTCAAAATATAGCGCTTATCTCACCAGCTTCGCTGATGTTCAGTAACTTAAGTGTGAGTAATCTCACTGAATTGGAAATTAGCTAAATTTGGATAACATGATTATTCTTTGGAAAAGCATTTGTGCAGTAAAGAGGTGCTTTTGTAATCTGTAGAAGTCATCTTCAACCACTCCTAGAAATATACATCATTTATTACATCCAATGTATGATACAAATACAAGATGGTATTAATAAACTGACTTATACTGTATATTGACCTTTTCACTCTTTTTTAAACAGTATATATTCCACTTTAGCTGAACAAAATGTAGGTTCTTATTCACTAAAAATCACACATCTTAACTGCAAGATGTCATTTTCGATGACACAACTTTCTGTAGCAGATAAAAAATGCCACATCCTTCTTTGTGTACATTTCTGAGAATGTTGTGTCTAGAGAAAAAAAGGCTGTTCTAAAGATTCTTTAACTCTTGAACAATAGAACAGTTAAATAACTATTATGTTCACTGTTGCTATATTAATAGGCTATTTATTTAATTATGACTCAGTTTTATTGGTTAGGGAAAGTAACTAAAACTGAAACCATGCACAAACGCATTTTATTTGTATTATTTACACATGCTGACATTTACAAGTAATCACCATGTTTCCCTCTTTTAAGATAATTAACCACAAAGTAAGAAGAATCAGTTTTAAAAAAAACTCTATAAGCAGAATGGTTGACTTAAAATGAATCATAATTAACAAATCATAATTAGAGGGAAATTAGTTGTTAACGTCTTAAAGACACTGTATGGTTTCAGAAAACAAGTGTTTATGGTGCTTTTTGGAGATTTATAGACTGGTCACCATAAACTGCTGTTGAATTAAAAAGAATTGCATGAAGATTCTTCAAAATTATCGTTTTGTGTTCAACATAATAGCACATGGGTTTCAACTATGAAGGAGAGTAAATAATTATTCCCTTAATTTAATATTTAGAATAAATATTGTAATGTAACAATTTAAACTTCTAATTTCCAAACAATCAGCTCAGATATCAGTACATAATAAAGTTTCTTTGCTGAACAAGTAAAGCTGATCATGGATTGCCATTGTGTAAATGCATACCTTTATTTGGACAAATATATATATTGTATATGTTGTATTTCACCACTTCTTTTATCTTTCCTCCAACGCTTGTTTAAATCGATTTATCAGTAATAAAGTCAACTGAAAACGATTGCTGATTGTTTTAATGGCTCAAATTCAGCAGTGTCCAATTCCTGCATTTACACCAACGGCATTGACCCTTTTTATCTACAAGCACAAAAAAATGGAAAAAGCTCGTTATTTAAACAAACAAAGAAAAACAAATAAATAAATATATAAGCAAGCTGCAAACAATATCATTATTATTTCCATAATACAGGGGCTGTCACATGAACGGGTTCACTAGGCTATTTCATATTCCATATTCAAGCTAAAGTTCCTTTACTAGTTTCTTTTTCCAAGACGTGGTTTCGGTTTTTTTTTACTTGAAGGCCCTCATGGAGAACGTGCTTTAGCCAAGATATTCAATTTATTAATAGCAGAATCCACAGTGAAGTAGTAACGCTGAGCCTCAACATAATATATGCAATAGGCTATGCAATAACGCTGTTCAGGTTTGCTCAACATGTATATCGGTATTTTTACGTAATGTTGATCCAAACTTACCGCTTGCTCTGGCAATATCATGCATATATGCCGCCGTTATGAAAATCAATTTAAGGAGCATGTCCACTTGTCACGGAGAATTCAGAGGGGTCGCCGATGGGTAAATCCTCATGAATGTATGTGAAATAACAGCGACTAGCAGAGCGGTGCGACATTTGTAGGTGTTTAAGTTGAAACGTCACATAACTTTCACTTTCACTTCTGGGCGAGTCCGTGAGACATGCGTGCAGGGCATACTATATCTGTAGTTCCTGAAGAAAATACTTACAGGGCACTAACGCTTCAAATGGACTTGTGACCTACAGTTAAGGGTAAGTAGCCTATATGTTTTTAAATGGTGTTATATATAGCCTACTGTAAATGAAAGACTACACCACAGCTGCCAGTCATGTGGGTATCGTGACGCTGAGCGTATGTGTTTTCTATATCATGGTCAATGTAAGACTAGATAGTGAAACAGATGCCAGAAAGAAAGGACCAATCCCAATTCAGTATGCAAATACATGCAAAAGAGAGAGAGAATCCTCAACGCTTATTGGACAAAAATGAGCAAAAGCTCTGTCTCCTTAACTTAATTAACCATCACTTATTCTCTCCATTAATATAGTCCACTTATAAGGGGTAAATGAAAATGAGCCAGCGATTTTGGACATGGAGTGTTTTTGCATAGTTTGTGCTTTCTGTTTAATAACTATATAAAAAAGCAAATGCTGTAATTTGATTTGTGTCATGTGCAGTCATTTACTGCCAAAATTCTGCTCTCCTTTTCTTCCCAGAATTCATAGGCTCTTTTACATACAGTATAACCTTAAAATGCCCAGATTGATTTTTCATGCTGTTCGCAAAGGACATGAAAGGTGCCATAGAATGGAAAACTGTATTTGCCTTGGCATAGTTGAATAATAAGAGTTCTGTACATGGAAATGACATACAGTGAGCCTCAAACACCATTGTTTCCTCCTCCTTATGTAAATCTCGTGAATGCAAAATACCACTGAAAAATAGGCAAATCAGAACATAACACCATCTGTGATGTAAGAGTCGATCACTAATAGTTACGCCCCCAACATTTGCATATACCCGCCCATGTTCTAGGCCAGCCGCCAGCCGAACCATCAGAAGTTCTGCAGGTATTGTGAAGAAACAAGCGAGGACAACAGCGTATACAACAGTTCCAGGCTGTGCGGGGGATGTGAAATGCAGGGATGGGTTAGTGTCTGTATTCAGAAAGGCACGGAAAGCAAATAACGTATTCTAATAAAATAACAAGAGCCACTAAAGGGACATGGTTAGCTTCTTGCTAGCGGTAGCCTGTTACATTACAGTGCATAAGATTTCACTTACCAAATAAACAGAGTAAGGAGAGATGACTGAGGATGATGGCGAATTATTTACAGATCCTGAGCTCCACTGATGAGCATCTGATCTTATAAAATGTGTAGTACCTGCATTAGTGAATCTCAAAAGTGAAAGTGAAAGTAAAAAGCGATTGTGCATTCCAAAGCAGTTTCAATGCCCTGCATATTAATAGCGGCTCCCTGATGCCCGCATTTTATTTACAGTATAATTACCCAACGATATAACTGCGCGAGAAAGTATTGAAATATATTTATTTTCCCTGTATTTCCTTCCTGCTGTGTGAGCTACTGAAATGCTAAGCAGGGTTGAGCCTGGTCAGTATCTGGATAGGAGACCTCCTGGGAAAACTATAGGTTGCTGCTGGAAGAGGTGCTATGGAGGCCAGCAGGGGGTGTTCACCCTGTGGTATGTGTGGGTCCTAATGCCCCAGTATAGTGACGGGGACACTAGGGGTGTGAGAAAATATCGATACACGTGATTATCGCGATATTTTGTTTGGCGATACTGTATCGATTCTCAAAAACGGAATATCGATATTTAAAAAAAATAAATAATAATCATACAGGATTCATGGCAGTTGTTTCGTTTTGAGTTTATATCCCGACCGCTAGATAGCAGTCTTCATCTCTGAACTTAAACAGTGACAGGAAATACTAGCATTAGAGCACACTGTCACGGTGCACACAGCAGGGAGAGACGAGGAGGTACTTCAAAATAATAGTCTTTAATGACACCATCAAGGGTAGACAGGGCAAGGTAGACAAGTAGAAACACCGGGAATGACGAGTAGACCAGCCGAAATGGAATACAAAAGACAGGACTTAAATACACATGGTAATTAACACAAATCACACACACCTGGAACTGAATTAACTAATAATGACATGAAACGAGGACAGGAAACTAACCATATAAGGAAACAAGCGGCGGAAACACAAGACAGAGGTCTGACACACACCACTAATGTTAGCGTTAATATAGTTGAGATGGGTCTGGCTGCAGACCATGGGCGAGTGGAGCTCCACTCTTGAACAGGAAATATGTCACCTCCACTCAGTGTTGCCAAGTCTGCGGTTTTCCCTCGGATTTAGTTTTTTTTAGTTTTTTGTTTTTTATTGATGTCAAAACACTTAACAAGCACATAACCATAACAATCTTAAAAACAATAGAGTACAAAATAGAAAGTAAAAAAATAAACCAAAAGACAACAAATAAATAAATAACATAAACCAAAGGGGGGAAAATGTTAAATATTGAAAGACATTTTTGACTTTTGAATGATTTAAAAAAAAAAAAAAGCCCATTAAAGACAAAACTTAAGAATTATATAGTCAACCAGAAAAATTGACAGTACTGGGTTCTTACCCAAAAATTTACACTTGTGATTAAAACATTTGCCAAGTATAATAAAAAGATTAACAATATATTGAATACAGGAGTTAGAGTTATAATAAAAGAAAATTATATCAAAAGTGTTGATACATAATCTAACATTTGTTTTATCTGAGATAGATACATAACTCATTCCAAAAAAATTAACAAACACATTCACAAAAAAAGATGTACAATGGTCTCTTCTATATAACAGAAAGTACTTTTTCCCCCCAATATTTTGCATATACGTATTAAGTACACTATTACAAGGGTAGCATCTATGTAATATTTTAAATGTGACTTCTTTTATTTTGTTTATAAATAAATATTTGTGCGGAAGAGACCAAGCAACATTCCAATTAACATTGTGCAATGCCATCCATTTAAAAGAATACGCTGGAATATATTTTTTGTTGATATGATTTCAAACAAAGCGGTTATTGAATTTGTCCTCAACAATCGAAATCCCTTCTACTGAAATAGAATTGTTAGGCCTATAGAAACAGGATTTAAGGTTTGCTCTCCTTTCAATAGAGTTTTTATACCAATAGGAATGGCATTAAATACAATGTTATATTCTTTTAATCAAATTTCCTGGAAAATTCTGAAAATTAATATATAGCTGACATTTGTCATCTATCATCTATCAAAAATATAGATTTTTATTTTTACAAAATTAGTTTTAAGGCAGTCTTTGCCCGGACCAACATGGCGGACGCGAATGTCCGCTCTTGAGTGGAGCTCCACGCGCCCTGTCTGCAGCCAGACCCTCTTGATATAGTTCGCTGCCAGTAATGGAGGATGAAAGAACTGTTCTCGTGTCGGTGTACAAAGCTGAAGTGTGGCGTCATTGGGCTTTTGTGGTAATGTCCGCCCCGGGACCGCAGCGCGGGCGTCACCTCAGTTCCGCCGCTTGCCGCATCCCGTGTGAAAAGCCTTCGCTCGCGCGGGGCGCGGCGGGCGGCAGGGTCGCTGTGCGGCTGCAGCTATCTCTCGTGTTGGGGAGGTTTTGTATAGTTGGGAGTGCTCGCGTTGCAGTCTCGGCGATTTCACGCAGAATATAAATACAAACTGAAAAACCTGTGAAATCCAAGTTGAAAAGTTCTGAGAATGTTCAACATCTTGTATTTATTTTATTGTTTTACATTTGTTTTGTTTTCATTAGGAATCCAGCAAGCAATTTATTTTTCATTAATACTAAGCAGATGGATTTTTTTGTTCAGATCAAAATGTTATGACATTGTATAATACAAGTGTAAACTTGAAAACTGGGAACCTTTAAAGCAGGGTATTATATAAGGTCTTTTAAAAAAAATACATTTTATACATACATTTAACTACAGAATCCTGCAAGCACTTTAATTTTTCCCCCTTGACTCGTACTGCACAAAAAGTGGTTCAATAATGTTGAATATTACAGGGACTGATTATTGCAAATGCAGATCCCAGTGTGTTCTGGTTAAACAATTTTTGTTTATTTATTTATTGCTAAGGTTTGCATATAGTGGTGTGCTCTTAATGACAGCTTTCCTAAAAATAAATCCTATTCCTAAAATAAGAAATATCCCAATATATCGCCATGCTTACAGTTTCGCAATATATCGTATCGCAACCCCTGTATCGTGATACGTATCGTATCGCCAGATTCTTGACAATACACAGCCCTAGGGGACACTACAACAAGTACCGTCCTTCGGATGAGATGTTAAACCGAGGTCCTGACTCTCTGTGGTCATTAAAAATCCCAGGATGTCTTTCGAAAAGAGTAGAGGTGTGACCTCGGCATCCTGGCCAAATTTGCCCACTGGCCTCTGACCATCATGGCCTCCTAACAATCCCCATCTCTACTGATTGGCTTCATCCAGGTGGATGCTGCACATTGGTGGTGGTTGAGGAGATCCCCTCTTACAATGTAAAGCGATCTGAGTGTCTAGAAAAGCGCTATATAAATGTAATGAATTATTATTATTCTTTTATTGTTATTCCACATATTCATATTACTGTCTTATGTTACTCATATCCAGTGTTGGGGGTAACGCATTACAAGTAACGCGAGTTACGTAATAATATTACTTTTTTCAAGTAACTAGTAAAGTAACGCATTACTTTTTAATTTACAAGAAAATATCTGAGTTACTTTTTCAAAAAAGTAACGCAAGTTACTTTTTTCCCATTTATTGACTGATAGTTGAAAAACTAACTGAAATAAAATAATAATTAACAAAAATTAACAATCGTTTTCATAATCATTACGTTCTCACCCCTTGGCGGAAAAATATTTGAGTTGTGTGACAGTTTAGGGAAATACCTGTAAATGGCGCATCACACACATGGGGTTATCTGACGGAGAGACGCAAAGCAGTTTAAAGCAGAGTCCTGTACGGGTCCTGTTTGATAAACATACACCAGCAGAACTTAACAGAACACCCGACCCGTTATCCCACAGCAGCACTCATTTAATTCTGTACCAGACCAGAACCGTTTGACATAAAGACCGCGAGTCGCGACCCGAACCGCACACGCATTAATCTACAACATCAGGTAGGCAAACTTATTCATTTTCTCGTGTAACACAAGCAATCAAACCAACATTAGGCATTCTAATGGCTGGAATACACTACACAACTTTTAAAATCTGAACAGATTTTTAAAACACTAGGCATCATACACTTACCGACTTTGCAAATAGTGACAAAGGAAAACTGGCCATCATACACTACATGACTGAGGATCATACACTAGCAGACTTTCAAGTCTGTCCGATCACAGAAACATGCGCCTTGTTGCTAGGAGACGCGTGACGGATGAAACAATCATGGACGTGCAGGAAATGAGCGCAGTAATTTTTGTAGCGACTCAAGAGAAAAAACAAGCCAAGCGCATTTGGATGCGGTCTTGGGTGGGTAGACGTGGCCAGTATGGTCTCTACAAATTACAGCGGGAGTTAGAGGTGAGTAGCGCGATCAGTCAATTGTTTTGTCTATGCTGATGAGTCAAATACTGACTATTGACATTTTATCAGGCTACGTATCCACTTATCACGAAAAAGCGTTGATGTCGAGCCATGGGTAATGATAAATATTAACATAATAATGAATGAATCGAGATAAATGTTTACTCCAGAATGTGGTTTGCTAATTATGTCAAGACCCCCCCTAGCTGAGGGTTGTCCCCCCTAAAAATATGATTAAAAAAACATGCTGTGTATTGTAAATAATGTTTTATACTTAAAATAATTGTGTAAGAAGTAAAACAGCATAAACGCAAACGGGGCAAAAATGCGTTTTACTGAACATTTTGAGTCTCCCCCTCCCTTACCTCACAGTGCTTTGGTCCAAATGCTTTCCTCTTTTATATCATACAAGTCCAGTGAGAAAGAACAAAGCCTCAGTAGTTGTGGAACTCCAGTAAGGCTGTCGATTTTATTCACTTAAACATCGGATGAAGTGATTATTTTCTCTTTGTGAGAGCAGCGTGTTTTTGAGAGGGCAAATAAATCTGCGTGCGAGGGAAGAGATTCACTAAGTGATAGCAACAGAGGCTATTTACACTAAGTGCAAATAGCAGCATTTTTTGTGATATGCTATTTACACTAAGTGCAATCTATTTACACTGTTAGGATTTTCTGCTATTTATACTACTTATTGCAAATAGTGTCAATTATCTGCACCTCAGTATTGTAGTACATTTTAAAACAGTACGCAATAACTTATTGAGTGTAAATTCAAATTTTAATTCAAATTATTAAATGGAGACCACCTTATTGGGACAATAAAGCCCTCCCTACACCTACACTAACCCTACCCGATACTTTATTTTAACATTTTTGGTTATTTCCTTTATTTTTATTGAAAATAAATGCTTTTCTGATGTGATTTGAAATTCGATAAGGGAGAAAAAAAGTTCGGCAAAAGGTAGATTCGAACCCGGGATGATTGCGTCAACATGAGCTCTAGGTACACATTTTACCGTCTGCGCCACTCGAGCGGAGGACAGTGAACAGTCTTTTGTAATGTTGAACAGCCGAATCACACGTTGGTGGGCGGAGTTAGTGTAAATAGACACAGGCACGTGCTTTCGCGCTACAATAATGCACTCTCGACATTTGTCATTACAATAACGCCTCAGTCTCCCTTCTGCACCAGTAACGTTAGCTTTCCTCTGTGTATACATATCCTTACAAGTACAATTTTAGCTGTATTATTTGTGTCCCCTTCAAAAACTGCTCTTGAGAAATTTTATGTATATTGTCCCCCACTACTGTTAGATGAAATTTACGCCCCCGTCTGTAGCGATCGCCGCCCAACTTTTTTCTTTGTCTGTCCGGTTATGATAAGAGTTGTCATTTACATTATAAAGGCACTCATGTTCCTGCCAGAGATTAATTAATTTTTCCTCCATGGCGGAGCTCCACTTGGTGGTGTATGTCTCCATTTCTTCTCTTGTGCTGGTCAGCGCCTATCCGGTTGCCATAGCGACGCGTCATATACTATATGTGTTCCAAAATCGGCCGAAAATATCAAACATGGTTTGATATCTATGACTGGATAGAATCAAAATCTGAAGCTAAAAAATCAGAGTCTGTGGCCATCGTACACCACGCGATTTTCTGTGGAATCTGTCAGCTGTAATCTGCAGACTGGCTCTGACTTTCCTTGACCAACTTGTTCAGACTGTAAAATCGGGGGGAAATCGGGGCAAAAATCGCGTAGTGTATTCCAGGCTTTAGTTGGTGCTTTGAAGAAAAACAGACACGCAGAGCAACGTGATAATTAACAGAAAAAAAAGATGAGAACGTGCATCCTTTCTGTAAACAATACAAAACTTGGCCTAGCATCTCGTGATCACTCTGCCAAACTTTAGAACAAATATGCATAGGCTAAATCACATCATACACATGCTTATAATTCTTCATAAATAAAGAAAAGAACATAGTCAAATATGAGCCTTTACTGCGATTGTCGTTATTATTGAATTTCATTAGTCATTAGTCATAATTCATTAGATGATTTATGCGCGGCTGTTCATGGAAAAGTGAGCAAGACACGACAATACCATGATTATGGTTAAATAAGAAAAAATACATCTAATATAACGAAATTAGGCTACATTTATTTTCATATTAATATCTCAACACACCATTAGATTACATTATCGCAACTTGTGTAGATTTATGCGTTTCAGCATGCGTTAATTTTGTGTCGCTAAACGTTTGCCTCAATAAATTAAATTATGCCTCGTCTTTCTTTGGCCTTCACTCTGGAAGTGATCTGTTGATTCTGCTAAACTTAAATTAAAACCGAAACTAAACGATATAAAAACTAAATAAAAATGTGTTCACAAAATAAAAACTAAACTAAAACTAACAAAATATTAATGAAACTAATAAAAACTAAACTGAATTTTATAGCAAATTTGAAAACGATATTAGTAGTTCTAGACTAAATGTGAATGTGCTTTAATTCATCCCACTCGCAAAAAAATGATTTAGTATTCATCAAAATGAATTAAAACGGTGAAATGCAAACACAGAATATGACACAAACTTGCAATAATTAAATATGTTAAACAACACACATGCATCTAATCCCATTTTATTAACCAATGTCTTTGCTGCTGACCTTTGATGATCCAGTTCAATCATACTGATAAGAAAAAATGTCTTTAGATAAACTAACAATTGTGCTTCATTGTTTTTTTTTATTGCTGAAGAGTGTTGAACTTCTTCTCCTGCGCTCTACTCTTCACACGTGAATTTACTCTTCCTTCAGCCTGAGGTTTATTCATTACACTTTTTGGTGTTGAAAGGGCTTTACATTTGCTATAATTACAACTTCTTGTATTAAAAACAATCAAGCCCTGCTCATATTTAAAAAGTAACGCAAAAGTAACGTAACGCATTACTTTCCTAAAAAAGTAACTAAGTAACGTAATTAGTTACTTTTTTAGGGAGTAACGCAATATTGTAATGCATTACTTTTAAAAGTAACTTTCCCCAACACTGCTCATGTCTATATGTATTATTCATTCATTTCCTTAATTCCATTTATACTCATATTCCATTGATGTAGTATTTTTCTCCTAAGATTTGACACATAAAGGTACATTTTGTTATGATTAAAAAGTGTTTATAGTATGATGGAAACTTGTTCTCAGCAAAAATATATATATTTTTTGTCTTTTTGTTTTTCAGTGTTCTTTTCCAAAAGCTTATATTTGCAAGATGATATCTGAAGATTGCTCAACTCTTGTTTCCAGAAGGATGTAAAACCACAACCCATGTCTCTATTTTTATCTGACTTCTACCTACTGCATTTCACAGGTCATGACAATGTAACATGAACTTAATTCAGCTTTGGTAGGGGAAATATTTGAAAATACGTAGATAATGACATAATGGATAAATTCATTTGACATTTATCGGTCAAAAATATCTCATGATGTTGTAAGAGGATGTAAGTCTATTCCTCTTGGCTTTTTAGGCAGCTTCTTCTTTTGTCTGCTTGCATCACATGCGACAAAGGCATATGTCTTTTGACTTCTGAAGATTATTATACTTCGATTTAAATTACTCTCTCAGACATTTTAGCAGAATATACTCAGTTTGGATTTTGTATTAATTTTCAATCATTTTCTTTCATTTTAATTTTTCATTATGATTATCATCTTGTAATTGTTATCATTTATAATTTTACTTTCAATAAATACAAATTTTATTGAAAGTCTTTATCTGCCTGGATCTCTCCCTTTGCATCACTACTGCTTAAAATTTTGTGGTCATAAAGAAACCACGTGTAACACAGTTCCGGCTCTTCTGAATTTGAAACTTTGGCATATCGCCACTTTTTCTTGCGTACCTGCACTTCTCGCATGTTGCTGTTACTTTGCTAGTCTGAGTCAAAACATCAGAAAACAAGTGCACAAGAATGTCCCAGGTCTGAGAAATGCCAAATGTCAGTGGCCTTAGCTCACACTAAATCCACACTATGGGCTTTTCCAAATCACCACACTTGTGGTCTTTGCACTTGACCACGTTTCTACTAACATGACGTATTTCCTGTATTTGGCCCAGGTGTTCAATTAGGTGTGAAGACAAGTGTGTGTAGAACCTTTCATTACCCGATAGGACACACTTATAGTGTAGTAAAAAATGCAAATGTTGACAGAGCTTTATTTTCATTTTCAATACTTTGCATTTTAAAATGAACTTCTAAATGTCTGTTCGGCAGTCTCTGTAACAGATGACACAATTTAGTAATTGTGGTGCTTCTGATTAAGTGATAAAAAGCAGTTGCAAATGTTGTAAAAAAATAAATAAAGATAGTTGTGCCAATTTATTTACGTATAGCTCTTCATCATTTTAGGCTCAAAACATCACCTGTGGTGAGAACATAAATAAATATGTTTCTACTTTTGGAGCAGTGGTGTGCCAACTTTGCTCTTCCTGTTTGAAGTTTGTGTGGTTGACCACCCACATTGAGCTTTTGACCTGTTGGATGTGCGCACTTTGATTGTAGGCTAAAAAAAATAAACATACTCATATTTGCATCTATATGCAACAATTCATGTTTTATTAGCAAATTATATGTAATATCTAATTATTATTAATATTTAACTTACACTGCAAATGTTTCCCCGACCTCTCATGAGATCTCAGCAAAAAGCCTCATGATTTATTTCTAGAACATGATGCATGATACGCTTAGCCTTGAATACCGCTCGGTACGGCTGGGCGATAAAACGATAACAATAATTATGGCTATATAATTTTCCTCGTTAAACAATAACAAGAGTTCGATAAATGTTCAATGTAATGTTTATGCTGTAAAAGCGGAACGAGTGAAATGGGTGAGATGCCATTGGAGCTTCATAGATTAAAATTCAAATTGGTTTACTGGGCAACTATAAAGGGGCATTCAGAAATACACCCAATTACAAGATTGCTATTAAATTGCTGGGAGCATGAATATGTTATTTTGAATGGTTTCGGATGGAGAGCAAATAAAGAGGCGCATCAAACTGAAATAAATAACTGTTATTTGATCAACTGTAGTGCCAGCAACACCACCATGGTAATTTCCAATGCCTGTAGTTGACTTTCTGATTATAATGACTATTAAAGATAAAGGTAATATTATGAGATTAATAATATTAATATAATGAGAGTAAAGGACACCAGCATCTATACAATATTCAGGGATTAGTTGGATGTGAGAAGAAATGTTTTGAAAGTAGAAGAGAAGACGGTGTAATATCCGGTCTTAGAATTGGCCACTCTGCACTTAATCAGTCACTTCTTATCATTGGAAAACATGAGTCCGGATGTTGTGTCAGATGTGAGCAAATTGAATCAGTAGAGTATGTCAAAATAAAATGCAAAGGATATGAGACTGAAAGACAACAATAAATAGAAGCTCTTGGAAATACAGGAATAAAACTTTCATTGAAAATTGAAAAATCTGTTAAATAAAGATGCAAGAGTGTTCAATATACTGATAATATATCTAAATGACACAGGATTAATTAACAGGATTTAACAAGAATATGTAACCTTTTATTATTATTATTATTATTATATTCCTCTTTTCTTTTAATTCCCCTCAACATCAATGCTCCACACTCCAACCCAGTAGGTGGCGGAATATGCACCAAAAGCTGGTTTGCCAACTCTCATATAACGTTAAAGTAGAAGAAGAAATGTGAGGGTTAAAGGGTTACTCCACCCCACAATGAAAACTGTGTCATTAATCACTTACCCGATGTCGTTCCAAACCCGTAAAAGCTTTGTTCATCTTCTGAAAAATGCAAAAATATTCTCGGCGCTTCATAACAGTCAGATGGAACCACTGATGGCAGATGGACTATTTTGACGATGCTTTTCATACTTTTCTGGGCCTTGACAGTGTTATTTACTTGGCAGTCAATGGGACAGTCACAAGCCTCACGGTTTTCATCCAAAATATCTTAAATTGTGTTCTGAAGACGAACAAAGCTTTTACAGGTTTGTAACGACATGGGGGTAAGTGATTAATGACAAAATTTTCATTGTGGGGTGGAGTATCCCTTTAAGGCTAGAATGGATACAGCTACTGGGCACGCACACATATAGCATAATTTTTGGTCACACTGTACAACTGAGTGAAGAACACAAATGACACAAGCGATTTAAACTAGTTTAAAGCCAGATGAAACAGCGCTCAGGAGAAACACTGTGCGCAACGATACAGTCAGAAGACTTTACAATCTACAAATCACCATCATTTACCATTGATTACTGTACTAACAGTAACTACACCATGATATTGTGGCAGAAATTTGTTATATTCATATTGAATTTTTATCATTTTATTAAAGATGGGGTAAGCGATTTCTGGTAGCATATGTTGACATGTGAAATCACCAAAACAAACACGCCCCTACCCCAAAAGGGTCTCGCCCCTATTTTGATAGCTCCGCCCCACACATACGTGCGGCAACGATTAGTTCTGTGAAACAAAGCAAAACTCATTATAATCAGTGATGCTGTCTACACTGGATGCTGCGCCGCGACACGACAGATCCCCAACAGTAAACTGCTGCTGCGTTCTATTTATGACGTATTGACACAAATTTCAAATGATTATCAATGGTCGCTTTGTGACGTCCAGTGTACACGGTGTAAGCCTTCTTTTGTGCGCTAGTGATGTGTGTTGGTTAGTGTGCATCAATTAAAGCAGAGCATTAATATGGAACGGTGATTAAACTGACTTGGAACAACCTGTGCATTAAACGGTTATACTGCATACCTGCCAGCCAATCAGAATCCAGTATTCAGACAGACCATGGAATACGTGGTTTTAACTGTGGTTATCATGCTCGAAATGTATGCCACTATGGAAGACCAATGGTTCATTTTAATAAAACTCAAACAGTAAGATTTGACCATATAAAAATAAGGTTGTTGCAATTTTGTTTTGTTTTGAAGATACGTGTAAAAGTCAGGCAACACCTGTTTCATGATTTGAAACAATATCACTCATTAAAACATGCAGAATTTTGTTAAAATATTTATTTTTCTATATCTATGCTCATGCCCACTTGAACACTTGAATCAAATACAGTAAATAAGTCATAAGTAATTTCAAATAATGAAAGTCAGTTTGTTTTCTTGATAATATGATCCTTACAAAATAAGGCAGCAATAAACCATATAACAAACATAATCCCCTGGTTTCACAGACAAGGTTTAAGATAGTCCCAGACTAAAATGCATGTTTGAGCTGTCTCAACTGAAAATATCTTGCTCTGACATATCTTAAAATATGTCAGTGTCATTGTTCTGTGTCAAGATGCACACTTTAATGTTTTCTTCCAAGGCATTTTTGTAAAAGTTGCTTAAATGTCTTAATTTAACTAAAGCCTAGTCCTGGCTTAAGCTAAACCCCGTTTGTGAACCAGGTCCAATATAGTATAGGCTTCATTGGCAGGATGCTATATTCTGCATTAATTCAAACAAAAGCAAAATAATAATAATACATAAATAAAATACATAAACAAACAATTAATTAGTAACAGATGAGTAATTTAATGTAGATTACTATATTAATTAATACAATGCTATAATAATATAATAGGCCTACAGCCTAGCTTACCTGTTGTTGTCATGGTTTTTGCGTGATATTCTGTCTATAATGTAAATAAAGGGGAAAGTATTACACCATCGTCCATGATTTCCTTATGAAGACTCGAATCAATCATTAGGGTCACGCGAAATTTTAAGATCCAGTTCCCGCTATTAAAAAAACATTATGACTTCTGCCTCAGTAAACTCCTAATGTAGATGCTTATTAATAGTTAGTAAGGTAGTTTAGGTATTGGGTAGGATTACAGATGTAGAATATGCTCATGCAGAATATGTGCTTTATAAGTACTAATAAACAGACAATATGTTAATAATAGTCGTGCTATAAGTAACTAGTTAACAGTGAGAATTGCTCCCTATACTAAAGTGTTACCAACATTAGCCTGTTTACTTACATGTCCGCAGATTAATCGATAGGTTACCACAGCCACGTCACCGCAGACTGCCGTCACACAACATGCCAACGTTTGTGAATATTGTTTTTCTGTTCACTGCGATGGAAGGCTTTGCAAAATACATAAAATAATAAAATCAAACACAATTAATAAAAAAAGAAATTAAAAAGTGAGATTTAAACTTCGTGACGTCTGGCCACAGTTGGTGATGTCATTCGTCCGCGACATCACGCTCGTAGCATGTTATGCTAAACGACGAGGATTTATTTTCGTTAAAGGTGTGTATCTAACTTCATATATTTGCCAGATAAAGTGGATTAGTGATTAAAGGTTGGACAGTAGACATTTAGTCTATTTATATGGTACAATAATCGTTGCAAGCCGCATGGAAAGTGAATGCTAAATATATAATTAATTATTTTCTGTAAAAACAATCTTTTATTATTATTTATAAGGGAAATTCTAGCTGCAGGTTAATTTAGACGGTGATTTTATGTTTAGAATGTAGACGCATGCCTAATTTACTTATTTAGTGAATACGCTCGCTTTTGTTCATAACACACCGATGTTTTGAGTGTTTAAACGTGTGTTTAATCAGATGTGTGTTTCAGAGTTTGTGTTTGGGAAGGAGGTAACATGTCTTTATATGATGATTTGGGGGTCGCAACAAACGACACTAAAACAGAAGGGTGGTCTAAAAACTTCAAACTGCTTCAGTCTCAGCTGAAAGTGAAGAAAGCTACACTAACACAAGCAAAGGTGGGTCAATGTTTGTCATGCTTTACAATGATAATACAGTCCACAGGAAATTACTACAGATCTTTATATTTATAACTTAAGAGTACAAGTATCTGTGTTGAGAGAAATTGATCTGATTTTGTTTTTTACATAATTATCCAGTAATCACAATGACTGAAAAAGTTATGGAAATTAATTCTTGTGACATGTTAAGTCAAAAGGTGTGAGAACCAATAAATGAATCTGACATCTTTTGTAGACTCAGAAGATGAGACAGTCCAATGTTCTCGCTCCGGTTATTGATCTGAAGAGAGGAAGTGCTGTAGATGACAGACAGATCTCTGATACACCTCCACACATTGCAGTAGGAATGAAGGTAAACAGTGTGTATATTACTGGCTGATTATTGGCATCAAGGGCTGCACGATTTTGATTTATTTATTTAGATATACTGCAGCCCTACTGGCATCTCTTAGCGCAAAGTTTATTATGCTCTTAAAATGCTGGCATCACGGTGTTTGGCCTGTTAAAACCCCAAAACCTCCACACAGCAATATATTACAATATAAGTTAATGAGGATTTCACACTAAGTGGTTCATTAAATTGCTGGTTCATGCATTTCCTTTGACTGTGTGGCTGTTAGGACTCGACATCAGTTGGGTTTTCATCCGGAGATGTGCTGATTCCTTTGGCTGATGAGTATGACCCCATGTTTCCCAACGACTATGAGAAAGTGGTGAAGAGACACCGAGAAGAACGACAAAGACAGAGAGAACAGGAGCGACAGAAAGAAATTGAGGAGAGAGAGAAGTACGCATCCATGATTTTTCCATGAATTTGTTCAGAAAATGTTTTGTTATATCTGTTAATGGATTGACCAATATGGATTTTTTTGATGACTGATGCCATTATCTTAGAGACAACTCTGGCAAATATATAAGATATCAGAATATTTTGTTTAACGATAGTAAATAATACAACCATGACGATTATTAATTTTGCATAATGTCTACTATGCATAAAAGTTTGCCTCTTTTGATGTGTATTTTACACACCGTGCTTTGCTGGATCCAAAATACGTCACTTGTTCACTCATTCACTGTTTATTACACAAAGATGCACAAACGTTTGCAAAAAATGAATCAATTTATAGACAGTACTTTTCATTTACACACAATTTTAATTGATGCATACATTAATGTGTCCAAAACAGACACAATAATGAATGAATTTATGTTTTTGAAAGAAGTCTCTTATGCTCACCAAGGCTGTATTTGTTGGAACAAATTCTGGTAAAACAGTAATATTGTGAAATGATGTTACAATTATCTTTTGAGCTTTCTGTTCATCAAAGAATCCTGAAAAAAATGTAGCAGAGTTTCCACAAAAGCTGTTTTTCTTAATTGATAAGATAAGAAAATTAATAGTAATTGAGCACAAATAATAATTGATAACAATTGAGCACCAGATCAGCATGTTAGAATGATTTCTGAAGAATCATTGATCAGTGACACTGAAGATAAATTCAGCTTTGCCATCAAGGAATAAATTACATTAAAAAAAAATTCTCATAGAAAACAGTTATTTTAAATTGTAATAATATTTCACAATATTACTATTTTACTGTATTTTTGATCAAATAAATAAAGCCTTGGTGTGCTCAAGAGACTTATTTCAAAAATGTTAAATTATCTTAATTATTCCAGACTTATGACAGGTAGTGTCTGTCTGATCTGCTTAGATTAGTGTTGTTTTGTTGAATTGTTTTGTTAAACTGTGTGTTAGGAAACGTAAAGAGAGACACGAAGGAAGTGGAGCGCCAAGTGGATTTTCACGTTTCCCAACAGAAGGCGAATCAGATGAGGATGAGGAGTATGAGAGAGAAAAGAGGAAGAGGAGTGAGTGCCCTTTTAAAAATATAGTTCTCATTTCTGTCTTTCGATTTCACGTCCCTATATTTTGCCAGTATACAGTGGATATAAAAAGTCTGCACACCCCTGTTAAAATGCCGGGTTTCTGTGATGTAAATAAATGAGACCAAGATAAATCATTTCAGAACTTTTTACACCTTTAATGTAAACTATAACCTGTACAATTAAATAAAAAACAAACTGAAATCTTTTAGGAAAGGTGGAGTAAAAATAAAAAACTAAAATAATGTGGTTGCATAAGTGTGCACACCCTTACACTAATACTTTGTTGAAGCATCTTTTGATTTTATTACACCACTCAGTCTTTTTGGGTACGAGTCTGTCAGCATGGCACATCTTGACTTCCCAATATTTGCCCACTCTTCTTTGAAAAATGCTCCAAATCTGTCAGATTGTGAGGGCATTTCCTGTGCACCGCCCACTTCAGATCACCCCACAGATTTTCAGTTGGATTCAGGTCTGAGCTCTGTCTGGGCCATTCTTCTTCTGGTGAAGCCATTCTTTTGTTGATTTGGATGTATGCTTTGGGTTGTTGTCGTGCTGAAAGATGAAGTTCCTCTTCATCTTCAGCTTTCTAGCAGAAGCCTGAAGGTTTTGTGCCAGTATTGACTGGTATTTGGAACTGTTCATAATCACCTCTACCTTGACTAAGGCCCCAGTTCCAGCTGAAGAAAAACAGCCCCAAAGCGTGATGCTGCCACCACCATGCTTCACTGTGGGTATGGTGTTCCTTTGGTGATGTGCAGTGTTGTTTTTGTGCCAAACATACCTTTTGGAATTAACCTTGGTTTCATCAGACCATAAAACATTATCCCACATGCTTTTGGGAGACGTATAATGTGTTTTTGCAAAAACTCTCCTATATTCTTCATATGTACTACACAGCCAGTACTTGCCATACATTCTTGCAGCTCCTAATGTAGCTGTAGGCCTCTTGGCAGCCCCCCCGACCAGTTTTCTTCTCATCTTTTCATCAATTTTGGAGGGACATCCAGTGCTTGGTAATATCACTGTTGTGCAATATTTTCTCCACTTGATGATGACTGTCTTCACTGTGTTCCATGGTATATCCAATGCCTTGGAAATTCTTTTGTACACTTCTCCTGACTGATACCTTTTAACAATGAGATCCCTCTGATGCTTTGGAAGCGCTTCACGGACCATGGCTTTTGCTGTAAGATGTGACTAAAGCCCGATTCGGATGGTAATTGTTTCTTATATGGACGTCTGTAAAAATAAATTTACATATCACCTCAGTGATAAAACTTATGGATTCGGATGGTGATTTATTCACAGCGGAGGAGCGAGTTGTGATCCTACGAACCCGGGACCGGTCACATGATTGTCTGCTGTAAATAAAATGAATTTTATTTACAAATGTATTATTTTTGTGTAAAATGTATTTAAAAATACTTATGTAAAATGTATTATTATTATTCCAAGCATATTTTATAATATATAATCCTATTTATTATTTGAGTGTTTAAATCTCCTGTTTAAAAATAGGAAAATACACTCACTATAGTATATAATTATACATGATATATATCTGTTTATAATACACATCTTAAAATTGTATTGCATACCTGCTGCTGCCACAATAAAGACCCATTTTGAATGTTTACGTGCTTTTCTTCTCTTTCTGCTCCCAGTTGCTGTGAGCAGTTATGAAGTATTGTTTTTTTAAATACTTTCCAGCATTTCAGAAATAAATATGCATGCAAATTACACCAAAGTACTACCTTACGGTGTTTGGGGGTGCTCAAAAAGGGTTTAAACACTACATTTTGAATCGATTTCTTCTCATAAACTCAGAGATGTGGATTCGGACAGCAATTAAATTACCACACAAACTTGGTGTTTGTCAAGAAACAGTAGGTAATTCGGCCGGGGATTTTTACGGGGGTGGTGAGAGATAAACACCGACATCCTGGATTCGAACGGCATTAAAATCACAACTACCCCCTGTATATGATGAAAATCACTTATGTCCCCCCTGTGAAACAATTACCGTCCGAATCGGCTTAAGAAAATGTCAGGAAAAGCCTACTAGAACAGCTAAACTTTATTTGGGTTTAATCAGAGGCACTTTAAATGATGGCAGGTGTGTACTGACTCCTATTTAACATGAGTTTGAATGTGATTGCTTAATTCTGAACACATCCTTAGTTATAAGAGGGTGTGCACACTTATGCAACCATAAGTTGTTATGCAACCATTTTATTTTTACTCCACCTTTCCTAAAAGATTTCAGTTTGTTTTTTAATTTAGTTGTACAGGTTATAGTTTACATTAAAGGTGGAAAAAGTTCTGAAATTATTTATCTTGGTCTCATTTTTTTTACATCACAGTAACCTGGCATTTTAACAGGGGTGTGCAGACTTTTTATATCCACTGTATAATAACTTGTGATTGAATCCAAGATGTTAATACCAGGTCTAAGTAGGGCAGTTGATAATGAGCATCAGTGTTGTTGTGAGATATTGTTTGTATGGCACACAGATATTGCTGGAGCTGCCATCGCCCCTCCGACATCACTAGTGGAGCGAGACTGTAAGTAAATCTCACTGATTTTTTTTAATTTTCTGTGTTCCCAAGGCTGATTTTGTCTCTGCAGCTTTACAAAGTGGGATATGTGAGTAAATAACTTCAAACTGTGTGTTTGTTGTCATGACAGCAACATATTCATATGATGAAGATGGTCGGCAGAGGTCGAAAGCAGCAATCCCACCTCCCATTTTTGATGAATCTGATAGACCACGATCTCCCCCGGGACCGACTAATTCATTCTTGGCCAACATGGGGTAAGAGAGCTATTCCAAATGATAAACCTACACTCATAAATAAAGACATTATTGTTTATAGATACAGAATGTTGTTATTAGCTGAATAGTGTTAATTGGGTGACGTCTAAATTCAGATAACTTTTTAACAAATAAATTTAGAATTCCAAAGAATTTAGATTAGATTGATGATATTTATTTGATTATTCTTAAGGTTTTAAATTTCATAAATATGTAGACTGAGGAATTTTTTTTTAATCCAATGTGCACTTGGATGTAACCACAAACCTTTTAGATTTAACCAAAAAATTAAGAAAGTTTCGATTTAACTAGTATTTATTTAGCTAAAACATTTAGACCAGAACATTTTATATTTTCTTTGTACAGTTCATTTAGATTTCAAAACAATTTATTTTAAAGAGTTGGATTTTGATTTAACAAAAACAAACAAACAAATAAACAAAAATGACATCTAATAATCTTTAGTATAAACAAAGCTATACATTTAAACAAGGAATTTAGATTTCCAAATAATTTATTTGAAGAATTTTGGATCACACTTTTGTTTGGGGACCATTTCTAACTATTAACTACCACTTTTGCCTGAAGTCCTAATTTGCTGCTTATTAATAGTTAGTAAGTTTATGTATGGGGTGGGATTAAGGGATTTAAAATATGGTCTTGCTGAATAAGGCATTAATATGTGCTTTATAAGTACTAATAAACATTCAATATGCTAGTAATATGCATGCTAATAAACAACTAATTATAGTGAGAATTGGTTGGAAAAGTATTATCAAATTTCTGTGTAAATTTATCCAAATATTTTAAATTTAACTAAAGGATTTAGGTTTAACCAGAAAATCTTCATTTAATACAATGTTTTATAAAAATAAAGATGTATGCTTGAACAGTAAATGTAGATTTTTAAATAATTTAGATTTAACCAAATATTTTTAATCAAATTAAAGGTTTTAAATTTATCCAAAACATTTTGATTTAACAGTTATATAATGAAGATTTAAACTTTGAATTAACATAAAAATGATTTTATATTTAAAGAACTGATTTGAAATATAAC
The DNA here is from genome assembly GCA_023376895.1 of Aspiorhynchus laticeps. Classification (NCBI taxonomy): domain Eukaryota; kingdom Metazoa; phylum Chordata; class Actinopteri; order Cypriniformes; family Cyprinidae; genus Aspiorhynchus; species Aspiorhynchus laticeps. The sequence continues at coordinate 10,515,137 of CM041805.1, forward strand.
ATTTAAACTTGGAATTTGAAGCATTACATTTGAGTTTGATCAGTTGTGTATTTATATATGAAGTGTATTATGTCATTAATTTAGCAAAGTCCAATGCTTGTCTGTGTGTGTTTTTCAGTGGTACTGTGGCTCATAAAATCATGCAGAAGTATGGATTCCGAGATGGGCAGGGCCTGGGAAAACACGAGCAGGGGTTGAGCACGGCGCTCTCAGTGGAGAAAACCAGCAAGCGTGGGGGCAAGATTATTATTGGAGACTCAACGGAAAAGAGTGAGATCATACACACACACACACACACACACTCGCAAGCACACAGCAAATATGTACAAACCCACACATCACAGGTCCAAAATAAACATCCTCTTGATTTGCTGTTATTTGTTTAGTATCATATTTGTTTTCAACCCCATGTTTTGTCATTTGCACAACCATGTTGAACAACCCATTTGAATGTGTGTGTATGTTTCAGCATCAGGATCCAGTCAGAATGTGGCTGATCCACATGGCTCTAATTCAGGTTTGACTTTATTTATTTCCTGTTTCCCATATCAGTCATTTATTTATAATATTTTTTTCCATCTTGATCACCCACATGTGCCCTATTAGTCATTAGAAACCAGACACAACACGCATATGTGCCCATTATGCCTGTTATGCAAACAGTGGCAACCGTAACATCCCTAACATGGGCAAATAGATATTACAGTAAATAGACATTATTATGAGATGTCTTTACAGGTTGCGCTATATGGTTAAAATTAGGGCTGCAAAACGATTTATCGCAATTAATTGCATTCAAAATAAAAGTTTGTTTACATACTATATGTGTGTGTACTGTGTATATTTATTATGTATATATAAATACACACACACATGCATTTATATATTTAAGAATGTTATTTTTATATATTACATATATTTATATATAATATAAGTTATATACAAGTGTGTGTGTGTGTGTATATATATACACATGTCCTGAGCCCATGTGGTGATATCGCTTATAGATGAATGATGATTCTTGATGCAGTGCCGCCTGAGGGATCGGAGATCACGGTTGTTCAGCTTAGGCTTGCGCCCTTGTCCTTTACGCACTGAAATTCCTCCAGATTCCTTGAATCTTTTAATTATGTTATGCACTGTTGAAGGTGAAATATCCAAATCTGAATGACAGGAAAGGATGTGTCTTTACAAATGACATGAAGTTGACCAGACAAAATATGAAATATTTTGTGTTCATATTGTCTGCAATGAAATACAAGTCAAAGTAAATTTAGAAATCACTACTTTCTTTTTTTATTTGCGTTTTCCATACTGTCCCAACTTTTTCTGATTTGGGGTTGTATGTATATATATATATATATATATATATATATATATATATATATATATATATATATATATATGTGTGTGTATTTATATACACATAATAAATATACACAGCATATATACATATATTATGTAAACATAAACTTTTATTTTGAATGTGATTAATCGTGATTACTCATTTTGCAGCCCTAGTTAAAATGTTATCTTGATATTTTTCTGGCTTTTTACTACATTTAGTCCATGTTGGGCTTTCAGGAAATGAGCGAGCTGATGCAGCTACAAAGGAGGCTTTTAATCAGGAAGTAAACAAATGTCAAATTCCTCCCTCAGACATCAGACCTATTATTAAACGTTATATATTAAATAAGTGGCAAGAAGAGTGGGATTCATGTACAAATAATAAATTACATGAAATACATCAGGAAATTTCAAACAGAGTTTTAATCTCTTTTAAAACTAGATTTGATCAAGTGTTATTTACCAGATGTTGCATAGGTCGTACACGACCTTACTCAATGCATGTTTTGCAAGATTCTCCTTTCTGTCAAACATATTTTATTGGACTGTCCAGCTTTTAATGTATGTAGAAAACTCTTTTATGAAGTGAACTCACTTAAATAATTTATAATTTTACCAGAAAAAGTTTTAGAATTTTTATCATATGTTAATGTAAAAAATCTTGTGTAATTTAACTTGTGTTTGTTTGTTTGCTGTTTTTTTTGTATTTGTTATACTTGTATTTTTTTTTATTGTTTTTGCCATGAAAATAGCCTAAGATGCTGACATGGCATTAAATAAAAATACTGCTATATTTGGTATATGTAGATTATGTATTTGCTTATCTTTTTTTCACATTTAGAACTGTCATTTTGACCAAACAGACATTAAATTCAATTATTAAACTATGGTAAAAATTTGGTTAAAATAATCTTGTTTTCCACAATGCTTTTCACTACATGAACACAAAGGAATAATCATATTTAATCAGTCTCATTTGTATGCACCAGAATTACCATACATAGTCATTAACAGTAATGTTTACCTGCATATACAATATTGTTCAAAAGTTTGGGGCCAGTAAGATTGTATTTATGTATTATTATTATTATTAATAACAAACAACTATAATGTTCTTTGCACACTGGGTCCGAAATTCTTGTTCAAAATTTACGCACGTTAAAAATTAAACATGACCTCATGTTTTCAGTTACATTTACACACTGTCTCCGAAACTTTCCTCTGTCGTAAAAAAATCAGATCAGGTTTGATTTTCTGCGTTACAAGCATTTTGATAGGAAAGGATGACGGATACGATAAAACGAAAAAATGCATACGAATATTTCGGACTCGGTGTGCAAGGACCTTAAGAATTTGAGTCTTCGTCTTTTTTTTTGACATAACCATTTTGCTACACCTGTTTATTGCTGTTGTCATCAGTAAAAATTTGCTTGTGTTGGTAAATTAAGCTGTATGTTGTGATTTTAAATAGAAATGTACTGTCCGTTTTATAGCGGATGCCTCAAAGAAAAACGAGGCCAACCCTCTTACAGAGATTCTGAAATGTCCTACAAAAGTGGTGTTGCTGCGGGTAAGCTGTGTTTTACTTTCTAAACTTTGTAAAAAGTTCTTGCAGAAGGGTCATATGATGCATTTTTCAAGTTTTGCTTTCGCTTTGGGGTGTTACAAGCTGCATAGATAGGATCCCTGAAGTTGCAAAGACTAAAGTCTCAAAACCAAAGAGATATTCTTTGTCAAAGTTAAGACTCTGCCACGCCCCCCTAAAACAGCTCATTCTAACACGCCCCCACATGTCTACGTCAGGATGTTGGGAGATTTGTGTAATGCCGCCCAAATGTTCATGCAAAGAAAGAAGGCGTGGTTTCAGTAACCGCAGTAGTGTTGATGCAGCCATGTCAAGGAGACGCTGTGTGTTTCTATGCAAAAGCAAAAGCACTTTATTTGGCCTTCCGAAAGTAGATGCATTTAGGAATCATTAAGATTACTTACAACAGAACAGCAACGCATTTTATGGACGACCGTTTCATGAACCTAGGAGAGGAGGTAATTCCGACTTTGCTATGACAATCTGGCGCTTCTGAATCAGCCACAGTATGTATGTTTTGTTATTAGTTTAAGTATTTGCTATTGACTGCTCAAATGCGGCGTTTTGCACGTTGTGTGTGTGTGCGTGTGTGAGAGAGGTACAGGGTCACATCAGAGTGGAGTCAGCTTTCTTAACCACGGCTTGTGTGCAAACACATACGAGCTTCATCACTGTGTCTGTCACGTGACTCTGTTCCCCTCTCAGGCTTGAACTGATGGTAAAACTAACGACATTATTAACTGTCTTTACTTTTATTTCGAAAGCTGAAGCTCGCGATTATGGAAAGGGATGTTACATTTCCGACGAGTGCTTGTGGTGTTCAGCCAATCACAATGCACTGTGCCAGTTGGCCAATCAGAGTAGACTGTGCTTGTCGGAAGGAGGGACTTTGTAGAAAACGGTGCGTTTGAGAGAGGCGGGGCATAGAGGACCTACAATAATGTACAGTATTTGAAAAATAATGTGTTTTTTAAACATTTTTTAAAGCATGTCAACATATTCTGTTACACCAAATACACAAAATAATGATATTTAAAAAGCATCATATGATCCCTTTAATAAAACATTCTTAAATTGGTCTCAAACTCAATTCCTGGAGGGCCGCAGCTCTGCAGAGTTTAGCTCCAACCAGCTCCAACTCACACCTGCTTGGAAGTCTCTAGTGATCCTGAAGAGCTTGATTAGCTGGATCAGGTGTGTTTGATTAGGGTTGGAGCAAAACTGTGCAGAGCTGTGGCCCTCCAGGAATTGAGTTTGAGACCAATGCTTTAAGACAGTGGCACAGTGGTAGAGCATTGCGTTAGCAGCGTAAAAGTTGCGGGTTCGAATCCCAGGGAATACACATACTAATAAAAAAAAATGTATAGCCAGAATGCACTGTAAGTCGCTTTGGATAAAAGCGTCTGCTAAATGCATAAATGTAAATGTAAGACAAAATTCTAAATTAAATAGAACTTCATAAATGTCTGTTTTGGAAATGTAAGTGTGATTAGTTGCCAGTTGAGAGTTATGTTGTTATAATTAGAGTTATGTGCACCCATTTAGGTTGAAACATTAGCACTAAAGCAGAATCCCCAATTAACTTCTCAATTTATTGCACTTGCTTTTAAAATAATAGTAAAAAAGCATAGAAATGTATTACAGGGCAACTTTCAGTGCTGTTTTTGCCCCTGGTCCCAGTTAATTTCTGCCCCTTTTGACAGAATATTACACGAGAAGCAGCTGATAATCAGGACAATTTAGTCTAAACCATTTGTTGATTCATCTGCACATAAAAACTGTCTGTGTGTGTAGAACATGGTAGGAAGGGGAGAAGTAGACGAAGACCTGGAAGCTGAGACTAAAGAAGAGTGTGAGAAATATGGCAAAGTCATCAAGTGTGTCATCTTTGAGGTGAGCGTTATGTTAAGCGTGTCTCGCATGCCGCTAAAAGCAGCAGATGTCATTAATATCTGTCGCTGACATGAAACCTGTGTGTCTGGCTTGTGTTTTCAGATCGCTGGTGTTTCTGAAGAGGAGGCCGTCCGCATTTTCCTGGAGTTCGAACGAGTCGAATCGGCCATTAAAGGTGAGTGGTTTAATGACAAACTTAAAGAGTGTGTATGCAGGTGGTCTTCATTTCAAGTGCCCCAGATCTTACTTAATAAAGCAGGTAAGTGTGTGAAGGCTGTCCCATAGGTGTTACATCACCTGGCTGTTACATCACTTCCTCAAGGGATAGCAGACCAAACCAGTTTTCCCTCACTCGCTTTCAAACACTGACCGAAATATTAACTGGCTGGATATTAACTCATCCTTCAAAGCATTTTTATCCTCAACAGGGGCAACATATTAGATTATTAACTTGATTTGTGTGTTTATGTTATGTTGCTTTGTGAAATATATAAAAATGTTTTCCTAATTATTGTTCCTAAAAAAGAACAAGACAAATGTACTTGAAATTGAATTAACGTAATCATGTATCTGGAACAGTTCATACATAGGACTGAAAATTAGAATGACACACTTTGATTTCCTTTGGGATAAAATAAAGTTAAACTCAGACACTTTTTATTAAATAACAACAGAGCTAAACTGTACCATTTGGGAGAAGAGTTCATATTTACAGATACAGTGGTTTAAAAAGTATTTGAACACTTTAGCCACACTTTAAAATGTATGAATGTCATAGTATTAGATACAAATGTTAAATATGTATTTTTTTAAAGTTAACATTAGGGCTGTCGCGATAACCACAATACCGCGCTATTAACGAGCATAACCGCAGAGGAATGCAACAACCGTAGCAACCGCAATATTTGCGTGTTTTCTTTTTTCATATAAGGTTATGCCCTTCTCGTTTTACACTTCGTGCATGTGTACTAAATATTTAATAAGTTAGTAATGATGATTACATAATGTGTACCATGCTGATTTGTACAGGGGCTCAGTAGATTTCTGCAGAAACATTTCCTATTTTAACAATGTTAAAAACAAATGTGCTGCTTAATATTTTTGTGGAATCTACAGTTAGGTCCATATATATTTGGAAACAGGCACAATTTTTATTATTTTAGCTGTTGACTAAAACATATTCAAGATACAAATATATAATGTTGGGTTAAAGTGCACACTCTTGAGCTTTAAAGGGGTGGTTGATTGCGGTTTCACTTTTTTAACATTAGTTAGTGTGTAATGTTGCTGTTTGAGCATAAACAATATCTGCAGACTTGCAGCACTGAAAGTTCAATGCAAACGGAGATAACGTCTTTTAAAATTCTGGCAGTTTAATGCCTACAAAAACGACTGGTAAAGGACTACAACGAGTTACTTCCCGGGTTTGATATGTCACAGACCCAGATAAACCCCGCCCCCGGGAACACGCAGCAAAGGGGGCGAGGATATGCTGCTGCTTTAGAGAAGAGGAAGAGAAAACTAGGGATGTACGTAAAAATCTATTCATATGAATCACGATTCTGTCTTCTAACGATTCTAATGGATTCACAAGTTTCAAAATCATTAAAGCAGCAGTTCTTAATACTGTTACTCGTGTCGCCCTGCTCTGCATCTCTCTCTCTCTCTCTCTCATTCAGATCAGCTCCAACAAACTGTTCCAATTATACACTTATTTTCACACAGCAATGAGAAGCATTATAAATGGACACGTGTGCTGTGCTGTATTAAAGCTTTAATCAGGATAAAACCGTATATTAAAAGCTAACAGAAGCAGTAGCACTTACAAATAGCAGCGTATTTAAAAGTATGAGACAACAACAACCAAACATACCATTAAGAGCCGTGCTTGCACAGGTTCTGCACGATCCTCTTCACTAATATCCTCTGGGTCTCAATCGGGCTCAAATTGATAAGCATTATAGACAACGCCACTGTTTACAATTCAACCGGAGCACATGCCACTGAGCTGAGGGGCGGGACGTTCAGACAAGTAGAGGCGGTTTAGCCAATCACAACACACTGAGCCAGCTAACCAATCTCAGCCCATTGAGGGAGGGGCTTCATAAAACCAGGAAATAAATCGAGGCGTTTGTCAGAGAAGGGACAGAGAGGTGTGGAATAAAGGTAAATTATGTGAAAAATAATGCGTTTTTAAAAAAAACAAGCATGAACACATGCTAGACTGCACCCCATAAACACAATCAAACCTAGAAAAAAAACAGTCAACCACCCCTTTAATTTGAGGGTATTCTCGTCACAATTGGAGGACAGGTTAAAGAATCACAGCTCTTTAATATGTACCTCCCCCCTTTTTCAAGGGACCATAAGTAATTGGACAATTGACTCAAAAGCCATTTAATGGACAGATGTGGGCTATTGCTTCATTATTTCTACATCAGTTAAGCAGGTAAAAGGTCTGGAGTTGATTCTAAGTGTTCCATTTGCATTTGGAAGCTGTTGCTGTGAACCACATCATGCGGTCAAAGGATCTCTCCATAGAAGTGAAACAGACAATTGTGTTAGACTTCAAAAACAAAACAAATCTATGAGAGATAGCAGGAACATTATGCTGGGTACACACCACAAGATATCTCCCCTTCCGACAATCCTAGGTAATGTCCGGATTATCATGGTGCTTCTAAAGATGATCTTATCAGATTTTCCTGTGGCGTGAGGTGTGTTGAGAGTGATTGAATCAGCTCGGAAGAACGTCGGAGGCGCTCCGATCGCAATTATGAAAATTGTGTCAGTGTCTAAATATATATGGACCTAACTGTATATGTTTTTCAGACTTCTTTGATGAATAGAAAGTTCAAAAGAACAGCATTTATTTGAAATATAAATCGTTTGAAACATAAAAAATGTCTGATCAATTTAATGTGCCCTTGCTGAATAAGTACTGAAGTAATTGAAGTACTGCTTTAAAAAAAAGAAGAAAAAACAGGAACTAAAATGTTCTTGTTTTTACTAAAATGACACGCTTTAAGTCTCCAAATACTGCTTTGGCCACTGTAAGTCAGGCATCTGGAAACAAAGCAAGCCTGAAAAAACACTCTGAAACGCATACAGGAACACCTGTTTCACTTCTCAGGGCTGGGCTAAAGCTCGAAGAATGCAACAAAGCAAACAAAAAACAGTTGGTTAGGAAGGCTTTTGTTAGTGGTTTGTTTAAATTGGCTTTTTAGAGAAGCTGAGTGTTGCCATGCCACCAAGGGTATTTTTGATCATAGATCATTATTAAAAACTGGAAACAACACTCTGGTGAGATCACGTGGGGAAAAAACTGTAGGGGATGTTTTTAATGATGTAGTAAGCGTCTTGAGACCTTGCGTGGTTTTTCCCCTCATTCCACTACTCGTGCGTCTCATGATTTTCAAAGCAAAAAACATGCTCTGTGTGAATGGCCCGAAACTGATCAGAAATCATTCATATTTGGTGCTCAAGTAATATTTATTCATTGTCAATGTTAAAAACAATTGAGCTGCTTAATATTTATTATGAAGTGATACATCAGAGTCCTTTGATGAATTGAAGGTTTAAAAGAAAAGCTTATAAAAAATTGAAATCTTTGTAACACATACAGTTGAGGTCAAAAGTTTACATACATCTTGCAGAATCTCCAAAATGTTAATTATTTTACCAAAATAAGAGGGATCATACAAAATGCATGTTATTGTTTATTTAGTACTGACCTGAATAAGACATTTCACATAAGAGACGTTTACATAGTCCACAGGAGAAAATTATAGTTGAATTTATAAAAATGACCCCGTTCAAAAGTTTACATACCCTTGCATCTTAATACTGTGATGTTACCTGAATGATCCACAGCTGTTTCTTTTTGTTTTGTTTTTTCATTTTGTATGATCCCTCTTATTTTGGTAAAATAATAAATTAACATTTTGCAGATTCTGAAAAGTGTATTATTGTAATATTATTGTACCATTATATTATATTGTCATATTACATTGTAACACCCACTATATATTATTATATATATATATATATATATATATATATATATATATATATATATATATATATATATATATATATATATTTAGTGGTGTGTGTGCATGAAGTAGAAGAAAGCAGTGTTTTCTTCTTCTACTTCAAATAATCAATACTTTCATAATCATTTGCCTGTAACACAAGAAATTGAACTGCAAAGACACAGAATAGGAAATGAGGTTATATCCTGACAACTTCTATATTGAAACAAAGATCTGTATTTTATTTTGAGGCCATGGCCTAAGTTACTGTGTAATGTTTTAGGACAGTGCCATCAACTGGTCATAAGTTATAAATCATGATAAATTTATTCATAGCCTTTGAACTTCTGGTCCTGAAGTCACAGACCATAACTTATGTCCAAACATTTCTGTCCCACTTTACCGTGTGCAATTTGTGCTCATATTCTCATAATTCCAACATCATTGGAAATGTTATTATTTTACTATGTACTATAATAAGTATTACATTTTAAATACACATTGTATGTATTATTTTATATATAATTTTATATATTTTTTTTGTGTCCGGAGCCAATGTAATAGTATCTTTACAATTTAACTTGATCTATTAGTATTTTTAAATGTAAACATAACTGTGCTGTTGTTTTTGTCCTCCTCAGCTGTGGTGGATCTGAATGGGCGGTACTTTGGAGGTCGCGTGGTGAAGGCCTGTTTTTATAACTTGGATAAGTTTCGTGTTTTAGACCTGGGAGAGCAGATGTGAGTGGGAGATCCAGACCTGCACAACCAGGAAAGAATAAACACCAGGAGGAAGTAAATTAGTCTTTCTGTAAATAGCATGAGTAATTTTATACACCCTTGTAAAACATTAGCTTGTGTGCCCCTTTCCGCAATACGTTTTGTAATGAAGATTTAATTTGCTCTTTTGTAAATTGCTTCTAGTCTCTCTCACACATCACAGTTAAAAATTTAATTTTGTCCTTGTGATTAAGATGTGGTGAAGAACCCAGAAATAAAAATGCTTTTGGGAGAATAACTTTTAGGGTTGGTTCTGTTTTAAAGGTAAAAAGTGGTAACAAACTTTTTTCATATCTCGGTTTAATGGTTTAAGTTATTTGTGGGTTTACTTTCTGATAATTGAGCACTGTGGTGCTTTCAAAACATGGCTTAACCATTTGCAGTGGGACTATTTGTTTGGAGAAAAGGGTTGTTAGTATCGAAAACTCATCCTCTCCAGTAGTTGCTACATGGTTTTAAAGAAAGAAACAATTACACGCTCATGTTGAATGGGGTGATGGTGGTAATAAATGAGTCCTGGTTCATGATTTATATAATCAGACATACAAGTCCCTGTGCGACTCTAGAAAGTAGGAAACCTACATTCTTCTGTTGTGACATAACAGCGACTCCCATGAGCCCTCACTCTCTGATCCACACACTATTGATAGACTTAAAGAATTATAATTTTTCATAATGTGTGTCTTGACCTGAGCAGAAATTGGGTTTGGCGTGTTACTCAATAAAAGGTGACTTCATTACATGTACATTTTTCATAAAAGCATATCTGCAGGATAGCTTATATGCCTATGAATGCATCACCTAAATAATATGTTGTGTTTTAGCGGTTACCTATGCATGTTAGGTGTATGATGGTTTATGTTCATGCAAAATGTGTGCGGATGTGTGTTAGACTGGGTCAGTGATGGTGCGATGTTCTGGTTTGGTGTGAAAAACGCTCTTACGCAAGACGAAGGTGCTGGGGAATAAAGTAAAGAATAGACTGAACTCCATGAGGATTCATTTAAACAGAACAGATCCTCATCAAATGACTCTTATATGAACAGAAATATGGCAGAAAGGGGTTGAGCTGTTCAGGTCACAAGTTCAGCGCTGGGTATTGAGCACTGCGTAAAAGTGCCAGATCTATTTATGGCAGCTCGAGGTGATGGCTTTGGGTTTAGTACATTTGTGAATTTCAGTTTTTGTGCTATGGACATAAAGGATACCTTAATTCGTGCAGCTTGTTGAAGCAAGATATACTATTTCTGAGCAGTTAGACAGGCACATAATAAAATGTTCAAAAATCCAACTAGAGCTTACAAAAATTGTGCCATTTGTGCAATGTTTTTTATATGAAAAAAATTTGAAACTTCACCACTAAACCTACCCCTCAGCAGGGTGAGAGCAGATTGTTTGAAATCCTACAAATGAGTTTGTATGTTACGAAGTGTCGTTAAATTGTGTTGGAGAAATCCTATAGACTTGAATTGTATAGTAAAATGTAGAGCAGTGGTTCTCAATCAGGGCCCACTAGGGGGCCTCAGCAAACTTCTACAAACAGCGAATTTTAAGATGATAAAATGATTTAATAGAGACAGTGACCGATGATAGAGACAGTGACCTATACCTGCCATTATATGACTGACAGACTAGAATGGTTTGACCTAAAAACATCAAAATTGGATCTACTGAAGAAAAAAAGACACCTACATCTTGGATGCCCTTGGGGTAAGCTGATAGATACCAAATTTTAATTTCAAAGTGAACTATCCCTTTAAAATAAACTAAAAAAGTGTTTAACACTTCATTTTAAGGTGTCCTTGTCACATGTACTTACTATTATAATAACAGTTAATTATGCATAATTACATGCAAGTAACCCTAAGCCAAACCCTAATCCTAACCCTAATTACTCAGTTCTTAAATGTATAATTACACCGTAACAAGGACACCTTAAAATAAAGTGTAACCGTATTTTAAAAAAAATAAAAAATTATATATATATATATATATATATATATATATATATATATATATATATATATATATATTTGCCCCTTTTTTCTTTGAAGAACCAGGGTTTCCACAATCTTGGGTAACCTATAGATACATGAGGTAGCTCAATTTGTTAAAATGTAATTTGTAGACCTGGAAAATTCATGTAAATTATTATTTTTTTTTTTTAAAGGTGAATCTCCATTAGCATTTTTATAATGAATATTCTTTTCCTTAACCTTAAGGCTATAAAACCACTACACTACTCAGAACAGACTTTAAAACACTAGGCATCATAAACTTGCAGACATTGTAAATGCTTACAGAAAATAAACTGGACTTTACACTAAACGTCTGAGGTTCACACGCTACCAGACTCTTAAGTCATTCTGAACACAAAAAACTAACAGAAATGTGCTTCAAGATTTAAACAATGTGTTCTAAAATCAGCTCAAAATATCAAACATGTTTGATATCCTCCGACTGAACGGATTCATAGTCTGAAGATAATAGAGTCTGTGCCCATCATACACTACATGATTTCTGTATTCTGCATATCATGATTTCCTCAACTCGTCCTAGCGTGTGTATAGGGAAATAATTGTAGAGGTGGAGAGAGATACTTACAGCTGTGGGGGTTTATGCAGTTTTATGACATACTATTTTAGATTTGGTGGTTTATTTTTAGGCTTGCCCACTTTTGAATGTTCTTAATTAAAGGGATAAGTTCAACCACATGTTGTTCCAAACTTGTATGCATTTCTTTCTTCCATTGGAAACAAAGGAAAATATTTAGGAAAACGTTGTTTTGTTTTGTTTTGTTTTGGACCCCATTTGCTTTCACTGTATAGACAAAAACAATTATTTAAACAAAACCTTTTGGCCCGGTTTCACAGACGGGGCTTAGACTACGCTAGGATTAGGCCATAGTTTAATTACATTTAAGTAGTTTTTATAAACATGCTTAGAAAAATACATTACTGGTGTGCATCTAAAGCCAAAACAAAGACACTGATATATTTTAAGATCTGTCAGGGCGAGTTTCTTTCAGTTGAAACAGCTCGGACTTACATTTAAGTCTAGGACTAGGCTTAAGCCTTGTTTGTGAAACCGGGGGTTATGTTCCACAGATGAAATAAAGTCATAAAAGTTTGGAACAACACGAGGGTGAGTAAATCGTGGTGAACTATCCCTTTAAGTCTTGAGTCTCTATACAACTGTCACCAGACACAAGTCCGTTACCTCCGTTAGGGAGGTGTTGATTAGTTGCTGTTTGTTTTTGAATTGCACTGACTGTGCTTGTGCGTATGGTGTGAGAGTAGAGGGGTTGGGTTGCCAGTTTCATTTACAGTAAACAGGACATCAGGACACTAGTCTGGACAGTGTTTATCAGAAGTGACTCCCTACACTTTAACGTGTGAAATTAATTTATGGTGCATGACTCTATTTTAACGACCATACAGTAACGGCTGAGTAGTTCCATAAAAACACACCTGAAGTATACTGCTTATATTAATATCCACCAAACTGGCATATGCATTCTTTTCTATGTACTAGGTAACACAGTGGACACTTTCTCTAAAACATAATCTCAAAAATTCAGTAAAACTGATTCCTTCCTTTAATAAAAGGTCTATTCATTACTCACTAGCTCAGAACATTAAGAAGTGTGTGATTGCGTGTGCACTTCACTGTGTGTGTGTTTCGTGTTCTCTCTGGTCTATTCCTGGTTTTGACATCTTATCCCTGTGCAGAGTGAATCAGCTTCAGGGACAACTTCAGGATCACTTGCCTTTCTCACTTTGAGCACTTAGGTCAGTACTTTACGGTAACCGTGTGTATCACAACAACCCTGTGTACTGTTTAGTGTTTACTTTAGAGACTCATTTCCTATTGTAGGTGTTTGTTCTTGTTCACATGCATGAAGCAATCCACATTTCTACATCTTTCACGTGAAGCATGTTTTGCAAGCAAGTTAAATAACAGATCTAGCAGTTCACTTCACTGAAAAGCCATCGACGTTACGTATGCCAGTCAGTAACCCAGATTCCAGTATAATCTCCTGCATGGAACGGACTAAGAGTGTGTGCCCAATAAAGATAATTAGACGGTTTCCTAAATAACTCAAGATTTCTGTCCTGAAACCGGGTTGAGAGTTTCTACATTTTCTCAGTTTTCTTTTTTTCAAATGAAACTTTAAATAAAGGTGTTTAAAATGCTTGTTCAATACAACCACATGAGAAAGCATAACTGTTTGCAATTGTGCACACATTTGGATTGTGTGATTCACATGGAAATGTATGATTTGTATTAAAAAAGTGAAAATACATCCCTAAACCTTGCCCTCATGGGGCGAGAGCAGATTAGGCCTATACAAAAATGTAAGAAAGTCATGAATTTGCGACATTGTGATAAGTTTGCTATGCAGTTGTAAAGGTGTTGGGGTTGTTTGTTAGAGCATTGTTATGCGGTTGCTAAGATGTTCAGGGTGGTTTTTAGGGCTTTATGTGATTTATAGGGTGATCTGGGTGGTTTTAGGTGCTTGATAACTGTCCCAAGTTATAATAGCCCACCTCCAAATCGACAGATAAAGGTCAATTATAGCCTGTTGAATTGGTTAAAGTATTTATTTAAATTTTATTTAATTTAAGAAAAAAATATATATATATCTGTATATATTAGCACACCCAATCCAATCACATTATTCGTACGGAAAAGTAGGCTACATTTTTTCGTAAGAAAATGTCTAATTCATCTCCATAGTAGCCTACAAAGTTAAATCTTACATGTTGTAGTTTAATACTAAGCTTTATAACTTATAGCTGTATTACATTTAATCATTTACCAGACAATTTTATCCGACGCGACTTACAAATGAGGACAATAGAAACAATCAAACCAACAAAAGAGCAGTAGGCTATAAGTGCTGTATGAAAGCTTTCCTTCAAACACTACAACCAGAATATGTTCTACTGCGTGTATATGCCTACACATATAGATTTTGGAATGATATTCATTCAGCTCACCCCGTGTGTCCCGCGCAAATATCAGCCAAAACAAACACTAATGGAGAGCTCGGCCAGACAGAGATCTGGGTCAGCGCGGCAGTCGATGGGAAACAGAAACAGAGTAACAAAGACATGAAAGAGTGGGAAAGTGATACCTGGAATCACGAGAAAGTGTCATGAAGCTCGGGGAAAAACAAAGCTGTTCTCACATGACTCGCAATTCACTTGCTTTCTTTGGGAATCGCATGTCTGTGTGAAAAGGGGATAAACAAAATGCTTTGTTTTCCGATATAGCCACAAAACCTTCAAATGTCTTCTGAGATATTGGTCGGTAAGTGTTTTAAAGCGCCACGTGAGAACTAGACAAAGAGAAGTAATTTTTCATAGAAGTATGAGTGTAATATTTCTGGACAGAGATGCTGTCAGGTTGGTAGAGATCACGCCCTCGGGTTTCATGCAGTACGTGCAGAAGCGAGAGTCCCCAACAACTGAGCATTTCACTGAAGAGCTCAAAACCAGCAAAGCCTTAAAGAGACCAAACACATTCAATGCACTGCGGTCGTTTGTTTCTCGTGGACTTTTCACTCTTATATTAAGTGTAGCAATTTATATAAAACATGAAAGAAAATGAAAAAGGGAAAAATAAACACTATATCCTAAACTGTAACGTTAAATTCAGAAAAGTCACCTTTTATATTAGCAATAATGTTCCAAAAAAATGATGTTAGAAGTTTAAAATATTTCGGAAGATCTTTTTTTTTTTTTTTGTAATTAATTGGTTTGTTTTTAACATTTTTCGTTAAACAAAACCCATCAACAAAGCAATGCGTGATTTCTCTCAAATCACTTGTGGTGTGTAATCTACAAATAAACTCGAAATTACATGCACATTAAGTTTCATTTAGGCTAATAACTGATTCATCAGTTTAAAAATAATAATAAAGTAGCCTACAACCTGATACGGAAATAAATATTATTTTACATGCAGCCTAAGAGTTGACCGTTACGTTTATTATTAATGTACTACTTTTATGGCAGGAAATAATCATTTTAAAAAGCAACAAGCCAGGGTTTGATTTCACGGGTTTATGGAGGTTGATGGATTGATGCAGTGACTCCCCGCACGTAGGCATGTGAGCAGGGTGCGAACTACGGGGGAGCTAGGGGGAGCTCGGCTCCCCTTAATAAGACATGGGCTCCCCTGAAAAAGTGATTTGTGAAATTTTGGGGGGTCTCAAAAAATATTGACAATGTGTTTTTTTGACATGCAATTTCGGTTTTGTGTAATGTGATCATCGTGGATTATTATGTGTAAAATTGCAAAAATATCATTCGATGCATGACGGCGATTTAAACCTAATTCACTTCAATAAAGATAACTGTAGCTACATGCTATTCTTGTCATGAGCATCAAGGTGTGGAGGCGCTGCGGTGCAAATTCTACTCATGTTTAGTACGTTAACTCAAAGCAAAGACTAAAGTGACTTTGTTCAGAGATTTGTAGAAACAAATATAAACGTTGGAGGCTGTTGATCTGCGCGCGAACTGCGAAGTCCTTGAAATCCATTCTGCAGTTAGCATCATATAGCATCATATAGCCACCATGGCAAAAAGAACACAAGGCATTCTGTGTTAAGGTAAGGCATGTTATTCGCAATTTGTGTGTGTTGTGGCTGGGTTGTTATAGGTCTGCGTGACTCTCGATTGACAGCCTGATGCTAAATAGACTATTTGTGGGTGGCTGTTTGTTGTTTCACCTATCAATTCGTATCGATGAAGTATAATAGGATAAATCCTGTATAGTGATTTATCCTAAATAGTGCAAGTAGTGCACACACTTGTAGCTGTTATGTATCTTTGTAATTCATTGTATGCGCACGAACCCCCCCCCCTATATATATATATATTTTTTATATATTTTATATATATAAAAAAAGGGGGCTCCCCCAAAGCCCACGGTATAGTTCGAACACTGCATGTGAGGATGCCCACTCCACGAGACCTGCATCTTCAGTGCACAGCCTTACAAGCCCTTTATCAGTTCGTGCAAATCATTAGCATCTAGGAATATAACTAAATATCAAAATAATAATAATACATAGTCTGTAATTCAACGCATGGATATAAAGCGTGAACATCATAGTTGTGTATTTATTTTTTCATCTAGTATGTGACCGCGAGGTGGCGCACGTGAGCAGACACGCCCTCTGTAACGCGTCACAGCCTCGTGGAGCCGGTTCCGTATTTAAAGCGCAGATGATGAGAGACGTGCAGTCAGATATTACCGGGAAGCAGAGGAGGTCCTCATCATTTGAACTGATACAAATCAGCGCGAATCTTCAAACCGCTTTTAAAGAAGAGCATCGTTGATTCTTGATTATTCGTGTGTGTTCGCAAACCTAAAGGAATGCCAAGGGAACTAACCCAGAACAGAATCCAAAAAATCTGGATTCCTTCTAAGGATGACCAACCTTCAGTGCCCCGCACATGTGAGTAATTACACACACACACACATATATATATACATTATATTTTATATCAAATATTGGCGAGCACATACATTTATTATTATTATTATTATTATTTAACAGTAAAGCTCACTTTACGTATGACGTTTAATATTTCGCTAATAGTATTAAACTGTGATTTATGAGCACTGTACTTTATTGCACGCACTGATCAAACTATGACATAGTTTAAGGTGATGGTCATCGGTAGCCATGGCGACAGAATTAATTGACTCTTTAACATTCTGAAGATTGTAAGAGCGCTGTCTCAAGAGAGTCGGTTGTCATGGAAACCCTCGCGCATCGCCTTTGTAAAGACTTTCGAACTCGTTGGCACGCTGATGACGCCAGGCGTTGAAGCGCGCTCTGAAAGGGATTCGACAGAGAGGAATGTGGAGTGCGTTTTCCGATCATACTGGGCTCTGATTGGTCGAATATATTTACCTGCTCTTGGCGTGATGCCAGTAGCGGATGCAGGAATTACTCATCAAAAATGATGCATTTTAATATCTGCTGCGTCAGTGATATCCCCCTGACCCTCATGTTGTTCATTGTGATTAATAAATGTTTAGAGCTAATATTTGTGATTAAAGAAAGATTGAGAGAACATTTTGAAAAAAATTAAAAAAAATCAGCAAACTAAAATGTTAATCTAAATAAAAATAATATAATTGTAATAAATTATGCAATGATACTTTGTTTTTTTTGTATCACATATTATTTTTGCAGATTTGAATGCAGTACAATAATTGTATCCAGGACAGTATGTTTTTTTATTATTATTATTATTGCAGTATTACAATATATTGTAGAATATAATGAAATCGCTATTAAGAATGAATGAAGGAGGGAATAAATAAATAAATAAATGGGGGAATTCCCTTCTAAATTTCCTTCTCTAAATTAATCATAATTCCCTTTATACATATATATAATATAATTGTCTTTAATTTTTTGGGTGAATCATGACCTAGACATGTTCTCCGTAAGGTTCTGTCTGGTCAGTGTACGTAGACAGCCAGTAAAAGCCTAATAAGATCATTGTCTGTGCTGACCGAGCTGAGTTTGAGGTTGTGTGTTCCGTTGGGGATCTTCTTAAGGATTAACCCCGACTGCGCTGGTTCACATTGACCATTCACATGACCACCTGCCAATGGACGTCTGTAATTCACTGAGAAAAACTGCTGTGTACTTTCTCTCTCTCTGATAGGGATTACTTTTACCCCATAAATAACATGATGATATAGAAACACAATCAAAATATACCAAACTTTGAATCCTAGCCTAATGCACAACTGCATAAATGCATATATTTTGTGACAATTCCCATGAAACATCAGGCATGCACAGAAACATTTACTTCTTGGAGGATTTATGTGTCTGTGTGTGTACGAGAAAGTGAGACTTATCTCCGTCTGACCCGGTTAACGTCTCGTTGCCGGCGGTGTGGAATGTGCATGTGCATTTAAGTGTAGTAAATGTTTAGTTTAGAAAGTGCATCTGTGCGCACATGATCTGGCCCATAGCTGGCTGTTCGATTGGCTGGTGGGGAGGGTCACTAACAGGCTGCCCGTGCACGTCACTGAGAACACACGTCACTGGAGTGAGGGAAATAGAAAGAACGAAGTGTCCCCTAAAATATAAGCTAATGGTGAGTTGTGATTCTGTGTATGACCGTGTATTTTATTTTCTCTTATTTTAGCACGTGGAGGCCCCCACCTGGCAAACACTCCAACAGTGATAGTGATGGTAGGGCTTCCTGCTCGGGGCAAAACCTACATTTCAAGAAAACTCACACGCTACCTCAACTGGATTGGTATTCCCACAAAAGGTACAAAAAAATCAAGAAATGTGAAATAAATAAATATGTTTGTATTATATATTATTATTATTATTATACACATTTTGCAGGAATTTTTAATTACTGAATATGTGTATTTCTAGTTTTTAACGTTGGCGAGTATCGTCGAGAGGCAGTGAAATACTACAGCTCTTACGATTTCTTCAAATCGGACAATGAGGATGCTGTAAAAATCCGACAGTGAGTTGTGTGCCTGAACTACACGATGCCATAATATGAAAATGAATTCTTCAACTCGTTTATGTAGATATATGGAGTAATTAATCATTTTGTTTTGTCTCCAGGCAGTGTGCCTTGGCCGCTCTGAGAGATGTCAAGAATTACCTCACTGAAGAGGAAGGTCAAGTGGCTGTAAGTGCTGTTTAATCAAACGATTAATCGCGATTAATCGCATCCAAAATAAACGTTTTTGTTTACATAATATCTGTGTGTACTGTGTATATTTATTATGTATATATAAATACACACACATGAATGTATATATTTAAGAAAAATGTTTATATATTAAATATATTTATATGTAATATAAATTACATGATTATAACTATATACATGTAAATATTTTCAAAATATATACTGTATGTGTGTGTATTTATATATACATAATAAATCACAAATTTTGGATGTGATTAATCGTTTGACAGCACTACTGTAGATGTATAAACAGCTTGCAGAACGTTTAATAACAGAGCGTATCCTCACCGCTGTATCTTTCCACAGGTTTTTGATGCAACAAACACAACGAGAGAGCGACGAGATATGATCCTGGAGTTTGGTGCAGAAAATTGCTTCAAGGTCAGTCATAATATCTTGAAAATTACTTTTGATGACAATTACAAGGACGACGACCACTAATACAAATGTACTTTTGCAGATTTTCTTCATTGAGTCTGTTTGTGATGACCCAAATGTAATCGCCTGTAATATCTTGGTAAGTTGTATGATTAAGAGTTTCAAACAACAGAATTTAACTTTATATGTATAACTTAATTATATACATTTTTGTATAATGACTGCTAAATTACTGACGATACAGTGTGCAATACCACTAAACACTGCATTAATACTTAAACAGGAATTTAAGGTGTCATGTCCTGACTATCAAGATTGCAACAAAACGGATGCCATGGAGGATTTTAAGAAAAGAATTGAATGTTACAGAATGAAGTATCAGCCACTCGACCCTGACCAATATGACAAGTATGTTAGCAATACACACACACCTTCTTTGTCAATGACATGTCTTTAATATTCCAAGATTAAACACTTGTTTGTCCTCACAGAAATTTTTCCTTCATCAAAGTGATTGACGTGGGTCGCAGATTCCTGGTGAACCGCATTCAAGACCACATCCAGAGTCGGATCGTCTACTACCTGATGAACATCCATGTGCAGCCAAGGTCTATTTATTTGTGTCGCCATGGTGAGAGCCAACACAACCTGCAGGGCCGACTGGGCGGAGACTCTGGACTGTCTACACGTGGACGAAAGGTACTATGCTCATAAATCTTGGAAAAGAATGAAAATAATGCCGGAGGTTTGATTTGTTAGGTTGGGTAATTACTTTGTAATAGTTCTTTGCTCGTCTTAAAATGACTTATACCTTTCATAAACAAGCATGTTGTTGCCAGTTAGCTCAATTTGGCGCCAAGGACAGTATTTGTAAAGTTTGAAACTGTGTCCTAGCCAAGAGTACTAAATTACCCATGTGTCCAATATGTCCAAACTCTCCAGAATAACAAATCATCCTACTCTGTAGTTCGCAGGAGCTCTTGCTAAATTTGTGGAGGAGCAGAACTTGAAGGACTTGAAGGTTTGGTCAAGCCAGCTGCGTCGTAGTATCCAAACTGCCGAGGCCCTCAACGTGCCGTATGAACAGTGGAAAGCCCTGAATGAGATTGATGCTGTAAGTTCTCCAGCATGCATCTTTGGTTTGGTGTTTCTGCAAAGGTGCTCCATTTCAGTCTCCTTACAATGTTCGTATGTTGTCTACAGGGTGTGTGTGAGGAGATGACTTATGAAGAAGTGAAGGAGAGGTTTCCAGAAGAGTTTGCTCTCAGAGATCAAGATAAATACTACTACCGCTACCCCTCCGGAGAGGTACAAACAAACGAAATGCCTTTATTTTACTAAGAAAAAAGTATAAGAAAGTGTCCTTAATAAAACGCTTCTGTCTTTCTCCAGTCATATCAGGATTTGGTTCAACGAGTGGAACCTTTGATCATGGAAATGGAACGACAGAAAAACGTTCTTGTCATTTGTCATCAGGCTGTGATGCGCTGCCTATTAGCCTACTTCTTGGACAAAAGTGCAGGTGAGATTCTTAAATAAAACGTTATGTCATCATTTACACACCTTCGTGTCATTTCAAACTCATATGAGTTTCTTTCTTTTATGGAAAACAATAGAAGTTTAGCAGAATGTCCCATATGCTCTTTTCCACACAAACTGAAGACAAAATTCCACTTGAGCTCCAAAAATAGTCCATATGGCTTCTGAAGTCTTTGAAACTTCCTTGTGTACCCTTGTGACAAAGAAGTACACTTTAGCATACTTTTAAAAGAAACACTTTAGATAAGGGAACACTATTCACTATTAACTAGTTGCTTATTAGCATGCATATTACTAGGTTATTGGCTGTTTATTAGTACTTATAAAGCACATATTAATTCATGACCATATTCTATTCAGAAATAATACTATATATATATATATATATATATATATATATATATATATATATATATAATATTCCTAGTACATATATTACCTTCAAGTGTAGTTTTACTTGATGATGTTTATTTTAGAGTTTGACAACACCACTTTCATAGTATGGAAAAGAGCAGCATGAGCATTCATCAAAATGTCTCTTTTTGTGTTCCATAGAAGAAAAACACAGCCATACAGGTTTGGAATGACATGAGTCATAAGTAAATGACCCCTAATCTCAATCCGCACACTTTTCCATACTTATTTGCAGTGCAATCATACTAACCTTTAATTTCTTGTCGGTAGATGAAATGCCGTACCTGAAGTGTCCACTCCACACAGTACTGAAGCTGACCCCAGTGGCTTATGGTAAGATTATTATCTCTAATAATATTTGATCTAATCTGAATAACATTGATAAGTATAACACAAACTGTGTGTGTTTTTTTAAAGGGTGCAAAGTTGAATCCATCTCTCTGAATGTGGATGCAGAGAACACGCATAGAGACAGACCAGAGGTAAGCACAAACATATACACTACACACAAACACTGTATTATTTCAGTTTTTAATCTCTTGTTCTGTCTTCTCTCTCTAGGAGGTGAAGAGATGCCCGAGCTCTTTGATCAGGAGGAACAGCGTGACCCCTCTCACCAGCCCTGAATCCAATAAGAAGCCCCGCATCGAGGGTCTGGATGATCCGATTATCAGAGAGGTGACGCCCGCCCAACTGACCCTGTGTTCAGCTTCACACACCACTCTCGCTCTGTCCACACAGGTGAGCCACAGTTACTGTCATTATATCTTTTGTCATATCTTCACTTCATAACCCTGTAGTGACATACTAATCATTTCACGCTTCACCCTTTCACATTCTCTTCCTGTTTATTTCTGTCTCCTTCTATTTATTCTTCCTCATTCCACTTGATGTACTACAGCACTGGCTTAGTGAAGCTTGTCTGTAAGTATTTGCTCCTTCTGTTTCTTCCTTATCTTTTTCAAGTAATTGTACTCCCTCAAACTTTCCCAACTTGACATCACATCCTTAAAATGGGCCATACAATGAATTTTACGTAAATTATCGACTTTTAATGCAACAAGAAATGTTTCATATATCTTTTGGTTGTTGACATCCAATCAAACTCTTGGTCTTGTCACTTGGTGATTTATTAAAACTAACCAATCAGATGTCCTCATAATTATGATGAGCTCAGTGCCTAAAGTTTAGCCAATCATGACAACCTTATTTGCAGCAATCTTGTTTGCTTTAGAGGAAGGGTAGAAAACGGTCATTTAAAACAAAATTACAACTGATTATGAAGTTTAAATGTTATCATTTTACAATATGGCCCCTTTAAAGGTGGTATTAATGAAGATATAATCAAGTACTTTATTTACACTATCATTTATGTTTATATCTTCATTTATATATAGTTACCCACATTCTCATTTGTTCTGTTCTGTCTCTCGCTCATCTTTTGCATGCTTAAAGACGCACTTTTTTACATTATCTACAAGTGGTATCAGTGCTGCTCTTTCAGAGGTAATGGTCATAGAAACTAATGTGGTAGAGTAGCTAAACAGTATTGCAAATTTATTTAAATACTAAATAGTATTTGCAGACTGCAAACATTTTCTATACTGATTTTTGGATCAAATCAACCGAATCCTGCAGATTGGATTTAAATCTTGTAAAATGTGTTAAATGGAGGTAGAATTGGGTCCTGTTTACACCTGGTATTTATAGCTAACACAGATGCTAATACCAGAATAATAGGGTTACAATTAGCTAAAAACATTGCCAAAATATCGAGTAAATAAACTCATAAAGTGTGCAAAAATATGTAGAGTTTGCATTTGTTGCTCAAATTCTCTGGAAATGTTCCCTTTTTGAGTGCAGATTCCATGTAAGCTGGCCAAAAACAATAACAACACAGTTTGTGTTATGCTAACTGCTGTTATGCTAAAATGCTCTTAGCTAGCAACTAGCTTGTTGAGTAGACCAACTGTTCAGTAATTAACCAAACGATCTACATTCTTTTTTCACAGAACCTGAAGAAATGCTCCATAGAGTCCCATGAACCCCCTCAGCTCTGCCTGTGAGATTTTAAGGCTGTATTGCTTTACTCAGCACGGAAGAGTTTCCTGCCAAGCTGCTCCCTCTTTTCCTCCCAGAGAGGTGTGTGTGTCCGTATTTCAAAAAATGGACACTGTGTGCAACCTGGGTTTTTCTATTTGTCCTTCATGAATTCGTAATTAATGTACGTATCGTGTGGTTTGTCCTAGTAAGGAGTTTAGTGATTTCTGTGTGTTTTTGTGTATGAAGGGAAATCAGAGCCCAGTGGCAGGGATTAAACAATGGTGTCAACCACCCCCACATTTTTGGACACTATTCCCTGTTTACGTAACAGGATACCACTTGTAGATATTTTTATTCTGGTCTCGGCTAGTTTTTTAACATTGACGGTAAGAATATGCCCTGAGCTTTGAAGGACGATGCTAAAACAGACCAAAGATCACCCGCAAACGCTTACGGGCTGATTCATGGCTTTTCTGCACTCACTTTCAAACATATGCTGCAAATAAATTGCACATTATAATTGCACATTTAGACTATTTGCATTTATTTGTCTTAAATTCTGAGGGCAATGATGAATCTTACCATTTGTAATGCTGCTCGCTGTTTTGAAAGCTGTTTAAAAGTTCTCATGTTGTCCACTGCAGTTTCAGATGATTTGTGTTATGGATATGGATTGTGAGTGTGTTTTTTATGTAATTTGTGTGTTTTTAAGACGTGATGACAAGGTCGATGTGCAAGGTTGTATAAACAGGGTGTTTTATGTGTTTGGATGGGACAAAATGAAGCAGTATTTATATTTGTTGTTTATATTTAATGTATTTTATGGCTTGACTGATATCAGATACATTTTTATACTGTTAATTTATTAATTCCCTAGAGTGCCTAGTGCTTGAGCTATCAGGCCAGACCTGCTTTTTTACATTCTAATATCAGAATTTTATTGGAAAATAAATAACATTTGGATTTAATTGTACTTTTATAATTTCAGTTTTGTTGGCATGTCAAAGCCTGATTAAGAGATTAAAATAGTGTTTGATATTGTATGTACAGATTTACCCTTGTAATCCAAATGTTTACAATTTGAATTTGTAAGAGTAAAATTTTAACACTTTCGAATCTAAGAACCAGCTTTAATTGTAAATATACAGTTCTGAGAAGACATCTAGTTGCTTTGAACAGCCATTTTGGGCTCCATTTTTAGTGTAAAACATTCATGCAATGTTGTATATTGGCTCTTAACGGTAATTCATCTGATCGCTTATGATACTTGAACCTTATTTTGTAATATCTTTCCTTTTTTTGTAAAAAATAATATTTATTTATTTGTACTAGGCATTGTGTTTCAAGCACTTTGTTCATTACTGAGATCATACAGCATATCAACAAGTCTAATAATTGTCTCTTTCTGAAGAAAGTGAATCATTTATATGCATTTACTGAATTAATAAACAGTCTAAAAGAGGATTTGTGGGTGTTTATTTGTTTTCACAGAACTGCATTTCCTTTTCTTGCAATTTTTCCATAAATGGTCAAATATAGGGCGACAGTTTCCCATCCCACTGAGCATCCTGCAGCTTTCAGTTATTTTGCTGTTTTATTTAGTCACACAGCACTATCACCCCTCATCCATTTGACCCGCAACCACATCCGCCTCATTTCTAATGAGCACTATCTGTGTTTTATGGCCCTCTGGACTCTTTGCTTTGCTCACCTGTTAGAACAGATATTAACTACTGGCATCAATGGAAACTTATTTAACCAGTCAAACCTTTCATTTACCATTCAAATTATTGTGAAATGATGCAATTTACATGAAATGCTAGTCACACGGCATCTGTCACATGCCCACAGTTCACTGCAACAGGAGTGCAATATTAGATTAAACTTGAAAACAAGGAATGTGTATAAACATTATAATAACTATTGTAAACAAAAACAACCATTGGTTGCAGGACCAGCACAGACAGCAATAAAACATGATAGCTTTGCATGGAATATGCATTTGGATCATTCTCAGGAAGATTTTTTTAAGTTTATTTTTAAATCTTTGTATATGTTTGTTTTATCCATTAAAAAAAATATAAATTTTACTGAAAGAAAATGAAAATATGTTTTCATTGCCTACATAAAAAAAATAAAAATCCAAGTTCAAAAAAGTAAATAAAAATAAATGATTTGCTAATGCACTTTCAGCCCTGTTATGCAATATTCCTTCTTTTAAATAAATGTTTTCATAAACAAACTAAAGAAAAAATAAAATGTGATAGCTTTGTGGATAGAAAATATAGTTGAATCATTCTAAGGATTGATTTATTTATTTATTACTTGTTTGTTTGGCTGTTTAATAATAATTAATGCTTTAATTAATTAACTAAACAGTATATAAAATATTTTTCTACTATTGCATTTTCATAGAAACCGTAAAAAAGGTTCTGTACTTTAAATTAAATTAAACCGTTTCATTTCATGCATGTCATTATGGGAACAACGTCATATTGCTGATCTCATGGTTCAAATAGAGGTAGCTACAGTTCTCTCTATTTCAGTAAATGTCAGTAATAATCATCTTCAAGCTCAATAATCAAGAATCATTTTTATACAGCATTTTTGTGGCTGCATCTTCCTACTTCCTAAATGTCTATGACAATAACAGGCATGCTATTGAAACTGGAAAATATAATTTTCAAATATGATTTCTTAATCAGCACTAACCTTTTCAAATGAAATGATCTTAAATCCTAAAATAACACCCCAAATATATTTAATTATACCCCTTGATTTAAAATGACCATGTAGTAAATGACAGTGTAGATCAGGAGTGTATGTGACTATTATCGGCGAGCTCTAATGGTTATTTATAGCTCAATGTTAAGTGTGAGCTTCAGGCTAAAGGGATGCAGAACACACATCGGCCCACTGCAATCAGATCAGTGTGAAGTCAATCAGGCCATCAATGATCCAGCTTATCACATGAGACCTACCCAAGTTATTCATGTGCAGATAGACACAATCAGCTTATCCTGCACGGTATGGAAATGTCCCACCAGCTGTTTCCATTGGTTTTAGAAATGTCTATAACATCTGTAAAGCATCTCGTGATTGTGGAATGCCATGCATATTTAAAATAATAGTGGTTTGTTATTATTAAGACCTGACAAAATGTAAGCCTATAAAAAATTATGATGAGCATAATTTGCTTTCCTTTGTGGACATTTACTATTCAAACAGGAAGTTGAAGGGATTATCCTTCTTTTTATAAATAGCCAGTTGGCTTTGGTTTATGTCTGGGTTTTTCAAACCCGTTCCTGTAGGTGTCACAGAATGGCCCGTATTCCACCATCACTGATCACCCTCACCTGCACCTGATTAATTATCATGTACACCTGCTCCTCATCATCACAGCTCATCACCCCTGCTCTACTTAAGCTCACTCCTCACTCCAGTCATCGTCTGATCTTGAAGTCACATAGCTGCCAACACATTGCATCTTGAGGATACTATACGGACCTTCACTCTACAAGCGGATTGCTAGCTGAGTATACTTTCCTGCATTACTTACCTGATGATACTTACCCTCTGTCTTCCCTCTCACCACCAGTTACCTGTTCATCTGCGGACGCTTGAGACTCGCAGGCTCTCCAGGATTCCTATCTGCCACAAACCTGCTAAGAGACAGAGACAGTCAGAATCCCAGTGCACTATCTACCATACATCTAAGAAAGCAACGTACCTCACTCAAGGACTCTCACCACTGTTGTATCACCAAATCCTGTAATAAACTCAATCTCTTTTACACTTACCTTTGTGTCTGGCAGTTCCGTAACAGAAGATCAGACCTATAACAGAAGATCAGACCGAACCGAAGACGTGTGCGGACCACAGCGTAATGGAGGCGGCAGCTTTTATCACGAGGGCTTATGGAATCCACGACCCGCTGGATTTCGTGAGGGAATTCGTGCCTTTCGCCCTCTCCAGCACACTAGAGGATCGAGCCCTCAAGCTCTTATTCCGGCTCGGGATTACAGCCCATCACCCCTTGAAGCTCCCAGACACTTCCGGCCTTACCTGGCAGGAGACTGTCTTCAAGTGTCTGGAGAGTCTTCGATCCCGAGTCGGAGTTCCGCCCGAAGCGACGATGATGGTTCCGCCGCCCGTAGCGGCGATGATGGTTCCGCCGCACAAAGCGGCGATGATGGTTCCGCCGCCCGAAGCAACGATGATGCTCCCGTCTGCGGCGATGATGGTTCCGCCGCCCGCGGCATCCCCTGACCCGCCAAAGGCAGAGAGACTCGTGCCTTTGGGGGTCTTGGTTGAATTTGAGGGGATGACAGGGTACCCAGTGGCTGCTCCTCGCCAGTGCCCTCCAGTGCCTTCTCCACGCCAGTGCCCTCCAGTGGCAGCTCCACGCCAGTGCCCTCCAGTGGCAGCTCCACGCCAGTGCCCTCCAGTGGCAGCTCCACGCCAGTGCCCTCCAGTGTCTGCTCCACGCCAGTGCCCTCCAGTGTCTGCTCCACGCCAGTGCCCCCTAGTGTCTGCTCCTCCAGAGCGCCCCCTAGTGTCTGCTCCTCCAGAGCGCCCCCTAGTGTCTGCTCCTCCAGAGCGCCCCCTAGTGCCTGCGCCTCCAGAGCGCCCCCTAGTGCCTGCGCCTCCAGAGCGCCCCCTAGTGCCTGCGCCTCCAGAGCGCCCCCTAGTGCCTGCGCCTCCAGAGCGCCCCCTAGTGCCTGCGCCTCCAGAGTGCCCCCTAGTGCCTGCGCCTCCAGAGCGCCCTCTAGTGCCCGCTCTTCCAGAGCTTCTTCATGAGCCCGTTCCTCCAGAGTGCCCACCAGAGGGGAGCTTCCCCATGAAAATTTTGGGGGGGGGCTATATATCCTCTGCCTGGGTGGCCGGGCCCAGAGCCAAGGCCACGGAGACCCCTGACCCACCATGGCCGCACAAGAAAAATAGGCCATGGCCTCCCGAGTCTCCAGATCCGCCATGGCCTCCCGAAGCCCCGGATCCGCCATGTCCTCCCGAAGCCCCGGATCCGCCATGGCCTCCCGAAGCCCCGGATCCGCCTTGGCCTCCCGAAGCCTCGGATCCGCCATGGCCTCCCGAAGCCCCGGATCAGCCATGGCCTCCCGAAGCCCCGGATCCGCCATGGCCTCCCGAAGCCCCGGATCCGCCATGGCCTCCCGAAGCCCCGGATCCGCCTTGGCCTCCCGAAGCCCCGGATCAGCCATGGCCTCCCGAAGCCCCGGATCAGCCATGGCCTCCCGAAGCCCCGGATCCGCCATGGCCTCCCGAAGCCCCGGATCCGCCATGGCCTCCCGAAGCCCCGGATCCGCCATGGCCTCCCGAAGCCCCGGATCCGCCATGGCCTCCCGAAGCCCCGGATCCGCCATGGCCTCCCGAAGCCCCGGATCCGCCATGGCCTCCCGAAGCCCCGGATCCGCCATGGCCTCCCGAAGCCCCGGATCCGCCATGGCCTCCCGAAGCCCCGGATCCGCCATGGCCTCCCGAAGCCCCGGATCCGCCATGGCCTCCCGAAGCCCCGGATCCGCCATGGCCTCCCGAAGCCTCGGATCCGCCATGGCCTCCCGAAGCCTCGGATCCGCCATGGCCTCCCGAAGCCCCGGATCCGCCATGGCCTCCCGAAGCCCCGGATCCGCCATGTCCTCCCGAAGCCCGGATCCGCCATGGCCTTCTGAAGCCCCACAACGTCATATTGCTGATCTCATGGTTCAAATAGAGGTAGCTACAGTTCTCTCTATTTCAGTAAATGTCAGTAATAATCATCTTCAAGCTCAATAATCAAGAATCATTTTTATACAGCATTTTTTGTGGCTGCATCTTCTTACTTCCTAAATGTCTATGACAATAACAGGCATGCTATTGAAACTGGAAAATATCATTTTCAAATATGACTCCTTAATCAGCGCTAACCTTTTCAAATTAAATTATCTTAAATCCTAAAATAACACCCCAAATATATTTAATTATACCCCTTGATTTAAAATGACCATGTAGTAAATGACAGTGTAGATCAGGAGTGTATGTGACTATTATCGGCGAGCTCTAATGGTTATTTATAGCTCAATGTTGAGTGTGAGCTTCAGGCTAAAGGGATGCAGAACACACATCGGCCCACTGCAATCAGATCAGTGTGAAGTCAATCAGGCCATCAATGATCCAGCTTATCACATGAGACCTACCCAAGTTATTCATGTGCAGATAGACACAGTCAGCTTATCCTGCACGGTATGGAAATGTCCCACCAGCTGTTTCCATTGGTTTTAGAAATGTCTATTACATCTGTAAAGCATCTCGTGATTGTGGAATGTCGTGCATATTTTCAAATAATAGTGGTTTGTTATTATTAAGACCTGACAAAATGTAAGCCTATAAAAAATTATGATGAGCATAATTTTCTTTCCTTTGTGGACATTTACTATTCAAACAGGAAGTTGAAGGGATTATCCTTCTTTTTATAAATATCCAGTTGGCTTTGGTTTATGTCTGGGTTTTTCAAACCTGTTCCTGTAGGAGGACTGTCCTGCAGAGTTTGGGGTGCTTGCAAGTTCTCCTGCGATCGATCGAAGTTCGTATGAGTTGGGAAGTCGTAATTACAAAGTCAGGTGCGTTCAAGAGAGATATTATAAAAAATTAAATTCGGCAAGATTTATATTGTAAGTCATGGTGAATAAAGAGATTAAGAATTATATATTTATTTATTTATTTATTTATTCTATTCCACTCGTAATTAAGCTACTTTGTGTTGCCGCTTGTGCGTTCAACTCTTAACTCATAAATACAATCTGCGACATGACTTGAGCACAGCATTAGCTCCAAGCCTAATTAAACACACATGAACCAGCTAATCAAGGTCACTAGAAACTTCCAGGCAAGTGTGTTGGAACTGGATAAGTGTTGGCCTTCCAGTAGCAGGACTGGACATCCCTGGTTTAGCCTACGTTAAAGCAATGAACCATGATGTATAGCTACAGCGTGCTAGTGCTCATCGGTTGCACATGGTATCAGGAAGATAGTAAGCATTATTATACAAACTTTTAAATGTTGTCTATGACCATAATAATGTGAAATGTGATGCCGACAATATTTGTCACCTAATATTTTGCTTTGCAGGAAGAAAACCAAAATCTTAGATTTTTTTTTTATATGTAGGATGTGATTTTTTTTTCATTCCTTTTTTCGTACTTGAGTTATGGAGATTATTATTACTAACTGCTAGCTATTGTAGGCTACTCACTCTATGTTAGCCTATGTGTTCTTGAATGTGCTTGCACTTTGAGTGATTTGAATTTCTGAGAATTGACTGAAATGGTGATGAATATTTTTGTGACGATGCAAACTTGAGTAGTCTGAG
Organism: Aspiorhynchus laticeps; assembly: GCA_023376895.1. Taxonomy (NCBI): domain Eukaryota; kingdom Metazoa; phylum Chordata; class Actinopteri; order Cypriniformes; family Cyprinidae; genus Aspiorhynchus; species Aspiorhynchus laticeps. The sequence goes on from CM041805.1 coordinate 10,546,280, forward strand.
GGAATTATGTTCTAGTTTATATTGTAATATTATCCATCTACGATTGACTCAGAGGTGTGAGGCACTATGTATAGAACATTTTAAATGTTCTAAATTTCAATAGCCTACATTATTTTACACAGTTCTGCACGGATGATATATTTTTGAAGGCCTAACCAGAGGATCACTCTTCCCTCAACAAAAAAAGCCGAGGTTTTTTTCCATTGGCTTTTGTGTTGTTGCAGAAAATAAGCTCTGTGACTAACAAAAGTATGTGATTCTTGCACTTTATGTTCTTGCACTTTATGATTCTTGCACTTTATGTTAATGTTAATCTACACAAATTAACTTTTAAGAATTTTAAAGCCTAAATAAAATCACCAGAAGTAAAAAGCTGAAGTTAAAGGCTGTACACAAACAACACCACAGTCGCATGACTTTAACTGTAAGCTCTCTTCGAAATCGTGAAGTTTTGTTTTTCACAAATTGCACAAGACTCAGTCATTTTCTAGTACTGTTTTCTCATAACTAGAGACTGTGGCTGAAGGAAGTTGGATCAGGGTCATGATAATAATAATGAAACCACACAGCTTCCTGTGGGCAGAGCTGACATAGATGAGCAATGGGCAAGAAACTTCACTCATTCTCTAAAAACAAAGACGACTCTGATTACTTTGCCAACTTTTGCTTGTTAAATCATTGGATAATTAATGCTCATTTATCCAAATCTGCTCAGAGCAAAATTATGAATCAGACATTATGAAGTTCCATGAGATGGTTGTTTGGGATATTGTGGTCTATTTTGGTCGATGGAAAACCATAACGTCACGTGTAAGATCCAGATGGCCAGTGGTAGAGAGACAGAGGGAATGTAGCTAAAAGTATAGTTCATCCATCTGTTATAAGGAGTACTGAACGTGTGTTGTCTTGTTTATCATTGTCTAAACATCTCTTGAATGCTGGTAAAACATTAAAAATCATGTCGGAGTTCCGCCCGAAGCGACGATGATGGTTCCGCCGCCCGTAGCGGCGATGATGGTTCCGCCGCACAAAGCGGCGATGATGGTTCCGCCGCCCGAAGCAACGATGATGCTCCCGTCTGCGGCGATGATGGTTCCGCCGCCCGCGGCATCCCCTGACCCGCCAAAGGCAGAGAGACTCGTGCCTTTGGGGGTCTTGGTTGAATTTGAGGGGATGACAGGGTACCCAGTGGCTGCTCCTCGCCAGTGCCCTCCAGTGCCTTCTCCACGCCAGTGCCCTCCAGTGGCAGCTCCACGCCAGTGCCCTCCAGTGGCAGCTCCACGCCAGTGCCCTCCAGTGGCAGCTCCACGCCAGTGCCCTCCAGTGTCTGCTCCACGCCAGTGCCCTCCAGTGTCTGCTCCACGCCAGTGCCCCCTAGTGTCTGCTCCTCCAGAGCGCCCCCTAGTGTCTGCTCCTCCAGAGCGCCCCCTAGTGTCTGCTCCTCCAGAGCGCCCCCTAGTGCCTGCGCCTCCAGAGCGCCCCCTAGTGCCTGCGCCTCCAGAGCGCCCCCTAGTGCCTGCGCCTCCAGAGCGCCCCCTAGTGCCTGCGCCTCCAGAGCGCCCCCTAGTGCCTGCGCCTCCAGAGTGCCCCCTAGTGCCTGCGCCTCCAGAGCGCCCTCTAGTGCCCGCTCTTCCAGAGCTTCTTCATGAGCCCGTTCCTCCAGAGTGCCCACCAGAGGGGAGCTTCCCCATGAAAATTTTGGGGGGGGGCTATATATCCTCTGCCTGGGTGGCCGGGCCCAGAGCCAAGGCCACGGAGACCCCTGACCCACCATGGCCGCACAAGAAAAATAGGCCATGGCCTCCCGAGTCTCCAGATCCGCCATGGCCTCCCGAAGCCCCGGATCCGCCATGTCCTCCCGAAGCCCCGGATCCGCCATGGCCTCCCGAAGCCCCGGATCCGCCTTGGCCTCCCGAAGCCTCGGATCCGCCATGGCCTCCCGAAGCCCCGGATCAGCCATGGCCTCCCGAAGCCCCGGATCCGCCATGGCCTCCCGAAGCCCCGGATCCGCCATGGCCTCCCGAAGCCCCGGATCCGCCTTGGCCTCCCGAAGCCCCGGATCAGCCATGGCCTCCCGAAGCCCCGGATCAGCCATGGCCTCCCGAAGCCCCGGATCCGCCATGGCCTCCCGAAGCCCCGGATCCGCCATGGCCTCCCGAAGCCCCGGATCCGCCATGGCCTCCCGAAGCCCCGGATCCGCCATGGCCTCCCGAAGCCCCGGATCCGCCATGGCCTCCCGAAGCCCCGGATCCGCCATGGCCTCCCGAAGCCCCGGATCCGCCATGGCCTCCCGAAGCCCCGGATCCGCCATGGCCTCCCGAAGCCCCGGATCCGCCATGGCCTCCCGAAGCCCCGGATCCGCCATGGCCTCCCGAAGCCCCGGATCCGCCATGGCCTCCCGAAGCCTCGGATCCGCCATGGCCTCCCGAAGCCTCGGATCCGCCATGGCCTCCCGAAGCCCCGGATCCGCCATGGCCTCCCGAAGCCCCGGATCCGCCATGTCCTCCCGAAGCCCCGGATCCGCCATGGCCTTCTGAAGCCCCGGATCCCCCATGGCCTCCTGAACCTCCTGTCCCGCCATGGCTTCCTGACTCCGGTTCCGCCCTGGATGCCCTTCCTGTGTCCATGTCTTCCACCGACATCCAGGGCGCCCACCCCCCCTCCCAGGTTTTATTACGTCGCGGGACGCGCCGTCCGGGAGGGGGAGGTACTGTCACAGAATGGCCCGTATTCCACCATCACTGATCACCCTCACCTGCACCTGATTAATTATCATGTACACCTGCTCCTCATCATCACAGCTCATCACCCCTGCTCTACTTAAGCTCACTCCTCACTCCAGTCATCGTCTGATCTTGAAGTCACATAGCTGCCAACATTGCATCTTGAGGATACTATACGGACCTTCACTCTACAAGCGGATTGCTAGCTGAGTATACTTTCCTGCATTACTTACCTGATGATACTTACCCTCTGTCTTCCCTCTCACCACCAGTTACCTGTTCATCTGTGGACGCTTGAGACTCGCAGGCTCTCCAGGATTCCTATCTGCCACAAACCTGCTAAGAGACAGAGACAGTCAGAATCCCAGTGCACTATCTACCATACATCTAAGAAAGCAACGTACCTCACTCAAGGACTCTCACCACTGTTGTATCACCAAATCCTGTAATAAACTCAATCTCTTTTACACTTACCTTTGTGTCTGGCAGTTCCGTAACAGTAGGAGGACTGTCCTGCAGAGTTTGGGGTGCTTGCAAGTTCTCCTGCGATCGATCGAAGTTCGTATGAGTTGGGAAGTCGTAATTACAAAGTCAGGTGCGTTCAAGAGCGATATAATAAAAAATTAAATTCTGAAAAAAATATATATATATATTTTTTTTATATTCTAAGACATGATGAATAAAGTGATTAAGAATGAAATATTTATTTATTCTATCCCACTGGTAATTAGGCTACTTTGTGTTGCCGCTTGTGCGTTCAACTCTTAACTCATAAATACAATCTGCGACATGACTTGAGCACAGCATTAGCTCCAAGCCTAATTAAACACACATGAACCAGCTAATCAAGGTCACTAGAAACTTCCAGGCAAGCGTGTTGGAACTGGATAAGTGTTGGCCTTCCAGTAGCAGGACTGGACATCCCTGGTTTAGCCTACGTTAAAGCAATGAACCATGATGTAGCCTAGCTACAGTGTGCTAGTGCTCATCGGTTGCACGTGGTATCAGGAAGATAATAAGCATTATTATACAAAATTTTAAATGTTGTCGATGACCATAATTATGTGAAATGTGATGCCGACAATATTTGTCACCTAATATTTTGCTTTGCAGGAAGAAAACCAAAATCTTAGATTTTTTTTTTTATATGTGGGATGTGATTTTTTTTTTTTCATTCCTTTTTTCGTACTTGAGTTATGGAGATTATTATTACTAACTGCTAGCTATTGTAGGCTACTCACTCTATGTTAGCCTGTGTGTTCTCAAATGTGCTTGCACTTTGAGTGATTTGTATTTCTGAGAATTGACTGAAATGGTGATGAATATTTTTGTGACGATGCAAACTTGAGTAGTCTGAGGGAATTATGTTCTAGTTTATATTGTAATATTATCCATCTACGATTGACTCAGAGGTGTGAGGCACTATGTATTTTTTTCCAGGTAGAGAACATTTTAAATGTTCTAAATTTCAATAGCCTACATTATTTTACACAGTTCTGCACGGATGACATATTTTTGAAGGCCTAACCAGAGGATCACCCTTACCTCAACAAAAAAAGCAGAATTTTTTTTCCATTGGCTTTTGTGTTGTTGCAGAAAATAAGCTCTGTGACTAACAAAAGTGTGTGATTCTTGCACTTTATGTTCATCATTAATCTTCACAAATGAACTTAAGAATTTTAAAGCCTAAATAAAATCACCAGAAGTAAAAAGCTGAAGTTAAAGGCTGTACACAAACAACACCACAGTCGCATGACTTCAACTGCAAGCTCTCTTCGAAATCTCTTTTAATCTTAATTTAAAATGTGTACGTTGGAAAGTTTGAGTTTCTTTCTTTTTGAAGTTTTGTTTTTCACAAATTGCACAAGACTCAGTCATTTTCTTGTACTGTTTTCTCATAACTAGAGACTGTGGCTGAAGGAAGTTGGATCAGGGTCATGATAATAATAATGAAACCACACAGCTTCCTGTGGGCAGAGCTGACATAGATGAGCAATGGGCAAGAAACTTCACTCATTCTCTAAAAACAAAGACGACTCTGATTACTTTGCCAACTTTTGCTTGTTAAATCATTGGATAATTAATGCTCATTTATCCAAATCTGCTCAGAGCAAAATTATGAAGTCAGACATTATGAAGTTCCATGAGATGGTTGTTTTGGATATTGTGGTCTATTTTGGTCGATGGAAAACCATAACGTCACGTGTAAGATCCAGATGGCCAGTGGTAGAGAGACAGGGAATGTAGCTAAAAGTATAGTTCATCCATCTATTATAAGGAGTACTGAACGTGTGTTGTCTTGTTTATCATTGTCTAAACATCTCTTGAATGCTGGTAAAACATTAAAAATCATGTCTTCATGTTAAAAATAGCTTGATAAAGTCTATAAATGTCTTATTTCATATGCCAAAATGCCACCTAGACAATGGTTCTATGATTGACTTAGGCTAATGATGCTTTGGGAAACACCCCTGCTAACAAAATGCTACAAACAAATCAGAACACCTTAGCGTGTAGCAATTCCATAACAACGCCCTTCACATGGAACTGGAAAAATGTGGTTGGTGTTAAAACGTTGGCCAGTAGTTGGTGATGTCGCTTTGTAAAGAAACACTACGTGCCTCCGCTCATACACATTTCTATTGAGGGAACACGTAATATGCATGTGCATGACGTCACTGTTTTCACAAATTCGAATTTTCGTAGTTAACAAAGACTAATGGTATAGTTTTCAAAAACTTGCACTTGAACGAACGGCTAAAATGCTTAAAAAAAATAGATTTTTAGTTGAAAACGGTGTCATGTAAATGCCCCCTACAGCATTGTGGGGTGAAAAAACGTAGTTCTATCATGACAACTCTCAGAAAATTTTAGCATGGCAATGGATATGACAGACAGTGTTAATGTATTTGGTCTTGGTGGAATAGATCTGCTACACTGCTGAATTGCTGCTGCTGTTGGTTATTGCTATCGTTGTAGATTACTGCTGCTACTGCAAAGTAAGTACAGGAACTTGCTACTGCCAATACATACGTCGATACGATGCTGTGAGTATTTAAGACACACTGCTGCTGCACAAATAGCATATAAAACAACCCGTAGCAGATCTATACAGGTGGAGGGGTTCAGAGGAACACTGAAAGCGTGCTGCGAACTGCTTTAGTGAATGCTAACCAGACATTTAAATGTAAAGCAGCTAGCTCATTAACTACATATGCAGCATTAACTAATCAGCTTTTGCCAAGTAGTTTAACACTGTGAATATCATCAGTTTGTGTTAACGACCCATCAGCCTGCACCTAGAGTTTCATGACAGAACTTGGTATTTCTTTTTAATATGTATTTTGCATTTAGCCACAAAGAATGATGACAAGCTATGTATTTGATCATTTTAGCTTGTGTTTATGGTGGCTTCACACACGTGTCATGGCCATCAACGTTATTTCTCTCTCAAGCACTTAAAAAAGCACTCTCTCTCAAGCACTTCTGTCTGGCACAGCTAAAATAAATATATAACTGTTCTACTGGCTGATTTGACATGATCCTGCTAAGCTCTGTGTCTTTAAATAGAGCTGTAATTCTCTGGGATTATAGTTCACTGTGGTGACTTAGCATGGCTGGCAAATACACACGCAACACAGACTACCTATGGATCCGCTCCCACGGTTCCTCATTTACTTAATCATGTAATTAGCCAATTAAGTAATGTATGGTTTTAAAGAGGGAAAGAACCATGTTTAAGTCCTTTATTTGCAGCTAAATGTGACATGCTACGCATTATATGCAAAAAAAGTGTAAATTTACATCATGATGACGCACCATGTTCTTTTGGGTCAGGGGTTCTCGTTAAACCCTGAGTCAGACCTTTTGTTAGATCTTGTAAGGACAGGAAGGCCGGTTTCTAATCCTGTCAGTCAAAGCTGACCCATCAGGCACAGGTTTACCTGCGTCACTGGTTCTAAAATGACAACAGTGCTACGTGCTCTGCAAGCGACAGAAGAAGCAACCTGTGTAAAATAATTTTATCTTCTAATTGCACCTTGAACGCTTCATAAAACTCTATTATCTGTGTCACAGTGTCTGTTTAAGTAATGTCCTAAGTTCAGTGTTAATTTTAGTATTATGTACTTTTATAGTCTTTGTTACTATTTTGAATTGGCTTTTATTTTTATAGATTTTCAGTTTTTTTAGTTTAAGTTTTAGTAATTTTGTTGTGCTTTTGTCATATTTGATTGTTTTCTTATATTTAGCTTTATTTTATTTATTTTTTTTTCTTGATTTTAGTACTTCAGCATATTTTATTTAATTATTAATTATATTTCATGAATTTTTATTTTTCAACTAAAACTGTCGATGACCATACAACAAACAAAATTCAAGCTTACAGAAATGCCTTTATAATGGAGGCAAATGTGTTTAAAATGAAAAATATGAGGTATTAAATATTATCATGTGTGTATATATAATCATTGAATATGATCAATAATGTCACAGATGTGTCTGTAGAGTTTTGTTGCATTGAATCCAAAACAGGACTTTAAAAATGTTAATGTCAGAGAGGAAACTGAGGAGGAAGAATTCAGGACAGAGGGCATAGAAATGACAATCAGAGGGATCCTGGAAAATGATAAGAAACTGCCTGCGTCATTTGTATGGGATTCTATTATCAGCTTTAAGGTGATATTTTATGTCTTTATCAACTATGCCCAAACAAGGAAGTCTTGGTTCAGTTACCTAGCATGAACCATGGTGATGGATATGAAACCAATTTCCATTACATCGCAAATCATCATTCATCCTTGAATGATGTTAATTTATTTTATATAGTTTTATTTATTTATTTATTTTCACTTATTTATTTAATATCTTTTTTTTGTTTGTGCTAAGGTTAATTTCATACCTAGCATTTTATGATTAAATATCTCAGCCTGAGACAATAAAACTAATGCATAAGAGCAGAGGTCTTCAACCCTGCTGCTGGGGACCCACTGTCCTGCAAAGTTTATTTCCAGCCTGCTTCAGCACACCTGACTTTGTATTTTCAAGCAATCTTGAGGAGCTTGATTAGGTGCTTCAGGTGTGTTTGATTAGGGTTGTAGCTCAACTCTGCAGGACAGTGGGTCCCCAGGAGCAGGGTTGAAGGCCTCTGCATAAGAACATTATTGCATTTGAACACAATACTGAAATGGTCTGCTATTCTTTGTTTAGATTATGATTTAAAATATTAATAGTTTATGACATTTTCAAATTTATGATTAAATATCTTGGTCTGTGACAATAAGCATAGTACATAACTGCAGTATAGCAAAGGTAAATGATAAAAAGCCTGATAATAAAAACCAACCATTTGGACATAAAAGTGGCCATAATTAAAGTGACACCCATCAAAGAATAACAGAAATATGTGTAATACCCAGAATGAAATGGGAAAAATCCTTGTTTCAATTGGCACATCCGTGGGGTATTAAGATATCGCCTGAGATGGCAAATTGGCACTACCCTCCTCATGTGGCACTATGCTCTTTCACATTTGCCCCTCCTCCTTTTTTCTCTCTTTATCCCTCGTTCACGGCTGAATAATTAATCCCAGAGTATGCTGTGTTCGGGCTCACGTACTCACTTTCTGTCTCTCCGCCCCACTGTAACCCCGCTTTCACACATGCATGCTCATATTTGCCAACATGAACACACAAATAGAAAAGAAATGCTTACTCAGCATTCTTCTTTATTCTGAAGCGACAGTAGAAGTGTGACAGTCCTTGGTTTGGCATCTTTCAGAATTTCCATGGAAACACTACACCAGGCTTCACTTTCAAGGTGCCCACTATTCATATTCACTGAAGGAGAGAATTAGAGCATATAACACTCTCAACCCATGAAATGTGCTGTGTTTATGCTATCTATCTATCTATCTATCTATCTATCTATCTATCTATCTATCTATCTATCTATCACACATCCACATAATTCACATATGGAATATTAATAGATGATATTGTTTAACGGTATTGAACAGGTAATATTACAGTTTAAAAAATTAGAACATTTGGAATTCTATTCTATTCTATTCTCCGTTTTACCTTAGCAAATGACCCCAAAAATCTCAAATGTGTCTTTTCAACAATGTCATGAGCTATGTTATCAAAATTCAGATATTTCAAAACATTTGAGTTTCATTGAAAGGAATTTTAAGACAAACCCCTGAGATGAGTTTTATAGGGAAGCATGACTGAAAACTCTATTAAGTCTTTTAGTTATGAAAGCTCTCCCTGTGCTATTTAATGGGGGAAGGTAAATTAAAGCCGGTCTTTTTCGACCCAAAGACATAAATAGTGCAATTTTTCAGCATTTTCTGAGCTTAGTCAAGTGATGAAATTATATAAAACACTAAGGTTTGTTCTTTTTCTTTATTTCTTTACAGTGCCGATAAAAAACGAGGTGATGTCTGTGTCTCATTTGTACCAGACCTCACCCAATTCTCCCAAAATTGCTACGGTTTGAAGAGCAGAGGAAGAACAAGCTGGGCAGAGTGAGAGAGAGGAATGGATGGGAGTGGAGGAGAGACTTTCAGGTGGACGTGAGACTTCTCACATTCACTAGATGGGGCTTGGTTTAGTTCCTTTTTTCCTCTGTCCAGCCTCAAAGAGATGAGTGTGCATCGGTAAACCTAAATCCAACAACTGTCCCTGGAGTCATGAACAGTCAGATCTCAGGTGAGCGTGCACTTATTAGCCGTGCTAAAAGATAAAAATGAACATGACTTAACAGGTTGGTTATTTCTATATGACGTACAGTTGTCATAACTACAGTTGTCCAAGCAAAACTGACTTAACACTGTCCTGTAACACTGAGTTACAAAACAAGCAAACTTGTCTTTGACACACAGATGAGGACACATGTTCACACAAATGCAGAAGTGATTGACATACACCATTAAACAAAAGGACAAAAGGCTAATATTGCAAATGGTGGTTTTTCCAAAATGTAAATCTGTGCACATGTGGCCTAGACATCTGACAGTGACCACAAAAGCTTCATTGTTCTTCAAAATGTTCTTCAAGGACGTAATGTGAAACATGCAACAAGCAAAGAAACCTGTGCACACATGCAAAGGCTAATATAAAAGGAATCACATATTTAGTGGTGTTTATTTTGCTTAGGAATTTCTTTGCATCATTTACTGACCAGCTTGTGGAGGAGAAGTATGTTATTATTATTTTTTGTGAAGTGATAGAGATATAATATTTTTGGCTGATTTGATTGGATTGGATTACATATTTCTAGCGGATGATAGAACAGGCAAGAAATCCCCCTGATTTGCACTGCAAACCCAAGCCTTTTCGAAAGGTACAAATATGTACCATTAAGGTACTAATATGTACACTTTAAATACTAATATGTAGCTTTAGGTACTTATGTGCACCATTTAGAGGTAAATAAGGTACAAACGTGTACCTTTTGAGTTGTGCATTGGCAAGCCAAGTGTACAATATTTTGTACTTCATTTTATTATTTTCTTTTATTGTTTATTTTGGAATGAAATGAAATAAAACGGTTCATTTCTCTTTCCTTGTATCACTGAAAACAGATGCAGAGTCATTTGAATTAGACGACTCATGCGCTCCCAGTAAATTTCCTTCGCTCCTCTTTGGCGATGATGTCATTGAGTGGACAGGAATCCGAAGGAGAAAAATAAACAAGTGCTGCATTTGCCAAAGTATTACATCACAATCACAAGATTACTGCCATTGTTGGGCCAGAATTGGGGCAACAGTGCCTCTAACAATGCATCCACACCACTAGGTGTCAGTATAAATTACAAGATTACTGTCTTATCATCCAGTGCAACAAAAACATATACTAACCACAGTGAGTCAGACCATTTAGACCATTTCAAATGACAGTACTTTCCAGACCGAGATAAAAGAAGTTCAGGATGAGATCACCAGGACCTCTTTTAATGTTACAAAAGTGTTTTAAATCCCAGTATTAGTCATGGGTTAAACTGATTCTCCTGTGTATCGTTTCATATACATGTTTTTATTAGTGTGTGTGTGTGTGTGTGTGTGTGTGTGTGTCCGTCCGTGTCCAGAGTTGCTGAACTGACAGACTAAGAATGTTAGTCAGTTTTGTAGTTATATCCTAGCAAAGTATTGCAACAAGTTGAGAGCACAACGAGTTCTTGGAAATTCCTGTTGACACTTTTAAATGAAGAATTTCAAACTTCCTATTTCAACCTACATGAGTGTGTTAAGAGATACTGATGCTTCATGGCAATCCATGTCCTCTAGTTCAGCTGACACGTACAGTAGTTGTATCATGCACACTCAATGTTAAACCTAATCCACTTAAAAACAAAAACAGTAATAGATCACTTCCTATACAGTGCATGTCATACGTCATGCCACTGGCTGTCGGCCAGTGTTTCAGTGTTTTCTGGTTGTGTTATATCTAAAGCTGTAATTCCATTCAGCATCCTATGCCAGTTTGTCACATTCTCCATTTTCGTCTCATATAATAAAATAATTTCTCATTCGAATGTAATAAATGATGACTGAACAATGAAGAAGGTAGTTGTGCTCAACTCTACAATGGCGACTCATATGAAAGACTGATCTTGAAAGTGTCTAGGCTGGATGTGTCATACTGTTGTCTGCTCTTGACCCTGTTCACTTTAGATCTCATTACTTTGCCGACTGACCCTGACCCCCGTCTGGATTAACTTACTCTCAATGCTGGACCGTCAGCCAGACACGTTGTGTACATACTCAAAGAGGAGTGCAGGCATGTTCAGGTACAGGTGCGTGCAAACACTGACAATGTTGCATGCAAATTGTGTACGTGACACTTTCAAATGGCAACCAGAATGCTAACCTGTGTGCATTGAATCAAGCCGCTCAAACTAAAGCTGCCTATATATCCTGCCACTAAGCTCTAGATAGACAGACAGACAGACGATAGATAGACAGATAGATAGATAGATAGATAGACAGATATATACAGTTATGTCCATATATATTTGGACACTGACACAATTTTCATAATTTTGGCTCTGTATGCCACCAGAATATAATTAAAATGAAACCAGATGAAACTGAAGTGCAGACTTTGAGTTTAAATTCAAGAGGTTGAACAAAAATATAACATACAATGCTTAGTAATTACAACCATTTTTCTACACAGCCCCCCCCCCCCCCCATTGTCAGGGGCTCAAATGTAATTGGACAAATAAATATCATAAATAAAATCTTCATTTTTAATATATTGTTGAGAATCCTTTGCAGCCAATGACTGCCTTAGATCTGGAACTACTGGGTTTCCTCCTTTCTTATGCTTTGCCAGGCCTTCACTGCAGCTGACTTCAGTTATTGTTGGTTTGTGGGTCTTTCTGCCTTTAGTTTTATCTTGAGCAAGTGAAATGCAGCTCAACCGAGTTAAGATCAGGAGACTGACTTGGTCATTGCAGAATATTCCACTTTTTTACCTTCAAGAACTCCTGGGTTGCTTTTGCTGTATAACTGCAACTTGAATATGTTTTGGTCGGCAGCTAAAATAATACAAATTGTGCCTGTGTCCAGATATACAGTATATGGACCTAACTGTAGATAAATAGACAGACAGACAATATAGACAGATAAATATATAGATAACTAGACAGACAGACGATAGACAGACAGACAGACAGACGTCCCTAAGTGATTTGATGCCACAGAACTCAAAGTACTTCAGCTGCAGTGACATGGCTACATTGTTTAACCTTGACCAAAGTGGAGTTACTTGTGTGCATGTGTATGTTTATGGAGTCTTTAAATATACAAACTGAGCAATCAGCCTACTTGTAAATCGGTCAATTACTCTATAACTCTTTATACATGTGATGCAGGTTAAGGCTGATTTGCAGGGTGTGACAGAGAGTTTGCATGAAAGCTGCGGGCAAAGTACAATTTACCCAAAGCATATGGCTGTTCAACACTTCCAAACTGTTTTGAAAAGGTCTGAAAGTGCACATTCATACATAAACAGACATACGTACGTATATATAATAGACAGATACACACGTGGTCAGAATTGTTGGTACCCTTGGTAAATATGATCAAAGAAGGCTGTGAAAATAAATGTGCATTATTAATCCTTTTGATCTTTTATTTTTTTAAATCTCAAAAATCTAAGCTTTCATTGAGAATAAGAATTTAAAACGGGGGGGAAATATCATTATGAAATTGATATTGATATTACAGAGTAAAATATATCTGAAATATATTCCCATTGATATTCACAATTTTGAGCACTCCAGAATGATTATGAACATGAAATTATCCAGCCATGGCTTCCTGTTCCACAGAAATATAAATAGGAGGGAAAACAAAACAAAAGCCAAATTCCAAATTAATCATCCACCACAATGAAAAAAAAACAAAGAATATATTTCTGATGTGCAGCAAAAGATAATTGAGCTTCACAAATTAGTGAAGTGGCTTTAAGAAAAGAGCTAGATCAGTGAAAATTCCCATTTCCACCATCAGGGCAATAATTAAGAATTTCCAATCAACAGAAAATGTTATGAATCTGCCTGGAAGAGGACGTGTGTCTATATCATCCTAATGCATGGTGAGGAGGAGAATTTGAGTGGCTAAAGATTCTTCAAGGACCACAGCTGGAGAATTGTAGAGATTAGTTGAGTCTTGGGGTCAGAAAACCTTAAAGAAATTATCAAACAGCACCTACATCGCCACATGTTGTTTGGGAGGGTTTCAAGAAAAAAAATCAAGAAAAGAAAATGCTTTCACCAAAAAACAATCTCCAGCATATTCAGTTATCAGACATGACTGGAACTTCAAATGGGACTGGCTTCTATGGTCAGATGAAACTAAAAAATTAGCTTTTTTAGCAGCAAACACTCAAGATGGGATTGGTGCACACAGGGATATAAAAAAGTACCCCATGTGTACAATGAAATATACTGCTGTATTTTTGATGTTGTGGGCCTATATTTCTGCTGGAGGTCCTGGACATCTTGTTTAGACACATGACATCGTGGATTCTATCAAATACCAACAGATAAAAAATGAACAAGTGACTGACTCTGTTAGAAATCTTATAATGGGCTATGTTTGGATCTTCCAACCGGACAATAATCCAAACCTCAAAAACAACACAAAAACGGGTCACTGAGCACAAACCCAAGCTTCTGCTGGCCATTCCAGTCCTCTGACCTGAACCCTGTAGAAAATGAGTGAGGTGAACTGAAGAGAAGAAGCACCGTCATGGAGCTGTGAATCTGAAGGATCTGGAGAGATTCTGGATGAAGGAATGGTCTCTGATCTCGTGTCAGGTGTTCTCTAACCTCATCAGGCATTATAGCAGAACATTTAGAGCTGTTAACCTGGCAAATGTTGGTTTCAAAAAGTATTGAATAAAAGGGTGCCATTAAATGTGTCCAATGTGTATTAGAGAAAAACATTTATTTCAGAATATCCCCCCCCCCCCATTTTAAATTCTTATTATCCAATGAAAGGTTAGATTTTTGTGATTTTTTTAAATAATAGATCAAAAGGATTAACAATGCAGATTAATTTTCACAGCCGCCTTTGATCATATTTACCAAGGGTACCAATAATTCTGACCACATGTGTGTGTGTGTGTGTGTGTGTGTGTGTGTGTGTGTGTGTGTGTGTGTGTATATATATGTATATATATTAAATAATAAAATATATTAATGTTCATAAGACAAGTGTAAATGGAGAGCAGACAGACAGCACGTGATAGAAATTCTCTGCCATGTATGGTCTTACACCTGATAGCATCATAGAGTGGACTGTGTTTAAATGCAGGGTGTGTAGTGTTGGGGAAATGTCACGAGCAAACGTGTGACCGCTTATACAAGTTCAAGGTGATGCAATTTGTTGTCTGAAGGTGAAAGATAAGTTAGTCCTAAGAAGACAGTCGAGACATTAATCTGCCTCTGTGCTAGTGGCACTCTATAAATCGTACCAAGCAATGCAATGAATAAAATGCCAATCTTAAATAATCAGTCACTTCAAAGAAGTCAGGGCTGTTTTGTCCTTGTGCTGGATGGACCGAAAATCACATGTAATATATCACATTGATATGGCACACTGACCCTGCGTCCCAATGTGCATATTATCCACCCTATCTGCCCTAAATAGTATTGAAAATGACTAATATCACTTAGATTAGGATGGATAGTATGCACATTGGGACTCAGGCTGACTCATTTTCCTGGCTGTGATGACTCAGTGGTCATGTGCGCTAAACATTTGTTCTCGTGCTTCCTGTCTTTCTTGTTTAATTCTGAAGGAAATACTGACCTCTAGAGGACTTGTGATGCCATTCTGGATTTTATTGACTGTGTTCCCTATATGACTTAATTTCTGTGACTTTAGTGTTTAGAGTCCGAATATGCAATATAAATATAAAGTCAGAATAAAAGTCAGAATGTGCAAATGCGTGTTTTTTTTTTCTAGCAGTGAATTTGTAGCCTATGTTGGTTTCAAACACTGAGAAGACTGACATCAGAACTTCATTATAGGCATAATTTGTAAATATATAAAATGTCCTCCAGTATTATTAGATTTTTGGAGCTTCTGTGAACAAACAAGATAAAGCAACATTTGGTGTGACGTTACAATGAAAGTTTTCACAATCATAGTTCCGTTATACCAAATGTAATTTGCCAAAATTTCAGTTACTTAATACTGATTTATAACTTAACTTTGGTCTGAAAAAATCGCACCAATAATTTGTCCCAAAGACCTCACTCAAGAAATAAGCTTTTCTTTGATGTTTATGGCTTTGCTGTAGCACATATTTATTCAACAATACGTTTTAAATTGTTCATGCACTGTAAAATAACCACTTATGAGAAAGGATCACATATAATAAGAAATAATTTCTAGATGTCTCAAAAGAAATTATAATGCTGACTATACAGAAAACATAATTTTGTAATAAACAACCTGTCTCTCTAAATATATTCAGTTTTTGCACCACACATTAATTTCCAAGAATTCATATATAACTTTGTACAATCCAAGAACATAGAACCTAACTGAGCAGTAATTTAAAGTTTGCTACACAATATTTTATTCACACCTCTATACAAGGCCTTCAGAATTCAGTATGGAACACATAATAAAGTAGAATATTATTAAAGATACGGACACCACAGTATATTCATTCTAATAAAACACATAATACATTTCATGATGCACAAACAAACACAAGTATATGGTATAATAATACTTTTCAAACAAATACCATAAATCATCACAATACGAGATGAACAGTAAGTACAAATTCAAATATCAAATTCATCACTATTGTCAAATACATAACGTTAGGCTATATCACCCTCAAACTGGCCTGTGAATTAATTTTGACAAATCTTTTCTAATCTTACAGACTAGACAAGACTTGATTAAAAATGTTCCTGTGGGCACAACAAGACACAAACACTGCTCTCCTGGCTGTGAAATGTGGACTGGATCCATGGGGCTAGGGTTAGCGGCGGCCGGCGGGCATGAGTCAGCGGCGATCCGGCGGGCTTGAGTCAGCGGCGGGTCGGTGGGCATTGATCTCCCGCGAACGGCAGGCCTGGGGGAGCGGCAACCCGGGAACTAGAGAACCAGCCGGCGGGCTTGGGATAGCCATAGCCGGTGGCGGATATCTCCCGCGATCGGCAGGCATGAGGACTCATAGATAACGAGACAAACACAGCTGGACAAAAATTAACTCAATGACATTTAACAAGGACAGGAAACAAACCAAATATGGACACAAGAGGCAGGAACCCATGACACACACAACAGAACCCTGACACTTCTATTATCAATTGAAACCCACAATAATATTTAAAATATTAGTAAGCTTAATATATAAAATCATCATTTATTGGGTATTTTCAATTGGGAGGTGGCTGTCCCGAACCCTAACCCCTAAATTTTAACTTATGAAAATGATATTGAAATAATTTTTGTATTTTTTTTTCCCATTGTTGTTTTTAAAAGTATCTTTTTGATTCTTTTAAAAAGTGAATGAAAAAAAAAGTATATTTTCTTTGTAAATTATGAAACTTTATGTAAAAAATGTGTCCCGCATTTTTCATGTCACTACTGAAACAGTGTGTGTTTTAGTCTATTGGCCGAGACTGATTTTAACTATTTAACTATTTATGATCATCAAATATTCCTGTGTCCCCCTCACTCATAGCTACAAGTAGGGATGCAACGATACCATTTTTTCAGAACTGATCCGATACCAAAAATTCGGAGTATCTGCCGATACCGATCAAATCCGATACCAGCGCCGTTTTTTTGTGTCCTAGACATCTGACAGTGACCACAAAAGCTTCATTGTTCTTCAAAATGTTTTTCAAGGACGTAATGTGAAACATGCAACAAGCAAACAAACCTGTGCACACATGCAAAGGCTAATAAAAAAGGAATCACATATTTAGTGGTGTTTATTTTGCTTAGGAATTTCTTTGCATCATTTACTGACCAGCTTGTGGAGGAGAAGTATGTTGTTATCTTTTTGTGAAGTGATAGAGATATAATATTTTTGGCTGATTTGATTGGATTGGATTACATATTTCTGGCGGATGATAAAACGGGTAAGAAATCCCCCTGATTTGCACTGCAGGAGCGACCCAAGCCTTTTCGAAAGGTACAAATATGTACCATTAAGGTACTAATATGTACACTTTAAATACTAATATGTAGCTTTAGGTACTTATGTGCACCATTTAGAGGTAAATAAGGTACAAACGTGTACCTTTTGAGTTGTGCATTGGCAAGCCAAGTGTACAATATATTGTACTTCATTTTATTATTTTCTTTTATTGTTTATTTTGGAATGAAATGAAATAAAACGGTTGATTTCTCTTTCCTTGTATCACTGAAAACAGATGCAGAGTCATTTGAATTAGACGACTCATGCGCTCCCAGTAAATTTCCTTCGCTCCTCTTTGGCGATGATGTCATTGAGTGGACAGGAATCCGAAGGAGAAAAATAAACAAGTGCTGCATTTGCCAAAGTATTACATCACAATCACAAGATTACTGCCATTGTTGGGCCAGAATTGAGGCAACAGTGCCTCTAACTTTAGGGGCAGTCATGGCCTTATGGATAGCGAGTCGGACTTGTAACCGGAAGGTTGTGGGTTCGAATCTCAGGTCTGGCAGGGATTGTTGGTGGGGGGAGTATCCTTCTTCAATACCACGACTGAGGTGTCCTTGAGCAAGGCACCGAACCCCCAACTGCTCCCCGGGCGCTGTAACATGGCCCACTGCTCCGGGTGTGTTCACTTAGGATGGGTTAAATGCAGAAAATACATTTCACTGCTGGTTATATACTCTCTATATAATCGTGTATGTGACAAATAAAAATAATCTTAAAAAAAAAAAAACAATGCATCCACACCACTATGTGTCAGTATAAATTACAAGATTACTGTCTTTTCATCCAGTGCAACAAAAACATATACTAAGAATACCAGAATATAATGCTAATGTGCTTTGTGCAAGTTATTGTGTTACTGACCATGCTAAATGTACTGTAGAGCAATAGTTACCACAGTGAGTCACATAAAAATAACCTGTTTTGAAGAAAATGATGAAGATGTTTGACCATCCAGAGCTTCCTGTCATGATGTTCAGGTACGTGTTCCCCTGGTGTTGCTGTACAGTGGTGTTTTTTAGTTTGTTGCAATGAGTTTAGCAAACTTATTTTGTTTCTAAATGTTTTAGATGTTTGCTAGGCATTGCTAGGGTGTTCTTGGTGGTTTTCATGGTGTTGTTATGTGGTCTCTAAGGTGTTGCTAAGCATTTGCTAAGGTGAGTAGAGTGGTTTTTCATTTGTTGTAATCCAGTTTTAGGGTGGTCTGGATGGTTGCTAAAGTATTACTGGCCTAAAAAGAACCTGCTCCCAATACCCTCCTTCGATGTCAATCTATGGGATTTTTTTATTTTTTTTTGGTCCAGTCGCTTAGAAAAAAGTAATAGACCATTTCAAATGACAGTACTTTCCAGACCGAGTAAAAGAAGTTCAGGATGAGATCACCAGGACCTCTTTTAATGTTACAAAAGTTGTTTTAAATCCCATTAGTCACGGGTTAAACTGATTCTCCTGTGTATCTTTTAATATACATGTTTTTATTAGTGTGTGTGTGTTTGTCCAGAGTTGCTGAAACGACAGACTAAGAATGTTAGTCAGTTTTGTAGTTATATCCTAGCAAAGTACTGCAACAAGTTGAGAGCACAACGAGTTCTTGTAAATTACTGTTGACACTTTTAAATGAAGAATTTCAAACTTCTGCCTACATGAGTGTGTTAAGAGATACTGATGCTTCATGGCAATCCATGCCCTCTAGTTCAGCTGACACGTACAGTAGTTGTATCATGCACACTCAATGTTAAACCTAATCCACTTACCACAAAACCAGTAATAGATCACTTCCTATACAGTAATACTGTAGATCACTTCCTATACAGTACATGTCATACGTCATGCCACTGGCTGTCGGCCAGTGTTTCAGCGTTTCAGTGTTTTCTGGTTGTGTTATATCTAAAGCTGTAATTCCATTCAGCATCCTATGCCAGTTTGTCACATTCTCCATTTTCGTCTCATATAATAAAATAATTTCTCATTCGAATGTAATAAATGATGACTGAACAATGAAGAAGGTAGTTGTGCTCAACTCTACAATGGCGACTCATATGAAAGACTGATCTTGAAAGTGTCTAGGCTGGATGTGTCATACTGTTGTCTGCTCTTGACCCTGTTCACTTTAGATCTCATTACTTTGCCGACTGACCCTGACCCCCGTCTGGATTAACTTACTCTCAATGCTGGACCGTCAGCCAGACACGTTGTGCACATACTCAAAGAGGAGTGCAGGCATGTTCAGGTACAGGTGCGTGCAAACACTGACAATGTTGCATGCAAATTGTGTACGTGACACTTTCAAATGGCAACCAGAATGCTAACCTGTGTGCATTGAATCAAGCCGCTCAAACTAAAGCTGCCCATATATCCTGCCACTAAGCTCTAGATAGACAGACAGACAGACAGACGATAGATAGACAGATGATAGATAAACAGATAGACAGACGATAGATAGACTTAGACGATAGATAGATGCTTAGTAATTACAACAATTTTTCTACACAGTCCCCCCATTTTCAGGGGCTCAAATGTAATTGGACAAATAAATATAATCATAAATAAAATGTTCATTTTTTATATTTTGTTGAAAATCCTTTGCAGGCAATGACTGCCTTGAGTCTGGAACTCACGGACGTCACCAGAGACTGGGTTTCCACCTTTCTGATGCCTTGCCAGGCCTTCACTGCAGCTGACTTCAGTTGTTGTTTGTTTGTGGGTCTTTCTGCGTTTAGTTTTGTCTAGAGCAAGTGAAATGCAGCTCAATCGGGTTAAGATCAGGAGATTGACTTGGTCATTGCAGAATATTCCACTTTTTTAACTTCAAAAACTCCTGGGTTGCGTTTGCTGTATGTTTTGGGTCATCGCTCATTTGTACTATGAAGCGCCGTCCAATCAACTTTGCTGCATTTGACTGAATCTGGGCAGACAGTATATCCCTATACACTTCAGAATTAGTCCGGCTGCTCCTGTCTTCTGTCACGTCATCACTAAACACCAGTAACCCAGTGTCATGGAAGCCATGCACGCTCATGCCATCACACCGCTCCACCGTGTTTCACAGATGATATTGTATTCTTTGGATCATGAGCTGTTCCAAGCCTTCTCTATACTTTTCTTGCCGTCATTCTGGTACAGGTTGATCTTAATTTAAGCCATCCAAATAATACATTTCCAGAAGTGTTCTGGGTTTTTTAGATGTTTTTTTGGCAAAGTTTAATATGGCCTTGTTTGCACCTTGTGGTGAACCCTCTGTATTTGCTCTGGTGAAGTCTTCTCTTGATTGTAGACTTTGACAGTGACACGACTTCCTCCTGGAGAGTGTTCTTCATTTGGCTGGATATTGTGAAAGGGTATTTCTTTACCATGGAGAGGATTCTCCGATCATCTGTTGTCCTCCGTGGATGTCAGGCCTTTTTATGTTGCTGAGCTCACCAGTGCGTTCTTTTTTCTCAGAATGTACCAAACTGTTGATTTGGCCGCTTCTAATGTTCCTGCTATCTCTCTGATAGATATGTTTTGTTTTTGAAGTCTAACAATTGTCTGTTTCACTTGTATGGAGAGATCCTTTGATCGCATGATGTAGGTTCACAGCAACAGCTTCCAAATGCAAATGGAAAACTTAGAATCAACTCCAGACCTTTTACCTGCTTAACTGATGTAGAAATAATGAAGCAATAGCCCACATCTGTTCATGAAACCGCTTTTGAGTCAATTGTCCAATTACTTATGGTGCCTTGAAAAAGAGCTGTAATACATATTAAAGAGCTGTGATTCCTTAAACTTTCCTCCAATTTTGATGAGAATACCCTCAAATTAAAGCTCAAGAGTGTGCACTTTAACCCTGTATTCATTATATAACTGCAACTTGAATATGTTTTGGTCAGCAGCTAAAATAATTAAAAATTGCCTGTGTCCAGATATATATGGACATAACTGTAGATAAATAGACAGACAGACAATATAGACAGATAGATATATAGATAACTAGACAGACAGACGATAGATAGATAGATAGACAGATGTTGTCCCTAAGTGACTTGATGCCACAGAACTCAAAGTACTTCAGCTGCAGTGACATGGCTACATTGTGTAACCTTGACCAACGTGGAGTTACTTGTGTGCATGTGTATGTTTATGGAGTCTTTAAATATACAAACTGAGCAATCAGCTTGGGAATCGGTCAATTACTCTGACTCTTTATACATGTGATGCAGGTTAAGGCTGATTTGCAGGGTGTGACAGAGAGTTTGCATGAAAGCTGCGGGCAAAGTACAATTTACCCAAAGCATATGGCTGTTCAACACTTCCAAACTGTTTTGAAAAGGTCTGAAAGTGCACATTCGTACATAAACAGATATATATATAATAGGCAAATATAATAAAATATATTAATGTTCATAAGACAAGTGTAAACAGAGAGCAGACAGACAGCACGTGATAGAAATTCTCTGCCATGTATGGTCTTACACCTGATAGCGTCATAGAGTGGACTGTGTTTAAATGCAGGGTGTGTAGTGTTGGGGAAATGTCACGAGCAAACGTGTGACCGTTTATACAAGTTCAAGGTGATGAAATTTGTTGTCTGAAGGTGAAAGATAAGTTAGTCCTAAGAAGACAGTCGAGACATTACTCTGCCTCTGTGCTAGTGGCACTCTATAAATCGTACCAAGCAATGCAATGAATAAAATGCCAATCTTAAATAATCAGTCACTTCAAAGAAGTCAGGGCTATTTTTGTCCTTGTGCTGCATGGACCGAAAATCACATGTAATAGTGCTATATCACAATGACATGGCACACTGGGCGCATTCGACTTGAAGCAGCGCTGTGCAGAATGATCACCGTATGACATCAAAGTACCGCGAGAGCGATAAGAGAGCAGACGGATCCTATGCATTCGAATCACTCTCGCGGTACTTTGATGTCACACGGTGATCATTCTGCGCAGCGCTGCTTCAAGTCGAACTCGCATACTGACTCATTTTCCTGGCTGTGATGACTCAGTGGTCATGTGCGCTAAACATTTGTTCTCGTGCTTCCTGTCTTTCTTGTTTAATTCTGAAGGAAATACTGACCTCTAGAGGACTTGTGATGCCATTCTGGATTTTATTGACTGTGTTCCCTATATGGCTTAATTTCTGTGACTTTAGTGTTTAGAGTCCGAATATGCAATATAAATATAAAGTCAGAATAAAAGTCAGAATGTGCAAATGCGTGTTTTTTTTTCTAGCAGTGAATTTGTATCCTATGTTGGTTTCAAACACTGAGAATACAGACATCAAAACTTCATTAGGCATAATTTGTAAATATATAAAATGTCCTCCAGTATTATTAGATTTTTGGAGCTTCTGTGAACAAACAAGATAAAGCAACATTTGGTGTGACGTTACAATGAAAGTTTTCACAATCATATTTCCGTTATACCAAATGTAATTTGCCAAAATTTCAGTTACTTAATACTGATTTATAACTTAACTTTGGTCTGAAAAAATTGCACCAATAATTTGTCCCAAAGACCTCACTCAAGAAATAAGCTTTTCTTTGATGTTTATGGCTTTGCTGTAGCACAGTTTAATTTATTCAACAATAAGTTTTAATTTTTTCATGCACTGTAAAATAACCACTTATGAGAAAGGATCACATATAATAAGAAATCATTTCTAGATGTCTCAAAAGAAATTATAATGCTGACTATACAGAAAACATAATTTTGTAATAAACAAACTGTCTCTCTAAATATATTCAGTTTTTGCACCACACATTAATTTCCAAGAATTCATATATAACTTTGTACAATCCAAGAACATAGAACCTAACTGAGCAGTAATTTAAAGTTTGCTACACAATGATATTTTATTCACACCTCTATACAAGGCCTTCAGAATTCAGTATGGAACACATAATAAAGTAGAATATTATTAAAGATACGGACACCACAGTATATTCATTCTAATAAAACACATAATACATTTCATGATGCACAAACAAACACAAGTATATGGTATAATAATACTTTTCAAACAAATACCATAAAAATCATCACAATATGAGATGTACAGTAAGTACAAATTCAAATATCAAATTCATCACTATTGTCAAATACATAAATCACCCTCAAACTGGCCTGTGAATTAATTTTTACAAATCTTTTCTAATCTTTAAATTATTTCAGTCTTTAACTCTCACATTTAATAATGTCTTCATTGTGCCGTTTCTATTTATGACACACTGCAGATACTCCAGGCAGTTTATTTCTCTCGTTTGTTCATTTAAAATAAAAGGATTACAATTCTACATTTCCGGACAGTCTGTACATTTAAGCAGTAGTGCTGGAGATCTTTCTGTTATATCATTAAACCAGTAGGAGGCGACAAGCCTCATTCACTTCATCTCAAAAATTCAATTAAAATCATGAATCAATTCAATCAATCAATTCAAAAATGATTCATTCAGGTGAGGAATGAAAAAACACTTTTGATTCTGTTTTAAGTACGTTTGGAAATTGAATTGAATTAGGCAAATGCTGTGTCTACAATATACAGTATGTTACTCAATATTACCTTCTTATTTATGTTAGTTTTTGAGACTCCAGAACCAACACATTCTTCTTTTGCTAGTTCATAAGTTTTTTGCATTGTACCTCACAAAAAGGCAAGGAGGCACCAAATAATATCATAATAACAATACAGACACAACTATGTCTTTTCTTTACTAACCATAGCATTAATTGAGGTTGACTAGAGGCTGATATGTTGTTCAGGTGAGTGTGTTTGGCCTTTTTCACAGTATTTGCTCAAGTGTCTTTTGTTTGTTTGTGAGTCAGGGGCTCTTGAGACTGGCCATGGCGGGGTTGAAGAAGGAGAAGTTGTTGAACATGGTCTGGTCCACACTGTTGATCATGATACAGTCTGTGACGGAAAGTCGAGGCTTCTCGTTTATGAACTCCTTATCGAAGTTACTACAGTCACTTGCTGATTTCTGTAAACAGAGAGTTAGTGTCAGTCAAAGTTCAACTCTGTTCCAAAATCTACAGTAGTGAGCTGCTGCCTTGCTGTTTACCGTAACTCAAATGGAGCTCAAAAGTTACTCATTTGAAATGATCTTTATCATCGTAATCATTTCTCAATAATGTTGCACACCACAAAAAGCATACTCAACGTTAGCATGTTGGTGCATACTGCTGTCCCACAACCAAAAAACACATTTAAAAAGCATTTATGTATTCAAATCTTCGATGTTTATTAAAGGAAAACGCCACCATTTTTCCATATTCCAATATGTTCTTCCCTCAACTTAGACGAGTTGATATGTACCTCTCCCGTCTCAGTCCGTGCACTTAATTGCTCTAGCGCGCGGCACCACTATGCTAGCGTTTAGCTTAGCACCATTCATTTCTTAGGATCCAAACTGGGATAAATTTAGAAGCCACCAAACACTTCCATGTTTTCCCTATTTAAAGACGTTTACATGAGTAGTTACACGAGTAAGTATGGTGACACAAAATAAAACGTGGCGATTTTCTAAGCGGATAAAAATGATAACTATAATGTGTGGCGGAAGAGCACTTTGCAGCTCTTCGACCTCGGCGCAGTAATATCATCACTCCTGAAAACTCCCCCTCCCCCTCTCACTGATAGTGCAGGCCACGTTGGTTGTATTGACACGCGCTAGAGCGATTAAGTGCACGGACTGAGACGGGAGAGGTATATATCAACTCTTTAAGATCCTTCTATTATCAATTGAAACTATAGGGCTGAACAATTAATTGCATTTGCGATAATATATATGAAATATGAAAAAACGCGATTTTTCAACCGCAGAGTCTGCGATTACACTCCGTCACGTGACTCGCGAGAGTAAAGCGATGTGTTTGACTTGAAGATCGATCGTATGACATCAAAGTACGGCGAGAGAAAGCATAAGGAGACGTCTGCTCTCTTATAGCTCTCGCAGTACTTTGATGACACACACAGCGATCGGTCCAGCAGCACTGCTTCAGGTCAAACACATCTAAGCAGTCTTCAGAGGAAGCATCAAGTTGGCACGCTATGTTGCCAAGTCCGCAGTTTGCCGTGGGGTTGTTTTCGTGTCCGCGGGTCTTTCATAACATGCAGAATTGACGCGCTACATGTAAATGATATCCTTTGTTGTATTTTCCTGTCAAAATAACGGAGTTCCTTTGGAGTTCTTCAGCTTTTAAGAACTGCCGGCTTCTCCGCTAGTGGGCGGAACTAATGCGCAAATGGCAATCTCATTGGCTGGCGTTCACCTATTATCGTCCCTGTTTTGATTTCAGCAAATCAATTCGAGTGAATGCAGACAACCTGATTAATATTCATGAACCCAGCAGCTGTGTTTTATATTATTAGTAGTAGAATTCGTAGTAGTTTTGTTATCTTATCAGTATTATTTGTAGTTTTCTTTTTCTTTTCTTTATAGAAACACTAAATGACAAACAATATCTTAAGCACCAGTCCTAAGTTCAGTCAACATGACAAATATGCATTCATACATGGTTATTCTAATTACTAAAGTTATATCATATAATGCTAAAATCTAATGCTAAATTATCATAATATCATATAATGCTTGACTGACTGATGCTAAGTGAGATATTTTTTAAAAAACTGTGCCATTTTACAAACATAAGCTCTCTCTCTCTCTCTCTCTCTATATATATATACATATACTGTATATATATAGTATATCAGATAATTAATATTAGTCTGGTGAGTAAACTAAAAAAAATTACAAGCCAATGGAGATTCTATTGCCAGGGTGTCCATAGAGGGTTGATAATATTTACAATAATCAACTGAATTTGATAGGTGTCTCTCACATTGTTCCACAGAAACATTAAAATAGTGTAGATTAGTATATGTTTTATAATAATAATTTATTCTACAAACCCGATTCCAAAAAGTTGGGACACTGTACAAATTGTGAATAAAAACAGAATGCAATGATGTGGAAGTTTCAAATTTCAATATTTTATTCAGAATACAACACAGATGACATATCAAATGTTTAAACTGAGAAAATGTATCATTTTAAGGGAAAAATAAGTTGATTTTAAATTTCATGGCAAAAAAATGGCATCTCAAAAAAGTTGGGACAAGGCCATGTTTACCACTGTGTGGCATCCCCTCTTCTTTTTATAACAGTCTGCAAACGTCTGGGGACTGAGGAGACAAGTTGCTCAAGTTTAGGAATAGGAATGTTGTCCCATTCTTGTCTAATACAGGCTTCTAGTTGCTCAACTGTCTTAGGTCTTCTTTGTCGCATCTTCCTCTTTATGATGCGCCAAATGCTTTCTATGGGTGAAAGATCTGGACTGCAGGCTGGCCATTTCAGTACCCGGATCCTTCTTCTACGCAGCCATGATGTTGTAATTGATGCAGTATGTGGTCTGGCATTGTCATGTTGGAAAATGCAAGGTCTTCCCTGAAAGAGACGACGTCTGGATGGGAGCATATGTTGTTCTAGAACTTGGATATACCTTTCAGCATTGATGGTGCCTTTCCAGATGTGTAAGCTGCCCATGCCACACGCACTCATGCAACCCCATACCATCAGAGATGCAGGCTTCTGAACTGAGCGCTGATAACAACTTGGGTTGTCCTTGTCCTCTTTAGTCCGGATGACATGGCGTCCCAGTTTTCCAAAAAGAACTTCAAATTTTGATTCGTCTGACCACAGAACAGTTTTCCACTTTGCCACAGTCCATTTTAAATGAGCCTTGGCCCAGAGAAAACGCCTGCGCTTCTGGATCATGTTTAGATATGGCTTCTTTTTTGACCTATAGAGTTTTAGCCGGCAACGGCGAATGGCACGGTGGATTGTGTTCACGACAATGTTTTCTGGAAGTATTCCTGAGCCCATGTTGTGATTTCCATTACAGTAGCATTCCTGTATGTGATGCAGTGCCGTCTAAGGGCCCGAAGATCACGGGCATCCAGTATGGTTTTCCGGCCTTGACCCTTACGCACAGAGATTGTTCCAGATTCTCTGAATCTTTGGATGATATTATGCACTGTAGATGATGATAACTTCAAACTCTTTGCAATTTTTCACTGAGAAACTCCTTTCTGATATTGCTCCACTATTTTTCGCCGCAGCATTGGGGGAATTGGTGATCCTCTTCCCATCTTGACTTCTGAGAGACACTGCCACTCTGAGAGGCTCTTTTTATACCCAATCATGTTGCCAATTGACCTAATAAGTTGCAAATTGGTCCTCCAGCTGTTCCTTATATGTACATTTAACTTTTCCGGCCTCTTATTGCTACCTGTCCCAACTTATTTTGGAATGTGTAGCTCTCATGAAATCCAAAATGAGCCAATATTTGGCATGACATTTCAAAATGTCTCACTTTCAACATTTGATATGTTATCTATATTCTATTGTGAATAAAATATAAGTTTATGAGATTTGTAAATTATTGCAAATATATCCTTATACCCAAAATATATCCTTTTTTATTCACAATTTGTACAGTGTCCCAACTTTTTTGGAATCGGGTTTGTATTTAGTGTCCATTTCATTCATTTAACATTTAATATTGGGGACATCCAAGTTGTTTGACATGTTTGAAAATTTTTTTAAAAAAAGTAACAATAGTTACTAGTAACTCAGTTACTATTTGTGAGAAGTAACGTCTCGGTTACGTATGTAACCCTCGTTCCCTGAAGGAGGGAACGGAGACATTATGTCGGATGACCGACGAAATTGGGATCTCGCCAGAGAGACCTATCCACTTCGAGTGTAACTAAATGAGCCAATGGACATTGGCATGCGATCATTGCATCCAGCTGCCGCTGATCACCGCGTGAGTATAAGAGGCAGCAGGTGCACCGCATTAATTCATGCTAGGGCCCTATGCACATGGAAGTCTCGGAGATGGCTTAGGCTGCATCATTAGAGATGGCAGAACGTGGTCTGCCAGGGAAAACACGGCTCTAATAAGCATACCGTGGAATACACATATGGGATCCCAGCAGGGCACTAGCCTCACACCAGATTTCAAGAATTCATTGGCTGAAAAGGCCTGGCGCCAGACGCTCCGCCACGTCTGGACGCCGGAGTGCTGGAGGACTCGACAGGGTTTACCTGGTTAAGGAACTTTCTGGAGAATTAGGCGTAAGGACGCCGCAAGCCGACTCTGAGCCGGGCCTCTCAGTGCCACTACTCGTTTGAGGTGAGAGCACAGGAGGAAACCGGTTCGACACGTAGGCTATAAAACCTAGCGAACGTGTTGGGAGTCGCCCAACCCGCAGCTCTACAGATGTCTGCTAGCGAGGCACCACGAGCCAGCGCCCTGGAAGATGCGACACCCCTAGTGGAGTGAGCACGCAGCCTGAGCGGGCAGGGCACACCTTGTGCTTCATAAGCCAAGGTGATGGCGTCCACTATCCAGTGGGCCATCCTCTGCTTGGAGACAGCATTCTCCTTCTGCTGCCCTCCGTAACAAACAAAGAGCTGTTCTGAGGTCCTGAAGCTTCGAGTTCTATCCACGTACTGTCGCAATGCACGTACAGGACAGAGCAAAGCTAGGGCTGGGTCTGCCTCCTCCAGGGGCAGCGCTTGCAGGTTCACCACCTGGACCCTGAAGGGAGTGGTAGGAACCTTGGGCACATAGCCGGGCCGGGGTCTCAGTGTTGCACTGGAGTCAGCCGGCCCAAACTCAAGGCACGATTCATCGACCGAAAATGCCTGCAGGTCCCCCACCCTCTTGATCGAGGCCAACGCAGTCAGGAGTAGGGTTTTCATAGAGAGAAACTTCAACTCGACTGATAGCAAAGGCTCAAAGGGGGCAATTTCTAGGGCTCTTAGCACAAATGCCAAATCCCAAGAGGGTAAGGAGGGAGGCCTTAGGAGGATTTAACCTCCTAGCCCCCCTAAGAAACCTGACGACCAGATCGCGTTTCCCCACCGATCTCCCCTCTATGGGGTCGTGGTGGGCTGAAATAGCAGCAACGTAAACTTTAAGGGTGGAGGGGGACAGCCTACGCTCCAACCCTTGCTGCAGGAAGGGCAGCACGGCTCTGATCGAACATCTCTGGGGGTCCTCACGGTGAGAGGAACACCATTCGATGAACAGGTTCCACTTCAGCGCATAGGCCCGTCTCGTGGACGGTGCTCGTGCTGAAGCAATAGTGAGAGCTACCTCCTGGGGCAGGTCACCTAGAACCTCCGCGTCCCGTCCAGGGACCACACATGGAGTTTCCCCAAGTCTGGACGCGGGTGCCAGAGAGTGCCCCGTCTCTGAGAAAGCAGATCCTTCCTCAGAGGAATCGGCCAGGGAGGGGCTGTCGCGAGGAGCATGAGTTCTGGGAACCAAGTCCTGTTGGGCCAATATGGAGCCACTAACAAGACCTGCTCCTCGTCCTCCCTGATCTTGCACAGTGTCTGTGCTAGTAGGCTCACTGGGGGGAACGCATACTTGTGCAGGCCCCGGGGCCAGCTGTGTGCCAGTGCATCTGAGCCGAGCGTTACCTCGGTTAGGGAGTAGAACCACTGGCAGTGGGTGGTTTCTGGAGATGCAAACAGGTCTACCTGAGCAGCTCCGAACCAACTCCAATCAGCTGGACCGCCTGGGGATGGAGTCTCCACTCCCCAGGAAGTGCCGCTCGAGACAGCTCGTCAGCCGCCTGGTTGAACACTCCTGGGATGTGGATGGCACGAAGGGACCTCAGATGCTTCTGACTCCAGAGGAGGAGGTGGCAGGAGATTTGCGACATGCGACGGGAGCGTAAACCGCCTTGCCGGTTGATATACCCAACGGTCGCCATGTTGTCCGTAAGGACCAGAACGTCCTTGCCCTGAAGGCGCCCTCTGAGGCGGCTCAAGGCAAGGCGTACTGCCAGCAACTCGAGGCAATTGATATGCCAACGCAGTTGGGGACCCGTCCATACCCCTGACACTGCGTGCCCGTTGTAAGTGGCTCCCCAGCCGGTGGCAGAGGCATCCGTGAATACCACAGCATGCCTGGAGACCTGTTCCAGGGGCACTCCTGCCCGAAGGAACAAAGGATCTGTCCACGGGCTGAAGGTCTTGCGGCAGGCCGGTGTAATCTGAACCCGGTGAGTACCGCATTTCCACGCCCACCTCGGGACTCGGCCATGGTGCCAGTGCTGAAGCGGTCTCATATGGAGCAGACCGGGTGGAACTTCGCCGCAGCTGCAGCCATATGCCCCAGGAGCCTCTGAAAGAGTTTCAGTGGGACCGCCGTCCTGACTGATAAAGTCTTGAGGCAGTTCATCACCGACTGAGCACGCACTGGGTGAGGCGTGCTGTCTGGTTGACCGAATCCAACTCCATGCCAATAAAAGAGATCCTCTGCATTGGCACGAGTTTGCTCTTTCCCCAGTTGACCTGAAAACCCAACTGGCTGAGGTGCCGAAAGGCAGGATCTTGTACTGACATGCACGACCCTCTAACGCGAATTGCAGGAATGCCCTGTGTCGCGGTAGGATTGAGTCATGAAAGCACACGTCCTTCAGGTTGATCGCTGCAAACCAATCTAGGGGACGGACGCACCCGAAAATGCGTTTCCGCATCATCATCTTGAACGGCAGCTTGTGAACTGCACGGTTCAAAACTCGCAGATCCAAGATCGGTCGTAACCCACCGCTTTTCTGGGGCACAATGAAGTAGGGGCTGTAAAACCCCGACCTCATATCAGCTGGAGGGACCGGTTCTATCGCATCCTTCGCCAGCAGGACTGCGATTTCTGCACACAGGACAGGGGCATCAACAGCTTTCACTGAAGTGAAGTGGACACCCCTGAACTTGGGGGGACGCCGGGCGAACTGAATCGCGTAGCCGAGTCTGATGGTCCGCAGGAGCCACCGAGACGGACCGGGGAGCGCTAACCAGGCTCCGAGACCCCGTGCCAGCGGAACCAACGGGCCACAGACGTACCTGCGGTGGGGGAGCGTGGTGGAACACAGGGACCCGGCCCGGGACCTGTGACGGCCTGGCCTGTGACGGCAGGGGGCAGGGTCTGGGTGTGTAGTGTAACACTCACCTGATTCCTCCTCGTGTGGAAGGAAACACAGGAACCCGGCTTGAGGCTTGTGACAGCCTGACGTGTGATGACTTGAAGCAGGGACTGGAGTGCTACCGCCCTTACCTGGTTCCACGAATGGGCAGGAGGGGTGCTCTTGGGCAACCGCCTGCTGCCTGGCGAGAGAGGAGGAGGGAAGCGATCCCGTGATGCACAGCTCGCAACTCTCCCCCTCTCGGGACCCAGAGACCGAGGAAACCGCTCTTAAGTGAAGTTTTGGGTACCGCTGGCTTCCGGGCCAACGGCGGAACAAAAACAAGATACTCCACCCGGCCCTCCTCCGGGGGAGGGAGAGGTGCAGTCACCATCTCCCAATGAGCAGTCTCCTCACTCTCTGGGTCGCCCGTCTCAGTGCCTCTTGCACTTGCGCTTGCCGCGAGGTTTGGCGGGGGCCTGGACGGGCTGGGCGTCCTGCCTGCGACCGGCTCCACGACGCTGCCTGGTGAAAGGCTGCTGCGGCAGCGTGGGAGCAAAGGCGGCCGCAGGGGGCGCCCACGGCGACGAGCAAGCTGAGGGGCTGCAGCCGGGGTGGAAGCAGCAGGTTTCCTCCGGCGCATGATGTGTTTGAACGCCTCAGTCTGCTTCTGTGCTGCCGAGAACTGCTGGGCAAAGCTCTCGACAGCGTCACCGAAGAGGCCGGTCTGTGACAAGGGAGCATTCAGGAACTTACCTTCTCCTGCTCTTTCATGTCAGAGAGACACAGCCAGAGATGGCACTCCTGGACCACTAGCGTGGACATCGCTCGACCCAGAGACTGTGCGGTCACCTTTGTCGCTCGAAGTGCGAGGTCCATCTCAGCACGCAGCTCATGTAGAACCGCCAGGTCGTGACCACCCTCGTGCAGGTCTCTCAGGGCTTTGGCCTGGTGGACCTGCAGTAACGCCATGGCGTGGAGGGCAGAAGCCGCCTCCCCACAGGCTCTATAAACACTGCCAGTTAGACCTGACTAATACCTACAGGCCCGTGAGGGGAGACACGGGTCACCCCGCAGGGTGGTAGCGGCTGTTGGACACAGTTGCATGGCCACAGACCGCTCCACCAAGGGGATGCCCGCGTACCCCAAAGCGGCTCCACCGTCGAGGGTGGTGAGGGGGGAGGAGCTACAAGATTTGTTTCGGGCAGTGAAAGGTGCCTTCCACGATCTTGTGAGCTCCTCATGCACTTCCGGGAAGAATGGCACCAGAGGGGGGGCGCTGAGAACCAGCGCGAACCCCACCGAGAAACCACTCGTCCAGCCTCAAAGGATCGGGACGCGGTGGACTTTTTTTTTTTTTTCACACTAGCCCGACATTCTCGGCGGCCCGGGAAAGCATAGCCGTCATCTCTGGGTCTGGCTCGGACAACGCTACCACACCCGAAGGGGGCAACGCAGCCGGGTCGTCATCCCCGGAGAGAGAGAGAGAGCCCTCCGATGCAGCAATCGACATCTGGTCGTCAGGGGAAGCACCGAAGGAAACGGGTGGTGTACCCCGTTCTGCAGAGGTCCCAGCCCGCTCCAACGGCAACCCCACCGGCTGCGGAGCGCTTGAGGGGTGAGGAACTCCTCTTGGGAAGCCCTCACCGTGACCCTCAATCACCTCTGACTCCCCCGGATGCAGCGCCGCCCCGGGTGCCAGGACGAACGCTGAATCGCGGCAGAGGCAGAGGGACTCCACCATGTTTGACACAGTCTATACGCAACTCCGAGATGGTCATGTCCCCTTTTCTTTTTTTTCTCTTTTGAAGAAGAACATGAACCATCCACAAAAGCTTCCTCAGCGTGCTGAATGCCCAGACATGTGAGGCAGTGATCATGACCGTCCTGAGCGCCAGGAAACGACCACACCCAGAAACGCACGGTTGATAAGACATCTTTAAAAAGACGCGATCACCCGTGAAACTCTTTTAGAGAAATTGCTCTTTCAGAGAAATGCTCTTTTAGTGCTGAAGCACGCAGGGGAGCTGGCCACCGCACACTCCTGGTGTGACTGTCAGCAGGAAGATGATCTCCCGCATGACGTGACCACCGCTGCTGGGCCGTAACGCCCGCACTCATTCGCCGAACACTCTCTGTGGAAGGGGAGAGCAGTAGCTTCAACCACTACCGCTCGGCTCCGAAGCGAAAGGATGAATTAATGCGGTGCACCTGCTGCCTCTTATACTCACGC
This sequence comes from Aspiorhynchus laticeps, assembly GCA_023376895.1. Lineage (NCBI taxonomy): Eukaryota > Metazoa > Chordata > Actinopteri > Cypriniformes > Cyprinidae > Aspiorhynchus > Aspiorhynchus laticeps. Next base: position 10,579,902 of record CM041805.1, read on the forward strand.
GGTGATCAGCGGCAGCTGGATGCAATGATTGCATGCCAATGTCCACTGGCTCATTTAGTTACACTCGAAGTGGATAGGTCTCTCTGGCGAGATCCCAATTTCGTCGGTCATCCGACGTGACTCGGAGTGACCGACTGAAAGGGAACTAGTAATATAACTAATTACTTTTTTAAAGTAACGTGCCCATACTATACAATGATTTATTGCTTGTCTTTGTTGAATAATACAGAATATAAAGAGCTTTAAAAAAATAATCGCATATTAAATCGCAATCACAATATTGGTAAAAAAAAATCGCAATTAGATTATTTTCCAAAATCGTTCAGCCCTAATTGAAACCCACAATAATATTTAAAATATTAGTAAGCTTAATATATAAAATCATAATTTATTGGGTATATGTATTTTCAATTGGGAGGTGGCTGTCCCGAACCCTAACCCCTAAATTTCAACTTATGAAAATATTAAAATAATTTTTGTATTTTTTTTTCCATTGTTGTTTTTAAAAGTATCTTTTTGATTCTTTTAAAAATTGAATTTCAAAAAAATATTTATTTTATATTTTCTTTGTAAATTATAAAACTTTATGTAAAAAAATGTGTCCCGCATCTTTCATGTCACTACTGAAACAGTGTATGTTTTAGTCTATTGGCCGAGACTGATTTTAACTAAACCCATAAAATTTATGATCAGGAAATATTCCTGCGTCACCCTCTCTCATAGCTACAAGGTGTGAGTAGATAAGTCTCATAATTTTGAGGTAAATGTGTTCAAAATTCTGAAAAATCTGTCTGTAACTTTAAGGAACGTCACTACCGAAAACATTTTTTCTGCAATTAAGCACAAATTTTTGAGAGTTATTCCATAACCTTTAGTTTTTATATGTATACCACTGTTCAGAACTGTGCTAGCTAACCATGTGCTAATTAGCATTTTTTGAGCTAGGTTCAAAATTATCTAAAATTGTCACTACCGAAACATTTGGTGGAGTTTCAGTAGTGACGTCTTTTTTTTTTCGTGGGTGTTATTTTTTGGGGGTGTTATCCCATAGAGTTGTCACAACCGAAACAGTCACTACCGAAACATGTCATCATTGTTTCGGTAGTGACAAAAGAGAACACATAATGCTCATATTTGGGGTAAATAAACAAAATTTTAGTACAGTTATGCAATATTTTTGTATTTTAGTATGTTTTAGTAGTATTTTAGTATGTGAGTAAAAGTTCTGTGTTTAAGAACTTTTAAAACTATGAAACTGTGTTTAATCAATTTTTTCAGTAATAATCAGAATTTCAGAATCAGAACATAATCAGAATAATCAACTATTCTGCAATCTTTCTGATTATTTTTTTTTCACTGAGCCTGTTGCATTCTGTAATTGCATTTTAGAAGATGCATGCAATCCATTTTGGAACAGCTTATGCATGAAGAGCGCGGTTATCTTTAAAATGTTATCTAGGTAGACAGCTCGTTAGGTTTTGGAACGGAACAACAGTCTTTTACGGCAATGATGAACTTACCACAGTAGGCCTGAAGGGCGGCTCCACCTGTCGTTTCTCTAGTGCGTTCCAGTCCGTGTCTCTGAAGAACGCATGCTGTCGTATATTTCCTTTCACACCCAGCCTTCGCTCTGGTTCCCGGACAAATAGCTAGAATCATTCAGAAAACCCAGTTATAACAGATTGAGACCCACAAATCAGAGTAAATGCATTCTTCTATTTAACATTAACTCTGACATACCTTTATAAGAATGTCTCGTGTGTCTCTAGTTAACCAGCGTGGGTAGCACGGGTCATCTGTGCGAATCGACTGAAACAGCTCTTCCTCGTCATGGCCATGAAATGGGGATTGGCCAATCAACATCTCATAAAGAAGGACACCAAATGACCACCAGTCTACAGAAGTCCCATATTTCTGCCCAAGCAGAATCTGTGAAACATGCAGTGTACATTTTTATTCATTGTTTTGTGCAATAATTTTTTACATGTAGACAATTAAAAATAATATATATTAACTAGAGCTGTCGCGTTTCGTCGATTTTAGTCAACTAGCCGATTTAGAAAAATCATCGACTTCATTTTGCTCGCGTCGACTAACCGCAAAATACCAGAAGTGCCGCATTTCAGGGACGAGAATCCATAAAACACATTATTAGACTATTTTCCAAGGCTGCATGACATTAAACCCATTTAAAAATCATAATTAAGCATAATTGTGAATTCACAAATGCTATGATTTAATTAAATAATTATATGCAATGCAGTTCTAACACAGTATATGCATTTTAATTATTTACATTCGTGTAGGTTAAGTACGTGCGTCACACAGCGGCTCCGTTCACAGTAGTTCCACAGAAACTTAGCATTTTTTTATAATGATCATATCACTTATCATGTGTGGAGTGTCTCAAACTCCATCTCTGCATGTTGTTGTGCGTTTGGGTTTATTATAACGTTCATCTGGGAACGCAACGTGCGCCATTTCATCAGATTTGTAAGGTAAATCATTTATAAACCTGTGCAAACACTCAAGCTCAAACCCTCACTCTGAGTTTACACGTTTTGATGTCCACATATTCATTTAATTACAGTGGCTATAGCATTTCTGTCCTAAAGAAATGGCCAAATGTTAAAGATTAAGTGGACATTTGAATTAAATGGTGCTTGTTCAATATTAAACAAGGATTAGATTGCGCAGTAATGTGTAAAAATAATAATCAGGCTGTCGGCGCCCCCTGCAGGCCTTTGTTGTAATGCGTTATCTACATTAGCTCTATTGTTTATAATACATTATGTATTGTTTATAATACATAGTATTTTAACAGTTTTGTTCAGTAAAACCATATGATTTCTTGCTTTTGATACTTTATTTGAACTAATTATTATTGCATCATTGCTATTATATATGTATTTTAAGTCATTTTAAAAGCTATTGTTCACTTACATCTATTTTTATAACCACAAAAAAAAATTATAATTATAGGGCCCTATGAAATCAGTTTTATTTCCAAATTCAGTTTTTTCATTTTCATTTTTCTATACTCTGTTTTAATGGTTAAATTACATTTTATTAATCAAAAAGCCTGTCTAATTAATTGAGTTTTACAATTTTATCTGTACCAAATCCTGTTTTCCATTATTTTCTGGATTCCATTTTAATGGTTCCATTATTTTTCTTTTCTTTTTTCTTTTTCAGAAATACTGCACATTTACATTTTTCTCCTAAATAAATTCTGGTAAATAATATTTCTGGTAAATACTCCTTTATTTAAAATACTGATTATAATTTTATTATTAGACTAGAACACGTGGATATTTTGTCTTTCTTACACTATAATACTGAACTTTGATTTCAGTGATTTGGACTGAGATGAGATGGACACTTGCTTCTTGCACTCTATGTTGCACTTTACTTTTGCTTTAAAAAAGGATTTCATAGAAATTTGGATTTAATTTGGTTTAATAAAATATTCTTAAGTAAAATTGTTGTGTTTTTTTTGCGGGAAATTGATCGTTTAGATTAATCGATAAATAAGTCGATAGATTAATCGAAATAAAAATAGTCGTTAGTGGCAGCCCTAATACTAACTATAGTCAATGTGGTAGCGATCCTCACCTCAGGAGCGATGTAGTCTGGTGTTCCACAGAAGGTGCACGTTCTAGCTTCTCCAAACATGTTCTCTTTACACATGCCAAAATCTGCGATCTTGATGTGACCATCAATGTCTAGCAAAATGTTATCCAGCTTAAGATCTCTGTGGAGGCATAATACACACATAAATATATGGAAACATTGAAATATCTGTCTATCAATGCACTTTTAGCTCATACTTTATGTAATATAGTTTCCACAGTAGTGTATACCTGTACACAATGCCTTTAGAATGTAGAAACTGCAGCCCACAAACGATCTCAGCTGCATAGAACCTATCGACAGAGAGAATAGAGGAGGTGTAAGAGAGTCAAACTCAGAGAAAAGAAGAGTAGGCAGAGTCTCAGCTTTTAAAATGTGTTTGTGGGGGCTGCATATGAGTCTCACGTGGACCGTGGGAGGTCAAATCTGTGGCAGGTCTGGATGTGGAACATTAAGTCGCCCCCATTTAAGTACTCCATCACGAAGAAAAGATTTTCCTTTAGAGACCAATACAAAAACAGATCAGTTCAGACCGGTCAAACAAAACCGCATTACTTCAGTATGCGAGAGTGTGTGTCATGGGGTGGGCGGAATGTCCAGAATCTTATATTGTAGTATTTCATGGCCACTACTTAAATTCATAGGCCTTGAACAAAAGTTTATAAATATAATACAATTTTTATTATGTATTCACTATATACAGTATTATTACAGTATTACTATATACTGTTGTCTTTAATTACTCACACTTATGTTGTTCCAAATCCGTAAGACCTTTGTTCATTTTCATAACACAAATTAAGATATTTTGATGAAATCCGAGAGCTTTCTGATCCTGCATAGACAGCAATACGAAACATTATATGGCCCAGAAAGGTAGTAAGGACATCATTAAAATAGTCCGTGACATCAGTGGTTCAACCATAATGTTATGAACACTTGTTTACAAGCAGAGGAATGCACACTCATGCGTCTTGCTACTCTCGTGAAAGCGTATCGAAGACTGACACGAAAGAGAAGAAATCATCAAATAAAGTCATTTATTTTTGTTTTCATAGCTTCAAAATATTATGGTTGAACCACTGATGTCACATGGACTATTTTAACGATGTCCTTGCTACATTTCTGGGCCTTGAACATTTCAGTTGTGTTGTTGTCTATGCAGGGTCAGAAAGCTGCCAGATTTCATCAAAAATATCGTAATCTGTGTTCTGAAGATGAACAAAGGTCTTACGGGTTTGGAACAACATAAGGGTGAGTAAATAATGACAGAATTTTCATTTTTGGGTGAACTAACCCTTTAATGGCCCTTTCTTATTGCAGACCCTTATAAGAAATTCAACCTAATAAAAAAAAGTTAAACCATAACCATGTTTTAAAAACCAACAAATATATAGCAAAATCTCTACTGATTGACATTTTCCTATATGTCATACTGCCCATCCCTAAGTATGTCGGAGTGTATTTACCTTGGTCTGGAAGGTGCAGTAGAGGTGTGTGAGGAAGGGGTGTTCCCAGGCCAGAGACAGCACTCTCCTCTCCACCATAGTGCATTCAACATCATCATCCATCAGAACTACATCTTTCTTCAGGGCCTTTACTGCAAAAAACTGCCCTGTGCCTTTCAGCTCAGCCAGGAATACCTACAACACATATGCACATAAGCAAGATTTATAGAGAATTACATGAGTATGCATCCAGAATTATGTTCCAAAATGTAGTTTAACAGGCTGTTGTCTTGTTTTGCCTAATTCAGCTATGCCATATATAATAGCTGTCCATGAATGTTACCAAAGCTAGTACCTTAAATTATTAAAAACATCCAAATCCATATCCAAATTGGCCAGGCACGCTCAGGACGTAGTCTTGCAAACAGTTACCTTGTTTAGTTTCAATACAGCAAAGTTTTGCCAAAATTCTGTTTAATTTCCTGTTTGGCATCCTCACAGTAGTATTCAAAGGTTATTCATTGCAGATTTGTTATTTATATCGGTTTGACCCATGGAATCAAAGGATGTCTCGTTTCTAGGTCAGTCATTTCAAAAGTTGGTAGGCTGTATACTGTAGTTTTAATGAAAAATCACTGCTGTGATGTGTTTGCTGCGAGTTGAATACACGATTCTTACCTTTCCAAAGCTTCCCTTGCCCAGCATCTTATGCAGAGTAAAATGATCTAGGTTGAATTTGTGGTGCTCTTTGCGTGGGGAAGCATACAGGGGTTCAGTCTGTTCAAGACTTGGCCTGCGACCCTCAGCCGGAGTGTCCCATGAAATACCTTGATGATCTGTAGGGAGGAACCAAGAACAGTTGGGTGTAAATGGATTGAACAGGACAGCATTAATCCATTAAATCAAGCAATCAATCAATCCAAAACCTAGTAAGCTTCTTAGCAAGGCAAAATTTTAGGCACAGTAAGCATGCTTCAGATGCAAAGTCTGATCCAAATGGAAGATAATAAATTATAAAGTATGCTTCACAAGTCATTCTGGCTATATGATAAGACTGTATCTCACATATCTTTATCAGATATGTGTCAATTCCAGAATGCTCAGTTATGGTGGATTATGTCAGAGAATGTTACTGAAATTTACATCCATTACTGTAAAATATTGACCGAAAATAGTTCCATTTAATTAAAATGGAATGTTTGTGCTTATGACATTGTTAGATTAGCAACATGCTATTGTCAGATTTCACTGGAATCTACTGTTATTTGAGCTTTGAAGCCAGTTCAGTGTCTACTTCCTTTCGATCGCTACCTAGTTCCTTATAAGCTTCTGGTAATTTCTAGAGTGGGCATGTTTCGGTAAACTGAAAGAATTTTGCTAATGTTTAAACTCAAGAAATGGCCAACTCCCAATGCAGCATACTTAACACTGAAATCTGTAGCTGACTGAGACGGCCTTCCCGTCTCTTGCTACTAACTAAAGATTCATTTAATTAGATTAATTACTTTAGAAAGCTAAAGTAATTTGATCTAATTAAAAGAATCTTTAGTTAGTAGCGAGTCGACCCTCAAATCTGTTCAGAATTGTGAATATGTTGTTTTTGCATATGTTATATTTACCTTTGCGTGGTAGAGGTGGTGCAGGCGTGAGGGATGATATTGGTAAGTGGCCTGAAGGCTCTCTAGTGACCCCTGCTTGACTTACGCCCACTGGACCCTCTCGACCAGCAATCTCAGTATCCTGAGAGCTGCGAGCCTGCTGTGGAAAGAAACGCACACATCAGATCAGATTAAACAACCTGCACCACATCATGTGTACTATGTTGAGTTAGACAGAAAACATACTCTATAGCATTGCTAGCATGTGGTCCTATTGTGCATAACTGCAGTTTTTGGGTGAAATATCCCGTAAATAAAACTGCTTCCCATTAAGCTTGTAACCAATTCCAGTACTCAAGGGGGCGATAGAGTTACTTTCAAATGTCAAATTGAAATGCCATTAAACCGATGTGCTGTTAGGTAGCTTGCTATTAACATGTAGAGATTAACTAACTTGTCATCAAGATTCTTCTCAAACTGCACGTATTAGAGACAACTAAATGTCCAGTCACATTTTGGCAAAAGCCACTTGAACCCTTTGCAAAGACTGCCTAAAGAAATATTTTGCCCTCAAGCAAAATTACCGAATGTGGATTCCTATCGAAATGACTGGATTTCATCCAGTAAAATTTTGCCGGGCAACAGTAAATGGCGTGACATTTGTTACATGCTTGTGTCACACTGTGTAGCATCTGTGGTTCGTAATATGTGTCTTCCAACCTGTTGAGTGCTCTCAATCATAGCCAGGGCCTCTGCCATTAGCTTCTGGTTGACGCCACAAAGGTTTGCTACTTTCCTCTGACATTTATGGTGAACGTTCATGCCACACTCTGCAGTAAGAAAAAAATATTCAAAACATTAAACTGGAATGTATGTCTAACAGTTAAAAAAAATAAAACTATATAAAACCGAGATAAAAAATATAGAAACTTGATTTGATAAAACAGGTCTTATGAATGTTTAGGGGTCATTCTACAAAACAGGTGACATTTGAGTCCTTGATTAAAATTCCTTATACAGTATATGTTTAAAAAAATATTTTAAAAATGAATAGCTCATGGTCAACTCAAAGCGCAACTTTAATATCTATTATAGGGTAAACGTACCTATTAAGCTCACCAAAATCTACATTGAGTCATTTTTAGTGCACAAGATATTGATTTCAGTACACGAAGTTATGATAAAATACAATATAAATCCCTCACAAAAATATTTAATTTTATTTTAAATGACAAAAGCATTTCAATTAAGATGTACATCATTAAATGCAAAAAGTCTGGCTGTGCTTAATGGATAAATGTTTTGTACCCTTTAAGCACACCCCTGTTCCCATTAAGCTCACATCATGTTTTATTAAAAATTCTTATTTATTTTAAACAACCTTTTTAAAGAATAATTGAAAAAAAAAATCAGATTAGAAAATAAAATTGGAAAAAAACTTGTATTCTTTAAAACAGCGTTGTGTCCTAACATATGTATATGTATGCATTTATGTTTGTGTGTATGTGTTGTACCATCTCATTTTTTATTTAATAATTACATTTAAACACATAGACATTTACTTCAAAAACCACCTTTTTAAAATGGATAAAACACAGAATGATCCTTTCACAGAATGACCCTTAGACATTCATAGTTGGCATGTGGTTGTGTAATGAATCACCTTCACATTTAAGGCCCTGCCGAGCAATACCCCACAACAAGGTTCCACAGTGCTCACAGAACGTGGGGCTCATGTAGTTATACACTTTAAACCTGTGAGGCATGTCAATCTTAAAACGTTCCTTATGGATCTGGAACACACATATACACACAGATTTAGTCTGGAAAACATACTGTACACACACTGACACACCAGGTCAACAAGGAAAATGTCCAAAACACCATTCATGATTTTCAGTGTGACTCAGTAAAGTGTGGAAAGTCTGTATTGAGGTGTCTACCAATTACTGAAAGAGGAAGGAGTCTGCAACAAAAAGATGATTCATTTTCTTAAATATTTATAATTATGCTTTCATCTGCAATTACTAAAGCCTTTCTGAATCTATAATTAGCCTAAAGTTGCACAACATGTCTAAAGGTCTCTGACTTACTGTAAATTCAGGGCACCAAAACCCTTTTGTGAGAAAAACAAAACAAAAAAACTGTGTGTGCTTGATATGATTGAATTAAAGGGTGATGAAAAAGAACCTTGTATTTACCATGGTTTCTTTACTGTTTACTGCTGAGCCTGTGCATTTGGCGATGACTTTGTCGATACACTTTTTATGGATGGCGGCATTGCATTCTGGGAAAAAAAGAGAGAAGTGTGTTGGAGGAGTCCTGACACTGATTTAATGGAAACTTGTATAGGAACTGGAACAGCAATGAGGATGTGAAAAACATTACTTACGCCGACACTGATATCCTTGTTTATTCAGGCCCCTGAAGTAGGAAAAGAAAGCATTAAGAAAATATTAATGTAATGTATAATTAATATGCAGTGCTAATTTTCTTGCATATACATATACAAATATATATTTTTCACAATTATATGTCATACATACGGTGGCCCAGTAGTGCACAACACAACGGAAACAAGTCACAACATAATGAAATTAGGGCTGGTCCGAATACCATTTTTTGAGCTTCGAAGCTTCGGTATAAATCAACATCGAATATTCGAAGCTTCGGAGGGAGGGGCTGAACATATTTTTCTCTCTAATAAAGGCAGGAATCTCTGTGCGTCTGTCTGTCTGCTTGCATTTTTATTATGTCGAGAACCGTTCATTCAATGACTTCACGCGTGGCGGGTGTGTTGCTGCGACGCAGTGTCGCATTTTGGTGCAATATGGACACGTGACACGTTCAGAATTAATAAACTTAATAAACTACAGAACAGAGCGAGCCGGAAGCGGTGCGCTTCACGCGGGCAGGGCTTATATGCTGCGAGAACGGACACTGCACTAGTGATACAAAACACACAGGTCTGTTAAGAGCAATACTTTTAATAAAGTAGCCCAGTGCTTAATTTGTAAATTGAGAGGTCCCGGAATAAAGCGGGGTAACGGATCACCTGTGATTAGAGGAGGGAGAGGACTAATCTTTAGTGATTGAAAGCGTGCATCAGTTGCTTTTAACAGGGTTCGTACGGTCATGAAAAACTGGAAAAGCTATGAAAATTTCACAGTTTCCGGCAAAGGTTTTGTTAAAGTCATGGAATTTTATTTCAATTTCTGTAAATGTTATATTTCTGTATAATAGAGTTATATTTAATCAGGTCCTGAATTTATGTGTATATCACATAGTTTTACTCATTCCCGCAGCTTTCGAGTTTATAATGAGTGAAATTCCTGCAAACATTTATTGAAAATAGTATGTAGGTTAGATGAGTAAATAAATCCACACAAACTATCAGATTAAATCAGTCATTTGAAAACAGCGTGAGTGATTCAGCTGCACCGCGTCTTCTCTCTTTCACTCTCTCAAAGCGGCTTCACATCAGCGCATCTCGTCTACACTACAACAGCTACTGCACACTGATCCAAGACTTTCGCTCGCATCTCGGGACAGTTGACAGAAAGAAAACGCATGCATCGCATTCGGTTTTGTGGTAGCAGAGGGTCCGTTCACATATCGCGTCTTTTGCGCGCTTAAGTTCATTATTTCAAATGTAGATGTGCGACAAGCGTGCTTATAGCTAATAGAGGATTTTTCATGAAATATATGCATGCTATAGGTCAGCGCAAACGTCTTTCATTGGCGAACGGTCTGTTGCTGGTGCAGATGTTCAGCCAGTCGGACAAGTTGAGAACCGTTTCGAGGGGGCTGCCAGGTGTTAAAAAAAAAAAAAGGATTTCGAAATTCGAATCTCAAAATTGAAAATCGAATGCCAACCCACTGAATGAATATTCGAATAATCGCTAATATTAATGGTCCAGCCCTAAATTAAATTAGCACAATACAATGGAAACAAGCTGCAACACAATGTAAAAAAGTTGTAACACAATGAACAAGTTGCAACACAATGAAATAAGCTCAAAACAATGGAAACAAGTCACAACACAACGAAATTAGCACAACACAAAATATTTGTCCTATGTGTTGTGTTATGGAGATTTATTTGTGTTGTGCACTACTGGGCCTGTATATCATACATTTTATTACATTTAGTCTATTTTAGTCTTTTATTTTTGTTATTGATTGATTCAATGATTGACTGATGTTTTAAAGAGGCCATAACATTAAAGTTAAACTGTTCACAGTTTATCAGAGCACAGTATATTAAAGAAACTTTTTTGTTTTCATAGTCTTAGTCATAGTCAAATGTTATAACTTGCTCTGTTGATATAAACAAGGCAAAATAATATTAATATTTTTATTGCAGTAATCAATATTTTTTACATGTTTTCATCCAATCAAATCAAAATAGATAAATAGATTCATCCATAAAATTCAACCCCATATTATTTTACGAATGCAGTTTCATGTTAAATCTACAGAGGACTGTAAAGAAGTTATTTTTTAAGAGTTTTGTTTTAATATATAAATATTTGAGACAGTGCATAATACCAGACAAACTCCTTGCAGACAGAACAGAAAGTCGGCTGAGGGAAAAAGGTGGCGGTAAACTCGTGACATTTGACCACATGAACTTTGGCTTGTTTGATGGCTCCTCGTCTGTGATGCAGGGCAAACACCCCTTCTTTTTCCCGTTCGGTTTCTCCATTTCCTTCACCGTGACCTGTAGCATCTAAGAACAAACAAGAACCCACATGAAAACACCAAAAATTATTTATGTCCCCTGATCCCAGTTTGAAAACTCCACCATCTCCATCAGCTCATGAAAACATGATAACATAATAATAGAAGTAATAACGCTAACATTAATCAGTGAGAGATTGTGTGTGGATCTGAATTAAGAGAAATACTCACCACTCCTCTCCAAAAAATACCGCGCTTCCATCAATAAGCGACCCTGTGGCTTCAGTTCCACCTATATTACAAAAATAAATCTTATTAAATAATAGAAAATATACTTGAAACATTTATAACACATCCATTTTTATCGATTTATTTTAGTGCTGGGCAACGATTAATCACAATTAATCGCATCCAAAATAAAAGTTTTTGTTTATATAATATGTGACCCTGGACCACAAAACCAGTCATAAGGGTCAATTTGTTTTAAATTGAGATTTATACATCATTTGAAAGCTGAATAAATAAGCTTTTCATTGAAGTATTGTTAGGATAGGACAATATTTGGCTGAAATACAACTATTTGAAAATCTGGAATCTGAGGGTGCAAAAAAAATCGAAATATTGAGAATTTTTATTTATTTTTTCAATATTTAATATATTTACGACAGGAAATTTACAAAATATCTTCATGGAACATGATCTTTACTCAATATCCTAATGATTTTTGGCATATAACCGTGATATTTATGACTGGTTTTGTGCTCCAGGGTTTATAGATTATAGATAGATTATTTTTATTTGTCACATACACAATTATATAGAGAGTATATAATCAGCAGTGAAATGTATTCTCTGCAGTTAACCCATCCTAAGTGAACACACACCCGGAGCAGTGGGCAGACATGTTACAGCGCCCGGGGAGCAGTTGGGGGTTCGGTGCCTTGCTCAAGGACACCTCAGTCGTGGTATTGAAGGAGGATACTCCCCCACCAACAATCCCTGCCGGACCTGAGATTCGAACCCACAACCTTCCGCTTACAAGTCCGACTCACTAGCCATTAGGCCACGTCTAATATATAGGCCCTATTATATATAAATATAATTTATAGGCCCCCGTCATATAAAGACACACACATACAGTATATATTTTGAAAATATTTACATGTGTATATATTTATTCATATAATTTATATTATATATAAATATATGTAATATATAAAAATAACATATTTTTCTTAAATATATACATGTATGCGTGTGTATTTATGCATAATAAATATACACAGTACACACACACATATATTATGTACACAAAAACATTTATTTTGGATGCGATTATTATTTTTTTTACTAATTTAATTTTTATTTATTTAATTCAGTGTTCTAATCCACCCAAAATTGATTTGTTTTTAATAAATTACAAGAAAAACAAAGGTCAAGCTAACTCAATGGTCAATGGACTGTATCAGCACTGGTAACACATTTGTTTCCATTTTGCTTTCTCACCCAGATCTCCAGTTTGCCGTTCTCTTTCTTACAGCGTGAAGCGAGGGTGTCGAGTTGAACAGTAGCCTCCGTCTTTAGCTCAGCCGTCTTGTCCTTGACCACCACATGCATTACTCGTCCTCTGTGGACGTGAGCGTCAAATGTGCTGCTCCAGGGGGGATACATGGTGGGCCGCTTCTGTTTGTACACCTGACCCTTTTCTACAGACACACACACAAATACATCTCCAAATCAGTTCCATACCGTCAGTTCCATAGGATATTGAGAGTTTGACTGGACTAAGCGTTAAAAGTAACAGCACAAATAAATCACTTCATGTGTGTTACAGCATTCTAACTGGATTTACCGGATCTGAAACTAATACTAGTGAAATGGCACAATGCTCTTTCTGTTTCATAGTAATCTGACAGCCTTTCCTGCAGGAAAACAAATATAGAGCCATGCAAATGAAACCATGCAATTTTGGTAGAATGTCAACATTCTCCTTTAGTTAAAGCCAACATGGCATTTAAAATCAGGTCTGCTTTTTTCTTAATGCATGTTCCTGGTTTAATTGTGCACGAAGCATCAATGCACGTTTGCAATAATATTTCATGAAAATAACTCTTAAAACGACTTCCCTTTTTGCTGACATCATCAAGTCCTCTTATTTTTAGCCCCTCCCCTCCAACCACCTGCCTTCATTCAGTGTATAATGCCTACTTTTCTTAATCCAATAAATTCCCAATGGATAAAATCAAGTTTAGGTCTACATTTATTTATTTATTTAAATAAATATATTGTTTCACTTGTTGTTAAAACAGGTTGCGAACACTTTCATTTAATGTGTAATTTGACATTAAAAATTGGACACAGTTTATCTCACTTACTGTATACTTAAAAGCAAATCAAGAAGAATCAAATTTATAAAGTAACTATTTCTGCAAAAGTGCATTTGAACTTACCAACTGTATGCATGTTTTTGACAACTGAGGATTTTTTAATACATCATATATTTACAGTACGTGCACGGATGTCCATTTATATATTTATTGGTTAAATTATTTAGTTTCACTTGTCAAAACAGGTTGCGAACACTTTCATTTAATGTATAATTTGACATTAAACACATAAAAAACTGGGCATTCAGTTTATCTGACTAGTACTTGACAGTGAAGATGATTCAGAAGCGTTTGAGACTGACTTGACACTTTATATTTTGACAGGTATGTGTGGTTGCGGTTGGTTCTAGAGAATGAAACCAAAGGGGTTGCTGGGAAAGCCTTGTGTCTTCAGCACTGCTCAGTGGCCATGTTTGAGTAATATACATGTGTGTACAACTGCTTATCATTTCATCTGATTTACACCCACGTTTTACCAGCTATGGACATCCTTGCAAGTAAATATATGGTGCATAAAAGTTATCAAAAATGTGCACGAAGTAGGTGAGTTTAAATACACTTGTGCAGAAATAGTTACTTTCTTATTAATTTGATTCTTATTGATATATTTTGTTGATTATAAGTGGGCGACATTCTAATTATTTGCAGTATATAGTGAAACATTGCAGTAAACAATGCTGTTAAAGGAATAATTAAAAAAAAAAAGTTTCTTAAAAATGTACTAGCACGTCCATGACAGAAGCAGTGATGTTTGATTTATGAATGAATCATTCTTTTGAGTCTTTCAAATGAACTAGTTGAGCCAGTTCTTAAATTCTTAACTCACTGAATCAATTATCCAGTTGCAGCGGCTTCGGAAGAATGTAGCGCAAAAATCCTATGGAAGTGTATGATAGTTTTAATTGTCTTTTCCATTCTTTTAAAACTTAAAGGCAACTGTTCACATTCATTTTATTTGCTTGGAAAAGGATGTCCAGAACATTGTTTAATATATATATATATATAAAGATGGTTATTTAGGTTTGGAACGATACGAGGGTAGGTTAATAATGACAGAATTTAAATCTTGTGTGAACCATTTCTGTAGGAATCGTAGATTTTAAAATATACAGTACCTACAGTAATAAGTAGTCTATAAAACATTTCGACAGCATCTTCAAAACATTTTGAATTTTTGCATATTTGGTCGTAAAATGCTATTAGACATAATGAAAACAGTTTTGGTTCCATATTTGGCATCTGTCTTGTCATCATAATCTGATGCTGAATATTCTAATGACTAAGTACCCCATTTTAAATTGTGGAATGTGTGAGTGATAGACATATGCGTGCTTTATGAATCACAACCTGAAGAGTATGTTTAATAGGAAAGAAACAGTTACCTCTTTTTTACTGATAATGACACTTATGACACACACTTCCCTTAAAGCAAGAATTCTCACTAGCACACAAAACATCCGATAATAGTAAGTTTTGTTACCAATTTTGACCAGACACACTTTCAACTACTGAAAACTGAGTAGGTTGATCTTGTGGGTGTTTCTTCCACTATGCGCAATTTCGTCTGTTTAAACGTTTAGTAAACAAACTTTATTAAAATAAAATGTTCAAATGTTTCTTTAACATTGATATTTAAAAAGTAACACTTTAACACATACATGCATCACAGGAGATTTATTTTATTGTTTTATTTTATTTTCTTAAATCATTGTGCCATTTCCACCACATCTGAAATCAGCATTTATTTTGTTGCAGATTTTACTTTTTAATTATTATTTTTTTGCATTATAGCATTTTATGTACAATAGATACATTGAAATAGTATTTTCAGTCTTTTTGCATAATTTGCCAAAATTACAGCTTGATGCCCAATCAAAATATATATATATTTTTTTACATCATATTTACCTTGGATTTTACTTATTTTCTTTGCACATCACATGATTCATATTTAATCATCAAACACTGTTGTCTACTTCATAACTAAGTACAATAACTTGGAAAAAAAATTAGGGGCAAAATTGTTGGTTGTTGTGATAATGACACCAGAGTTAAGTTATATTAGTTAAACGTTTTAGTTAAATTAAGTTAAAACGTAATTATTAAAGTAATTATTCATTAAAAGTTAAAAGTGGGACAAGGGTAAAACTATAGAAATATAGATAAAAATATAGATAAAACTATAAAGATAAAATATTAAAATCTATATCTTTTGAAATTTGAAAAAATGGCAAAAAGAAATACTGAATGCATGGTAAAAAGTTTCTAAGACTATTTTAATGTGACCTTCATTACACAAAGTGATGATAAAAATTAAAAAATGCCCATAACTTAAGAAACTACCCCGTGATGTCTGTTGTCTATGTTTTCACACTTTTATTTTAAACTGTCCTCATATATCTTAAGCAAAAATTATTTCTTACCAGTCTCCACAGCCTCTTTCATATAGACAGCACAGTATGGATTGAGTATTTCTTCATGGTAGGCAAGCCCAGGGTCCATCTCAAAACTCGAAAAACCAATCCTTAGGAATGGAGACATGACTGTGAACTCCCAGATCCAACAGCAGTAGCCTCAGATATACAGTTTCCCTTGAAAGTATGGTGTTTAATTCCACTGTAAGGATCTTCTGTACAGTGATGCACTCCTATTTGATGTTTATTTTCATGTTTGTGATGTCCGATGTATGGGTTTCAAATCTCAAGCGGCTCAGTAGAGGGGCAAGCACTGTATAGTACAAGTCTGGAATGGTGGTGTCCTTAGCTCCGTGGTATCCAAAGTAATATTTTTTTTCAATTGAAAGTGTTTAAATTTGTCCTTTGTCCATCAGATCCGGCTCTCTTCCCACTGTTTTAGAAGGAACGATGTTGGGATGAAACAGTTGAAACAGTCTACAAAAACAGAATAAAATATAATAAATTCAAGTAAATTACAACAATAAAGAAATAAAAATAGTAAATTAATTAAAAATTACAAATAATATATTTATATTAAATGAATATTAGTAAATGGATAAAAAGTCTTAATATATTATATACAGTATATTAGCAATTTTAGCAGAAAAAAAAGAAAATAATTGTAATTTATTTTAATTTATTTTTAGTTTAATTAATAACATTAAAATAACACATCATTAGTACATTCAGTATTTGACGCTTTGATTTTCATTTTGTAATGTTCATATACAACTCTGATTTTTTCATTATTGTTAATGAAGTCACATAATGATGATATTGTTCAATTAAGTCTCCTTAAACCATTAACTATAGCTCAGATGGAAAAAAGGTATAAACAACCCAGTTGTAAGGATCATTCTGATAAGCTCTCTGTCAAATGGAAACACAACTGAAGACATGCTTTAACTTCTTTCCATACTACACATGCCCTTTAAATTACCATGACACCAATTTACACCAACCAATAACACTTAAAATGTCATAAACTAAGCAGAAAACACACTGACTTGTTAGACAGTTGGACCACAGAACCACAGGAAACACTTAGAGAGTACTTACCAGTTAAAAGCTGTAAGGTAACTGGTGAAGGGAGAGAACCAGAGAGAAAGAAGTATTAATAGATGTGAAATACAAAACTCCCATCCCAACAGCCTGCCAGGATTCACTTCCCCGCTGAGTCACAAACATACACTACTAACACACACGTCATGGTCACACATTTACACTTTGCTCAAACTTGATGTGTTGTATGTTATAGTGCGCGATATTCATGTTACAAAAACAGAAACCAAACTAGATATGTACATTTTTATTTTTTTAAGAAAATGTGTGGCACTAACTCCCCGCCACATGCCACAACTAAGAAATACTGTCATTAATCATTAACGAAATATTCTGGTCAAGCTCAAACAACAGCATTTGTGGCATAAAGTAAATTGCCACATTAAATAATTTAGATTCATGCTTAAAAATAAAAATAAAAGTTACAATGCTAGTAAACAAGGCCAATTTTGGAAGCTTTCAAAAACAAAAACGTGAAAATTTTAGTAAAGCACTTCTGTTAAAACTTAACCGTTGCAGTTGTAAAGTTGGGTAGAAGTAATAATAATAATAATAATTTGTTACATTTATATAGCGCTTATCTGGGTACTCAAATCGCTTTACATTGTAAGGGGGGATCTCCTCAACCACCACCAATGTGCAGCATCCACCTGGATGATGCGACGGCAGCCATAGTGCCCCAAAATGCCCACCACACACCAGCTTACTGGTGGAGAGGAGACAGAGTGATGAAGACAATCAGTAGAGATGGGGATTGTTAGGAGGCCATGATGGTCAGAGGCCAGTAGGCAAATTTGGCCTACTCTTTTTCGAAGGACATCCTGGGATTTTTAAGGACCACAAGTAAGATGTTGTGTAAATATAAAGTCATTATCGTTTTAGGTTTTTAGCACTACGTTGTCATGAAATTGAACATAACTTTACACAAAATAGGTTAGTAAGTGATTTTACCACACTAAAATCATGTACACAAAATATTTACAGTACATATTGTATTGTACAATTATACTGTACAATATGTACAGTACAATTGTACATACTGTACTATTAAAAAAGTGAGCATTTGAATGTTTATGGATTGGCCCCATTTACTTCCATTGTAAGTGCCTCACAGATTTTTTCTTATTTGTTAAAAAAGTAAACAAAAAATGTATTTACTTGGTAATCAACATTATTAGATGGTTGGTCTTTTGGCGTTAAAATAGTATTGTCAGCATTTACTAAAGTCGCACAGTGAAGAATCAGCGCTGAAAAGGCGTGGACAGTTATTTTTCTGCCTGACCTTGTTGAATATGCATTTGTAGGAGTTTCTCTTTCAGACGCAAAATTTATGGGAGGAGAGTATTAAAATGAATCACGCAACGCAATTTACTAACGTCTGCGCTCGTCAAATTACTGGTATTTGCGCCATTTAACACCCCAAAAATAGCATGTCTTAAAGCAGGCAGTAATTTGCGCTGCTCTTGGTAGATTGCGCTGGTCATTATGGAAATGATCCGACTGCGTCTGTGTTCTTTAATGTGCGCATTGTTAGTAAATCACCCACATAATTTTCCTCTCCCATTGGCGAGGGGAAAATTCAATGTGTATATATATATCAAATTAAAAAACAGATTAAGTGCATTATTTCAGTATAACAATATGTATAACATACTTATTTTTGAGTTTCTCAACACTCTGGCTTATAAACTCTCTTTCTTGCTCTACATGTGTTACTGCCAAGTGTTTCCTGTCGTTTGACTGACAGCTCAAACCGCACTTCCTGCATCATTGAAGGACTGTAGTGCAGATAGCAAGCTACTGCTCTTACCTGCCTCTGCTACCAGGATAGAGAGAAAAGACAAACAACAGTAGACAGATAGAAAGAACACAGCTGGACACAGACAGACACTTTAATGTCAGAACTTTATAGTAAGTCTTTATTGGCTCTCTGAACGTGATATTTCATCAAACAGTGTGTGGGGTCAATACTGACTCCAGAGTCGACGCAGTTGAACTATCCCAGCATGTGAAAGCTGCAGGGGTGGAAGAAGTGTGGGATCAAACCACAAACGCCTCCATTGAACTCACACACACCGGACTGGACCGAACTACAAATACATTTGACATTTCGCAAGCCACTCGGGAGGTTAGACTCATGAGGCTTGTTAAAGGAATATTCCATGTTCAATAATTAAGACTCTCTGGCTCAGACACCACAGAAAATCATTCTCAACTCTGTTCGTAAAAACAAAAATGTTTTTACATTAATCCACATACAATGGAAGGCAGCAGGAAAGGAAACCTTGAAGTGTTTACTCTCTGAGGATCTGAAAAAAAGAATTGTTGCTCTACATAAAGATGGCGTAGGCTATAAGAAGATTGCCAAGACCCTGAAACTGAGCTGCAGCATGGTGGCCAAGACCATACAGCGGTTTAACAGGACAGGTTCCACTCAGAACAGGCCTCGCCATGGTCGACCAAAGAAGTTGAGTGCACATGCTCAGCGTCATATCCAGAGGTTGTGTTTGGGAAATAGACGTATGAGTGCTGCCAGCATTGCTGCAGAGGTAGAAGGGGTGGGGGGTCAGCCTGTCAGTGCTCAGACCATAAGCCGCACACTGCATCAAATTGGTCTGCATGGCTGTCGTCCCAGAAGGAAGCCTCTTCTAAAGATGATGCACAAGAAAGCCCGCAAACAGTTTGCTGAAGACAAGCAGACTAAGGACATGGATTACTGGAACCATGTCCTGTGGTCTGATGAGACCAAGATAAACTTATTTGGTTCAGATGGTGTCAAGCGTGTGTGGCGGAAACCAGGTGAGGAGTACAAAGACAAGTGTGTCTTGCCTACAGTCAAGCATGGTGGTGGGACTGTCATGGTCTGGGGCTGCATGAGTGCTGCCAGCACTGGGGAGCTACAGTTCATTGAGGGAACCATGAATGCCAACATGTACTGTGACATACTGAAGCAGAGCACGATCCCCTCCCTTCGGAGACTGGGCCGCAGGGCAGTATTCCAACATGATCACGACCCCAAACACACTTCCAAGACGACCACTGCCTTGCTAAAGAAGCTGAGGGTAAACATGATGGACTGGCCAAGCATGTCTCCAGACCTAAACCCTATTGAGCATCTGTGGGGCATCCTCAAATGGAAGTTGGAGGAGCGTAAGGTCGCTAACATCCTCCAGTGACTCCGGTGGCAACCTGTGAAGCTCTGGTGAACTCCATGCCCAAGAGGGTTAAGGCGGTTCTGGAAAATAATGGTGGCCACACAAAATATTGACACTTTGGGCCCAATTTGGACATTTTCACTTAGGGATGTACTCACTTTTGTGTAGGGCTGTGACGGTGGCAGATTTTTACCACCGCGGTGGTAATAACCCAACAACCGCCGGTGGCGCGGTGTTGTGTATATTTATATATATAATTCTGAAACGCAAAAATAAATAAATGAGGCTCAATCATCTATTAACAAACGTGCGTGTTTATTTTAGCACTTCCGTCAGTGAACACTCAGCCTGCAAAACACTAAAATAAATATCAAAGAAATAATAGGAAAGTTAAATAAATTAAATAGGAAAGTAGCCTTAAATAAGAAAGTTAAATACACTCTGTCTATCTCACGCGAGTGGCGCGGCGAGAACTCATTATAATCAGTGATGCTGTCTACACTAGATGCGGCGCGATACAACACCACAAATCCCTCACAGTAAACTGCCTCATCCTATTTATGACATACTGACACAAAGTTCAAATGTCCTGTAGACAGACTCAACCTGTTGTGTT
The DNA here is from genome assembly GCA_023376895.1 of Aspiorhynchus laticeps. Lineage (NCBI taxonomy): Eukaryota > Metazoa > Chordata > Actinopteri > Cypriniformes > Cyprinidae > Aspiorhynchus > Aspiorhynchus laticeps. The sequence goes on from CM041805.1 coordinate 10,600,940, forward strand.
GCGACGCGGCGTCCGGTTTAGACACGGTTCACTGTTCCTCCACCAAGCAACTCTCTGTGGAATAGGAATCGCGGCGTATGTTGCCACATTTCTTGTTGGCATCTTCCATTTACCGCTGTCTCGTTTGTATTTGGCCAGTTTGGAGAAAGCCTCACAAACCTGACCAGCCGGGAGTTTGCGATCACGTGAACTTGAAGACACTTGTACAAACGCGGATGGGTGACATGAATGGAAATGATTCCAGATCGGCGATGTAACGTTAGTATTTGGTTTCCCAACAAGGTCCATCGCTCATCACGAAATACATTTGCTGAATGCAGAATAAACTGTTTTTTTCCTGCGCTCAAACCTGCCAATCTAAAGGAAACGCTGTGTATGGCGTTTGAGGTAATTTGTGAATTAGCATAGATTTATAGTCTAAATAAAACAATTTGCAACTGTTACTATATTACACTTGTATACAAAACTTTGTATTATGCTTGTTATAAAGTGTGTGACGTCCCGTGCATTACCGCCGGTGGCAATAGACAACCGCGGTGACAACCGACCACCGCCGGTGACGTGGTTGTCACGGTGACCGTCACAGCCCTACTTTTGTGGCCAGCGGTTTAGACATTAATGGCTGTGTGTTGAGTTATTTTGAGGGGACAGCAAATTTACACTGTTATACAAGCTGTACACTCACTACTTTACATTGTAGCAAAGTGTCATTTCCTCAGTGTTGTCACATGAAAAGATATAATAAAATATTAACAAAAATGTGAGGGGTGTACTCACTTCTGTGAGATACTGTATGTATATATATATATATATATATTACGTCTACAAATTACATTTATAGATACATTTATATGTATATCTGTGTATACATATACAGTATATGTATATATACACACACGTATATATTTTTACGTCTACATTTTCACATGCAAGATTCATATGCTTTTAAGAAATTAATACTAAAATTAATTTTATTCGCATTAAATTGATCAAAAGTAACAGTAAATACATTTATCATATTACAAAAGATGATGATAATTAGAAATGTTTCTTGATCACCAAATCAGAATATTATATGATTTCTTAAGGATCATGTGACACTGAAAATTGGAGTAATGATGATAAATGATAAAATAGAAAACCATAATTTTTAATTGTAATAATATTTTACAGTTATATAAATATATTTTTTAATGTTAATGTAGACCTAAATTAAACCTAAATTAAGATATTATGGTATACAACGTATTACAGTGAGTATATTAATGTGAGTCAAGTTTTAACAGCTATAAATTCAAAAACAGAACAACAGTGTTATGCATTTCTATCTGAGAGGTGAAGGCAAAAACATGCATTTTCTATAACCACACAGAAGAGGAAGTGTTTTTAGCACTATATATTGTATGGTGTCTATTGCGAATGTGCTAAAAATCAGATCTACATCTATATAGCATCTTACACCACCACGTCATATTTCAAAGCCTGCAAGGAAAAACACCCTTTTCATTCAAAACTTACATCTGCTTTTATTTGCTGTTATTGAGTTATGGGGCTATTTTTGCACATGTTGGTTAATCGTCATATTTTTAACCCAAGGTTTTCTACCACGAGGCTGTTGAAATAACATGGCACACTCCACAAACCATCATTGCATCTGTTTTTGAGGTTTAGTACCATCTTATCCTTTGTAAAGAAGTCAACATGTAACCACTGAGCAGTACAACTTTTAGCCACAGATGTTTTTATATAAATCTTTGATTAACATCAATACAAATAGGAAGTATCATGACAAACTTTGCAGTTTGATAATTAGCTTTGATTAAAGCTATTTCCGCTTCAGTACAATATACAACTGAGTATATTATAAAATGGAATATAGGAAAATACATAAATGTACTGGTTAAAATGTCTTAGAAACAACTGCAGTAATCCATTTCTACTTAAATCACATAACACTGACATGATTTTTGCTCTTGGTTAAAATGTGGTTGGAAATTGCACTCTGATGTGAGTAAGATGTTCCAGTGCCTGGCATTTGCAGTTCCTCTAATTCACACATATCATACCACAGAAGGTAGTATGTTCATAATTTTCTTGTTTTTCTTGTTTTTTTGTGGATCACCTAATGTGTATTTTTAATATGGATGGTGGATCACTTGCGTACAAATATGTCTGCAAACGTGACATACTGAATTCAGACACTGAAAAAGACATTACAAAGCACCTTTATGTTAACTAAATCATAATTCTTCAGAAAAGGTGGTTCTTTGGCAATAACAGTGTGATTTACAAGCAGCTTTTGTCAAATTATTGGCAGAAAGAGGTCAGAAGGGATGTTTAGATATGATGCATAATGTCAACATCAGTAAGTAACATTAGTAAACAATAAAAATGGATTCAAAGAAGCAAAAGTTCAAAAGATATATCCAACAATCCACAAAGTTAAATCTCTTACATATCTCAGTTGTTTCTCTTATATTTAAATGGGATTAAATAGAGAGCATCTTGTCCACTTGTGGCAACTCATTTAGTCTCATTTTAGGAGAAACATCTCAGTCAACTTTGATACTATATATACTTTAAACATACTGTAACCCCAAGCTTTGAAAGAGCAACATTTGAGATATTAATATCATTTGAAACCTATAAAAGGGCTGCATTCACCACTTTGGTAAGGCTAAATCCACTACAGTTCAGCAGGTATTAACTGACTTAGACCAATTAAAGCAAAAAAGTGCTCAAATAAATCCTTCTATAAACTAAAAATCCAGGCTTATGCTTCCAACTGCAACAAAAGCTCGTGATCCACAGCTTTTGCCACACTTGTGTGGGCATTGTAAGAGAAAACAGTGTGAAAACATGTCTTCTTATAACTGAAAGTACATCCCACACATGTTGTTTACTTTTAAAGATCAGCTTGTGTTTTTAAAAGAGCAGGTTCTCAAATGCAAATTTTACTTCTACACTGTTTTCTTCTACGTTTTGTGGTTTCCTGCAACTGCCACACGAACAGCTATAGTAAAGTCAACTGGATAAGTTTGCAGAATGTATGCGAATTATGTAGGCTACAACTTATTGAATTTCTAGACAGTCAACAACAGTTACATCAGCATCACGGACATACACCGTCTCTTTTCTATTCATATTCTTAGTTTTATTTATACGTATTGGTTTTTAGAGTTAAACTAAGCTCACATGTAATTCTCGGTTCACTCATAACGTACAGAGTACGAGCACAGCACTTACCCAGTGCCGCTGAGATGAACGCAGCTCTTCAGTGAAAGTTCGTCTGCTTCTGGAAGTTCTCTAGACCTGCGCGCGCTTCACACCTCTCATCACACACGAAAGGAAGCAGAAAAGAATGGTGTGCGGTTTGCAGAATTGCACAATCTTAGCTGCAAAAATATAGGTCGTTGACTTTTATTCTATTGCATTGCTCAAAGTTCGTATGTTTAATTTTATGACATTAAATCAAGTGATTTTTGTCGTATGGATACAGAGATGTCAGTATTGCATAAGAATTGTTTTGTAGCCTTATTTATTTGTATTTTGTTGTTTATTTTCTTATTTATTTATTTATTTTAAGAAGCAGGGTAGTTTTGACAAATTCTACAATGTCTGTCAATATTTCCGCCAACAAAGTCATGCTTTCTGTCGGCTGTAGTTCTGCTAACGATGCCCGAGTCACTATTTTTGAGTCGAATCTTTTAATGAATCAAACGGTTCAGTAAAACGAATTGACATGTGAACGACTCACTCACAAAGGGAATCATTTGGATGTCATTCGTTGCATCATATCGCTACAAAAATTATTTTAAAAATACGAATTTTACAGAAATAGCCTATTATAGGCTAGACCCATTTTGATAGACACAGACACTGGCAATAGTTGTTCTATTTCGGAGACTTAAAAAAAATACTGTTTTTAATATTTCATGCTTATTTTTAACAAGCAACACTGCTTTTTTCCAAGTAGATACACTCTCAGAAATAAAGGTAGCCTACAAAATAAAGGTACCTTTTCAAAAGGTACACTTTTGTACCTATTATGTTCTAATATGTACACTTTACATACTAATCTTTATGGTAACAAAATGGACTCTTTAGGTACAAACATGTATATTTTGAAAAGGTACCGCAGTGACAGCTTTTGTAGGCTACCTTTGTTTCTGAGAGAGTAGGATTTCCAGCACAAAACATGGTGGGATCCTCAATACGTAAATGTTCACTTTAGGTTGGCGAGTGGAGAGGGGGGGGATTTTTGAACCGGTTCTTTGAAACCAAACGATTCAGGAAAATGAATCAGAATCCCAACTGCAGCAGGTAACTGTTCTTCCAGCAGGCGGCGCTAAATCATAAAAAGCGACATCTATATCCTCAAAAAGACATAAATGTAAACGGTTTCTCTTTCTGAATGTGTGCACCGATCGAAATATTGATTGATTGATTGATTGCTTGATTGAATATTGATGGATGAACATGAGTGAAATAAATGATTTAAAAAAATGTAGCCTACATATGGGGCAATAGTGATATGGCACAAATTATCAACATGTGCATACTTTCTGAGAAATAATTAAAATATTAATATATATTATATATATATATTATATATATATACTTATGCGAGAAATGTATAGGCCCATACTTATTCAAAATAGCCATGTCAGCAAATAGTGTACCAATCTTTTATTTTAGTCACTTTTTCTTTTCTTTTTTTCTTTCTTTTTATCAAAGTACATATATTCATGACAACATTATACAAAAGCCAACAGATAAATCAGCTCTGTATCATCGTGGTGTGTAAATACAGTGTATTGCTTATAAAGTAGTTGTAAACATATAATAAAGTAGGCATAGGCCAACAGCTAATTAACAACCAGTTAAGCAGCTACTGGTGCATTTTTTGTGGTAACCACAGGAATGAAAACGTGATGAATGGTTGAGAGGTGTTTTTTTTTATTTCACTCTTTGTTTTGGGAAAGTAAGTGAGTGTGGCCTTAAAGAGGGAAAGATGAAGGAGGAATAGGGAGGGGTGGGATGGGATGGGGAGGTGAAATATGGGGGGATGGGACGCAGAGTAAGAGAATTGTAATTGTTGCGTTGAATCGGGGAACATGCCTTCACTCTATATTTCTGTTGCTATGGAAACCCGTGAGGAGCTGGCGGATGTCTGGGAGACCCCCAGCGAAAGTCCTCCACACCTCACACACACACACACACACACACACACACACACACACACACAAGAGAGAGAGAGAGAGAGAGAGAAATCCTGTGTGTTGTGTGGGAATGTCTGAATAAATTTAATTTTAATTATTTGAATTGAATCCAAAGCTTTGCAAAGAAGTGACTGTTATGTCTGTGTTTTAGATTTATGATAAAATCCCACAGATTGCCAAAAGCCTCACTTAATCTCAGTGTGTAGCTAATTAATAAAAGCTCCTGGGAAAATAACTCATCTCTCATTTTACCTAATGAGATTGTAATTGTGATTTATACCAATTAATATGAAAGAATAAAATACTGACTGTAGAATATGACTGTTGAAGAGGATAATGATTGAGAAGACATTTTGATTGCTAACATCAGATTTTTTTTCTTTTACTCAAATCAGATACATTTTCAAAATCTAACTACTTGCACTGATTATACTGCATCGATACTTACAATCATATTTAATAAATTAAAGTATTCATTACTTATATATTTATAGTAAAAAATTCCTAATTCCAAAATAGACTTTTTATTTAAAATATATATTTTATATATTTCACATATATATTCATTAGATTTATCCAGATTTATAGATTTATCCACTCTATTTTACATATTTGAATATTGGAAAATATTTGAATATCTATGCTACTTTGCTGTGTATTTGATCATTTTTACTGTAATTTTACTGTAAATTTAATTTAAGTATACATGCAGGAAATTTGATAACACAAACTGTAAAACAAACAAGATCATTTAATATAATATAATACAATATAAAATATAAATAAAATTAAAATCATTGATGTATACATTATTTAAACATTTATTTGTATAAACATAAAATTTAGAATTAGTTAAATTGAAGACTGCCTTTTTAATAAAGTGTTTGTTAGAAATAAGTCTTGAGCTATTCACAAATCAGTGTGTGATCCTGCTTTTATAGTTTTGAGCCTCATCTCAGGAAACGTGTCTTTTCTGTTGAGAAAAACTAATTAGATGCGTCGCAAAACCCAAAAGCTTAGACACCATCTGTGCCAACAAAAGCAAGTTGTTAACTTCTGTATTGTCTTGACTTACTTTCAGTAGTGAATAAAATAATTAAGTTATTTTTAAAAAAGCAAATAGGATGACCTGTGTTAATGAACTCTGGAGGTCAGTTATCTGTTATTAAAAACATGTATTTCGACTGATGGTATAGAAATCAAATGTTTAGATCATAAATGCACCATAATAAGGGAAATGATAAGCAAACACTTTCTTTATCATTGCTTCTGTTAGTGTTATTTTTACAGGAAATATGAATGAAAATGAAACCGTTTTCTCAAAACCATCTCTGTTTAAGCAGCTTGCATGCTGAGATTGTACTGAGTCATTCACAGTGAATACAAATGAAAGTACAACACACACATTCACAAACAAACACTCACACACAGATTCTTGAAATGCCCCATGCAGTGAAATATCCAGCCGCGTGACTGAATTGTCTGTTGAGGGAAACTGTGGAAAACTTTAGTGGAAAAATCTTTATAATGCCAGCGATACATTAAGACAGCTTGCAGGAGAACATAAAATACTAAATACTGTGCATGGTTGGTTCATTTAGATTTTAACCCGATCATCACGTCCATGTGTGGAATGAATTTATTTTCACTTTTACAGCACTTTTCCAAAACACTCCTCCATGACTAACAGACAGGAAATGATGCGTTGTGCTTTGTACAGACTGTGAGAATGTGTCACTGAATATGACAAACAAGCAGAAAGATACAAAGATACAGTAATGTAAAAATCACGATATACACACCATAGCGAAAAACAATCAGTGTAATCTCGTGTACATTTAGAAAACATTTTCTCATTTGAAGTAATTAGATTAAATGGGGGAAAAATGGAGAATCTCATTTCTCATTTATTGAAAATTGTACAATTTGCTGTCGCTTTTAAATCTTATTGTCAGTGTTGTGCCAAGTTTGTCTTTAATGACTCAAACTGTTGGTTCTTATCTTCTGATGGAGAATTGACTCAAATTGAACTCAAAAGACTCCGTTAAAGGACCCAAATCAATGTTGAAGTCCATTTTTGTTTTTGAAATCTCCTCTTTAAGTCTCCACCTATTTCTTTATTGAGTATTTTCTGTACTTCAGAAAGAACTAATGGCACTAACATCTTGAAGACTAAAACATCTGAAACATCCAAGCTATTGTCTGAACATGAATTGGATTACAAACTCACCTTCATTTCTTCTTAAAGCATAGAACACAAAAATAATTTAGACGTCATGCAAAAAAAAAAAAGAAAAGTTATTGGGACCATGACTATCTGCAAAAGCGGGCTCCAATATATTAAATATTAATTAGTCCTTGTTTGAGCTTGACAGACAGAGTCCCTATCTGCAATTTCATTGTATGGAAAAGAGCATGGACATTCTGCTAGATAAAGTCCTTTTGTAAAATCAAACAATTAAATAATTAAAATAAATACAATACAATACAATACAATTATTTTGTACAATTATTTTGTCATTTCATCAGACCTCCTCTAGTATACCTCTTAATTGTGGAGTTCCACAGGGATCAATCCTTGGGCCGGTATTGTTCACCCTGTATATGCTACCTCTGGTTTCCATTTTTAACAAATATAAAGTATCCTTTAATCTATATGCTGATGATACTCAGATCTATTTTCCTCTGAAGCACAATGACAAAAACGGCTTACAACCGTTGTTGGCCTGTTTAGAAGAATTTAAGCTTTGGCTCTCAAGTAATATTCTGAATTATTTTTAAACGAAAATAAAACTGAAATAATTATATTTGGGCATAAGGAAAATTGTGTGTTAGATGTTGACTGTGGCTCTCTGGCCCCATATTAAACTCAGTGCGCTAGAAACCTGGGCATTCTGTTTGATCGTAACTTAAAATTTGACAAACAGATCAGTGCTGTTGTAAAATCATGCTTTTTTCATCTCCGCAAGAATGAGCCAGTAACTCCTATTTTATTGGCACTGCATTGGTTACCCATCAATTATAGAATTGATTTAAAAATTCTTCTTTTTGTGTATAAAGCTCTCAATAATTTGGCCCATCAGTACCTGACAGACCTGCTCCGTCCGTACACTCCTTCTAGAACATTGAGATCCAGTGATCTCTGTCCACTCATCGTGCCTTCTAGACTTAAAAAACGAGGTGATCGCGCTTTTGCAACTGCTGTTCCGAAACTCTGGAAACTCTACCTCTTCATATTAGATTAGCCCCCTCTATTTCTGCTAAGTCTGCTCTAAAGACATATTCATACTCTGTAGCTTTCAATACCCCTTGATCATTGGTTCAATTGTTGTGTTGTTATAGTTGTATTTAAACTTTGATAGCCTTGTTTTATTCATCTTATTTCTGAGTTTTTATTATATTCTGTACAGCACTTTGGTCAACTTCAGTTGTTTTTTAAATGTGCTTTATAAATAAATATTGTATTGTATTTTTTAAATGATTAAATATAAAAAAAATCTCTGCGCTTGACAGACATTCACAATACAATTTATTTTTATGGAAAAGAGCAGCATGAACCTTCTGCTAAATAACTCAAATATATTTATAAAAAATATATTGTTAATAATAAAATAATGATAATTATAATAATGATAATAATAGTAATAATAATAATTATTATTATTTACATTTTTTAGCATTTAAATTTTGGGGTGAACTATATTTAAAAGTTTGTGTCTTTTTTAGGTGATTGTCTCATATAAATACCTAATACTTGTGTCTGATTATCGTGGCATCTTTAACTTTTTAAAACCTTGTCTGCAAAAATAATGACATATAGTATCATATAAAACTATATATTTTATACTGAAAAGATCCCTCTGAAAATATACACACATCTATATTGCTCAGCTCTCCTTCGAGATGTACATAGATGGAAGCTTGATGAATATTCATGTTTGATCAGGTCGATAAATACATACACACCTACAGGCAAACACAAGGTAGCAACAGAGTGCTGAAGTGGAACTTTTGCTTGATTCTTTTTCCTTGATGAGTCATTTCACACAATGTCAAGTTATAAGTATGACTAATACTAATCATGCCTTTGCATTTTACAACCAGATACAAAGAGCCCGTGCTTATTTGAATGCATATGTCTTTTCCATACATATGTTGTTGCAGAACAACTTTGAGGGTCATTTCAGAGAAATGCTGACCTAGAAGCAGCAACTAAAATTACACAAAAAATCAAGTATGTCCTAGACTTTGTAGCAACCACTCAGAACACCTTGGAAATCGATCAGTTTGTGACTACACTAGCTTTATATTCGATTTTGATAGTTTCCAATTCATTATATTTCAGTTATAATGTGCTTACATCTAAAAGAGCTCACACAGCATAGTGGACTGTAGTAACTCTTCTTTTTGGACTGTTTATTAAACCGATTTATAAAAGTCATTTGCTGTATGTTTTTGATTCAATAAAAAGACAAGGTTCTTAAGAGTAAATAGTTAGTGAATCGGATTACACTTGTTGTGTTGTCCATCTTATTGCATGCAGCCTGTCAGGAAAACACAAAAAATACACAAAAAAATTGTATGATCAATAATAAGTCATGGCAACATATGTTTTTACATTACCTTAACGCATCAAAATAAGTTAAGCAATTTTCAACTTTTTAAAATAAGTTATAAAAGATTCAACTCGTGTTTTTAAGTCAGTTTAATGTAATTTAAGTTGAAATTACTTATACAGCTAACTAAGCTGAGGTAGCAAATTTTATTTAATTTTAAATATTAAAATTTAAGGCAGCAACTTTTTTCTTTTTTACAGTGTAATTTTTCATAACATTGTCTTTTCATACTTTTACATTTTATACAGACTGTGACCTCACTCATAATTGCATACTGGCAACCTTCTAACTTGGTACATTACAAAATATTAATGTTAAAATTAGCAATGCAGCAGAATAAAGTGACATTTGCAGGACAGGAATCACTGTAAGTGTTTTCATATAGTAGTAAAAATAGGCATATAGTGTAAAGATCGATCTTAAGACTTTAGGAATCAATATCAGAACAGGTCAGATCACAATTAATGTGAAAATCAATATTTTACATTAGATGTTCTACATTTTATGAACAAATTAATTACTTTTATTTTAATTAAGCTACAAAATAATCCAACAAGTTGGCAACTTTGTATTAATTTATAAAAAAAAAAAATAGAAAAAAAAAAAAATAGCCGAACCATCAGTATGGAGTAAGCAGAATGTATAAAAACATACAAATTTTATGAATTAGCCACCAATTCGCCAAAATGTAAAATAATTACAAATTGCCATAAGTGTGTGTTGAAATAATCATATCAGTTTATTGGCAGAAGGTGCCACCAATTAATTTCAGAAAGTATGTATTAACTTTAAAATAAACAGGCAAAATAAAAAGTGCTTCTCATGTCAAAGCAGGTGTGTAGGTCTGGTTAAGTAAGTGTTTTTGTTGCACCTTTCAACTTCATTGCGGTAAAACAAGTAGAGAGAAACAGTCGTCCTTGAAGCTGTATCTTGATTTCCGATTGCATGCAAAATGTGCAAATCTAAAAGGAAACTTATTTCAAAGAAGAGACAACAGCCAACAATTCAAAACTGGCCCCTGTCACCCCCCTTAAAGGTCCTACGTGACCCAGTTTCAGGTGTGTTTTAGTATGAGAATGAGCTTTGTGGTTAACCCATGCAAGCAGCGTTTTTCTTTTTTACTCTAACAGGCACATATACAGAGTCTCGTTTTCTGCCAGCCCCTGATATTATCTACAGAGTCATGCTCATAATCACACACATATAACAACAACACATCTGACAGAATAGCTAAGTCAGCAATGCTGTGCCACTAAAAAATATTTTCGTGGTATGTAAAAAACTTAAAATATTGGATGCTACTTAGCATACTAAGCTTTGAGGATTGAGTTTACAGAACTGATGATACATTTATCAAATGTGATTTTATGGCACAGTTGTACACCTTCTACAGTGTGCTAGAAACTGCAGTGAATTGAATGTGTAGGTTTAAGTTCTGCAAAAAATTTATGCATGTTTATAATTATAAAAGGCAAGTTTTTCCAATGCACCTAGGTTGCAAAAATTATAGTTGGATCAATTTCTCAGAATTTCTGTTTAATTTGACTTCTTTATATTCAAACTCAAATTCAGCATATCTCAATTTAAATTGAATTCAAATTCAAGAATTGAATAGGTGTTAATGGAACACATCCCTGGTACTTAAAGTTTTCATCAAACACTATAGTAATAACTATAGTACTATATAGTATTAACTATAGAAATAACTGGTTGGCTACCCCTAAAAGTAACCTGAACCCATGTGGTTATGTGTCTCAGTACTTTCATGGGTCAAATGCAGCAACTGCATACGGCTTCAGTAATCTACAAAAGGAGCTTCAAACATAGTGTTGAACAATGACCTTAACTTATATTTACTACATAGCCCATCTTGTTGGCAAAGGCTATTTACACTAACTCCACCCACTAATGTGTGATTGAGATAGTCAATAGTAAAAACAGACAATAATTTAACATCAGTTTCAGTGGCGTAGATGGTCATGCACATGCATTTTGACGCGATCGACCCGAGTTCGAGCCCGCCTTTTGCCGTACTTTTTTTCTCCCTTTTCAAATCTCATATTGCATCAGAAAGGCATTTATTTTCAATAAAAATTAAGGAAATAATCAAAAAGTTTAAAATAAAGTATCGGGTAGGGTTAGGGTAGGTGTAGGGAGGGTTTTATTGTCCAAATAAGGTGGCATCCATTTAATAATTTGAATTAAAACTATAATTTGCACTCAATACGTTATTATTGCATATTGTTTTATAATGTACTACAATACTGAGGTGCAGATAATTGCCACTATTTGCAATAAGTAGTATATAAATAGCAGAAAATCTTGCTATTTTAACAGTGTAAATAGAATCTATTGCTATTTGCACTTAGTGTAAATAGCATATCTTTAAAAAATACTGCTATTTTCACTTGGTGTAAATAGAATCCATTGCTATTTGCACTGAGTGTAAATAGCATCTATCGCTAAAAAATATGCTATTTGCACTTAGTGTAAATATCATCTATCGCTATTTACACTGAGTGCAAATAGCCGCTGCCTAACTTTTATTCCTTTTCACACAAATTATAAAGCAAGAGTGACAATTAAAGAGCTCAAAGACTTGTAGAATAGCACGGTTACTTTAGCAAATGCATTTTTATCTAACAATTGTTTTGTTAACACTATCGGTTAGGTGATAGATAGATAGATAGACAGACAGACAGACAGACAGAGATATATAGATATATACAACCTGAATTCCGGAAATGTTGGGACCTTTTTTAAATTTGAATAAAATGAAAACTAAAACAATTTCAAATCACATGAGCCAATATTTTATTCACAATAGAACATAGTTAACATAACAAAAGATTAAACTGAGAAATCTTACAATTTTATGCACAAAATTAGCTCATTTCAAATTTGATGCCTACTACAGGTCTCAAAATAGTTGGGATGGGGGCATGTTTACCATGGTGTAGCATCTCCTCTTCTTTTCAAAACAGTTTGAAGACGTCTGGACATCGAGGTTATGAGTTTCTGGAGTTTTGCTGTTGGAATTTGGTCCCATTCTTGCCTGATATAGGTTTACAGCTGCTGAAGAGTTTGTGGTCGTCTTTGACGTATTTTTCGCTTAATGATGTGCCAAATGTTCTCTATAGGTGAAAGATCTGGACTGCAGGCAGGCCAATTCAGTACCCGGACTCTTCTACTACGAAGCCATGCTGTTGTAATTGCTGCAGTATGTGGTTTTGCATTGTCCTGCTGAAATACATGTCATCTGGAGGGGAGCATATGTTGCTCTAAAACCTTTATATAACTTTCAGCATTCATAGTGCCTTCCAAAACATGCAAGCTGGCCATTCTGTATTCACTTATGCACCCCCATACCATCAGAGATGCTGACTTTTGAACTGAACGCTGATAACACGCTGGAAGGTCTCCCTCTTCTTTAGCCTGGAGGACACGGCGTCTGTGATTTCCAACAAGAATGTCAAATTTGGACTCGTCTGACCATAGAACACTTTTCCACTTTGAAACAGTCCATTTTAAATGAGCCTTGGCCCACAGGATATGACTGCACTTCTGGGCCATGTTCACATATAGCTTCCTTTTTGCATGATAGAGCTTTAGTTGGCATCTGCAGATGGCACGGCGGATTGTGTTTACCGACAGTGGTTTCTGGAAGTATTCCTGGGCCCATTTAGTAATGTCAATGACCAAATAATGCAGATGACTTATGCAGTGTCGTCTGAGGGCCCGAAGACCACAGGCATCCAACAAAGGTCTTCGGCCTTGTCCCTTACGCACAGAGATTTCTCCAGTTTCTCTGAATCTTTTGATGATGTTATGCACTGTAGATGATGAGATTTGCAAAGCCTTTGCAATTTGATGTTGAGGAATGCTGTTTTTAAAGTATTCCACAATCTTTTTACGCACTCTTTCACAGTTTGGAGAGCCTCTGACCATCTTTACTTCTGAGAGACTCTGCCTCTCTAAGACATCCCTTTTCTAGCTAATCATGTTACAGACCTGATGTCAATTAACTTAATTAGTTGCTAGATGTTCTCCCAGCTGAATCTTTTCTTGCTTTTTCAGCCCTTTGAAAACTTTTTGAGACCTTTAGCAGGCATCAAATTTGAAATGAGCTCATTTAGTGGATAAAAGTGTAAAATTTCTCCGTTTAAACATTTGTAATATTCTCTATGTTCTGTGAATAAAATATTGGCTCATGTGATTTGAAAGTCTTTTAATTGTCATTTTATTTAAATTTAAAAAACGTCCCAACATTTCCAGAATTCAGGTGATAGATAGATAGATAGATAGATAGATAGATAGATAGATAGATAGATAGATAGATAGATTAAATTACTTAATAAAAACAAAAAAAATATACTAATGAGAAACTGACATACAGTAAAAATATAGAGCTAATGTTTATAGTATAGTTCACATCTTTTGGAATTTTATGAGAATTTTGATTTCATTCTGAGATGCTGAACATTTGATTACAGACTTTCTGAAGGATTATTAATATTTATTTTGAAACTCTAAGAGATATTTTTTCCTTTTCAGAAATATCTGATAAATTGGACACTCAACCAAAAGTCTTCATTTGTCTCCCATGTAATGACATTGTTGTTTATGAGCAACTATTGAGATATTATACAGATCTCATTTATGTTTTTTTTTCATTTAGGTATGCTGTCTTTGAAATGTTGCTCACTGAAATTCAAGTGGGCTCCTCAACCATGAGAAACATATCTCGATTGTGGTCAGACACATCACCGGTGAAGCCGCGCAGCATACCTTTGAAATGATGTTGCCTGGCAACCATGAGAAGTGGCAGTCGTACAAATAGGTTCACAGTCAGACTCAATATAAAACATTTAATGGTCATAATGTCACACTTCATGAAAAATATATAAAAAATTAATTTCTATTATTTACGAAGTGCAATGAATGATTAATTTTTTTGTTCCCACTTACACCAATTCTACTGATGGCTGGTATAATGGTTGAATATATAAATACAAACACATGCATGTATATATTTAAGAAAAATATGTTATGTTTATATATTAAATATATTTATATACAATATAAAATATAAGAATATAAATATATAAATGTATATACATGCAAATATTTTCAAAACATATACTGTATGTGTGTGTATTTATATATACATAATAAATATACACAGTACACATACATATTTTATGTAAACAAAAGCTTTTATTTTGGATGCGATTCGTTTGACAGCACTAATATATATATAATATATATATATATAATATATATATATATAAATATATATATATATATATATATATATATATATATATATACAGTATCTCACAGAAGTGAGTACACCCCTCACATTTTTGTAAATATTTTATTATATCTTTTCATGTGACAACACTGAAGAAATTACACTTTGCTACAATGTAAAGTAGTGAGTGTACAGCTTGTATAACAGTGTAAATTTGCTGTCCCCTCAAAATAACTCAACACACAGCCATTAATGTCTAAACCACTGGCCACAAAAGTGTGTACACCCCTAAGTGAAAATGTCCAAATTGGGCCCAAAGTGTCAATATTTTGTGTGGCCACCATTATTTTCCAGCACTGCCTTAACCTTCTTGGGCATGGAGTTCACCAGAGCTTCACAGGTTGCCACTGGAGTCACTGGGGTCGTCTTGGAGGTTTGTTAGGGGTCGTGATCATGTTGGAATACTGCCCTGCGGCCCAGTTTGCTTCAGTATGTCACAGTACATGTTGGCATTCATGGTTCCCTCAATAAACTGTAGCTCCCCAGTGCCGGCAGCACTCATGCAGACCCAGACCATGACACTCCCACCACCATGCTTGACTGTAGGCAAGACACACTTGTCTTTGTACTCCTCACCTGATTACCGCCACACATGCTTGACACCATCTGAACCAAATAAGTTTATCTTGGTCTCATCAGACCACAGGACATGGTTCCAGTAATCCATGTCCTTAGTCTGCTTGTCTTCAGCAAACTGTTTGCGGGCTTTCTTGTGCATCATCTTTAGAAGAGGCTTCCTTCTGGGACGACAGCCATGCAGACCAATTTGATGCAGTGTGCGGCGTATGGTCTGAGCACTGACAGGCTGACCCCCCACCCCTTCAACCTCTGCAGCAATGCTGGCAGCACTCATACGTCTATTGTTGTACTCATACGTCTCATACGTTGAACTTCCAGTGACCAGTATGAGAGAGTGAGAGCGATAACACCAAATTTAACACACCTGCTCCCCATTCACACCTGAGCCTTTGTAACACTAATGAGTCACATGACACCGGGGAGAGAAAATGGCTAATTGGGCCCAATTTGGACATTTTCACTTAGGGATGTACTCACTTTTGTGGCCAGCGGTTTAGACATTAATGGCTGTGTGTTGAGTTATTTTGAGGGGACAGCAAATTTACACTGTTATACAAGCTGTACACTCACTACTTTACATTGTAGCAAAGTGTCATTTCTTCAATGTTGTCACATGAAAATATATAATAAAATATTTACAAACATGTGAGGGGTGTACTCACTTCTGTGAGATACTGTATATATATATATATATATATATATATATATATATATATATATATACATACATATATACATTAGATCAGCCATCAAGAGAATTGGCATTAGAACAAACACAATAACCATTCATTGCACTCCATAAATTATAGTGATTTCTTTCATACTTCATGAAGCATGACATTATGTCCATTAAGTGTTTTCTATTGAGTCTGACTGAGAACCTATTCATGAACAACATCTGTGAGAGTGTTGATCAGTTATTAAACTGAAATGAACCAACACTGATCTGACAGCTAAAAATGGCACTATTGCATTTTAGTTTCCATAATTGATTCTGCAATTTTCCTGTTTTTCACTGTGAAGCTGCTTTGACACAGTCTGTATAAAATGCCATAGAAGTAAAGGTGAAAAATAGGAATGAAATGTTAACTTTTATTATCTTTAGTAATTCTTATGAATGAATCCATCCCAGAAACATACTTTATGCATTATGCAGATGCTGATTGACCAATGCAAAGTATGCTGTAGTGTTGTACATGCTTAAAATGCATACATTATGTAACAAACCTCATTACTCAGGTGGCTAATAGAGGTACAATCAAATGTCTGTGCCAAACAAGAACCTTCTTAGTAAAATTTGCAAAAGGTTCATGGGAGAAAAAAAACAACCTCTAATGGTTATGTAATATCACCATGTTTTAGCCTTGACCAACAGCTGAGTGTGAGTGGGTTGTGCTGTAAATAGCCCACATTACGTTGCCTAATGTTTCCTGGAAATTATGTTCGTATTGGGGTGAAGAAGTTCACATTTGTTTCAAATTCTCTGGAAAACATATAAACTATGCAAGCTGCTATTTTTAATATTAAGGGAACGTTCTGGGTTAAATACAAAATCTATGAAGTGTATCTGTGACACACTGTCGATTATCCACAGAAAATAATACTGACTCGGCCCTCAGTTTGAAAACATACAGTAATGCATTTGCAATGAAAGTCTATGAGGCAAAGCATGACACTGAAATAAACATTAAAATACACTTCTGCTTAAGTTTAGCAACAGTCATTAAACATTATACATAAGAATAATATGATCAAATGCTTTAAAACCCCTTAGAATGCCTTGCCCTGTAGACTTCCATTGAAAGCACACTCTATGCCATTTTTGTGTGTATTTACATATTGAGTCAAAATAATGGACAGCTGGTGCAGTTTATATTTTCTGGTCTTTCAAACATTGCCAATTTTGAATTATTGCAATGTTTTAAGCACTGTAAATTGATCAAATGATGACTGAAGACAATATTTCAACAGCAGTTAATCGAATTTTAATACATGTGATCAAGGTGTCGTACAACAGAGAAGTAAAAAATATATCACTATTAAAGTCATTACAAACAAAAAATATATATAGAAAACATATCCAATTCTGCATAGATCAAAAATTACATTTACATAAAATATAGATAGGCCATGACAAAATGCAGCTCCTCAAAAATGTATTTGCCCTTGTATTGTAAAGAGAAACAAATGATGTCTTAGACAAACAACAGGCATTTTGGGAAAACAAATGTGTGTAGAGTTGTGTATTTTTGTGTGTATGCACATTTCATCATACTCGCACAACATATAACCACTCACACAATACGTTTATATCAAATATCAGTCTTGATATTAATAATATTCCCTAATTCATAATGCCCGAGTTGCCAAATCTAGATTTTTCAGGTGTTAAATCACCACTATCCTCCTAACAAACATTATAAAAATAGTTTATCAGAACAAAATAAATATTACAAATATATTAGTTCACTTCCGAAGTTAATACTTCATATATAATTCGCCGTTATAAATATCATTGGATCTTAAAAGACGAATAAAATTTCAGATAGTTCTGCAGTGAACTCAGGGGTTGGAGGTTTTTCACAGTTAAACTGCCTTTCAGTTTAGACGCGTAATTATTCCCATGGAGGATGTCTTCATACTAGAGACGTTCTTTTGAAACTTCTGGAACTCCAACCAAACCTAAACTTCCCCTAGATAGTTTGGTTTGTCTTCACCACACTGCTGAAAAAACGGCACTCTTAAAAAATAAAGGTTCTTTATTGGCATCAGTGGTTCCTTGAAGAACCTTTAACATCCTTGAAATCTTTCCATTCCACAAAAGATTCTTAATAGTGGAAAAAAGTTCTTCACACTAAGAAAAAAAGAAGATCTGTTCACTGAAAGGTTCTTTGGGGAACCAAAAATGGTTCTTCTATGGCATCACTGTGAAAAACCTCTTCTGGAACCTTTATTTTTAAGAGTGGATGGTTGTTTAAGCTATTTTGATGGCTTTAAAGAGGTTTTTGGTACTTGACCAGCTGGCCATCCAGTCTAAACGCCAGTTTGACTAGGCTGGGAGACCACGTAGACCAGCTCAAACCAGCTCAAACCAGCAACCTTCAGCGGTTTTCTTTAGCAGGGAAAGCAGAAATTATGTCATATTCCATAACTAAATTTCATATTGAAAAAATCCATTCGGTATGAGGCAACCTGAGGTTTCCTGATGGATGGAATGACTCTTTACATCCCCTGAGTACAATATAGGTGTCTGTTGATTTACGTCTGCCAAGAAGGTTAGCTTAGTTAGCGAACTGGGAGTAGAAGGCCACTTTGACTCGCTCGATCTGATGACAGAGTTTGATGGCGGGGCCGAGCTTTAGGTCCATACATTCTTGGACTGTAGGAAGGGTCAGCAGCAACAGGGCCTGTCCATCAATGTCCTTCAGAAGGAAAAAAGTATGGGTTAGCATAAATATTAGATTTTTTACCAGTTTTGCTTGTTCTTGTTTGCTTCAGTTTTGCACACCCTGATAGCAAATGATTGTATGATTTCTAAGCCGCAGTAGACAAAGAACACTAGTAAAAACAAAGTAAAAAGGGTAAATTTTGATTTCAATAAAAAGCAATGCATTCTAGATGTGCTCTGTCACAGATGTCATACTGACTGCACACTGATTAGCCTTTTAATATAGCCAGAAATATAAAAAAATAAAATAATGCTAATCTTTTTTTTATTTAAATTATGAAAATTATTAAAAAAATATCTCTGCAATATTTAAATATAGCCAGACTTGAATTCAGAAAAAAATTGCTGATAATATATCTATTAGTGCTGTCAAGCGATTAATCGTGATTGATAGGTTAGTTAGTGTACTGTACCTGCTCTTGGAATATCTTTGCTAGAGAAGCACAGTCTGTGGATGTGATGAAGTCCACCACATCAGAGACGCTCCATTGCAGTGGATTCGTCTCTAACACCAGACGATCTTCCTCTTCAAAACTCTCAGTCTACATATGCACACAAGCACAGTTCATCATAACTAATAGAATTTGACTCTAGGCATACATTAAAGTTATTACATTTAGAAAATAATTCACACAAAAGGTCTATGTAGACGTTTTACCTTTATGTGTGTGTTTTTGGCCGTCTGGTTCTGGCTGTAAGAAACAGAGCGTGTGGTTCTTCTGGGAGAGGATCTGTCTGTGGTTTCTGGCCCTGGATGGGTCACCCTGCGCTGAAGAGCAGCACGGCGTGGTGGTCTTCCTCTCCTCGGGACGTCCTTGAGGGAGTGGGCAGAGGCCTCCTCACGCGGTGAGCTGGAACTCACTTCACTGCCCCACTCCTCAAAATCTTCATCCTCATCATCATAGTAATAATCGCTATCCTGTGAAGAAACAGGAACAGTCTTACATTAGATCTTAAGGTGTGGTCACATTTACCATTGCTTGGCTAAATTTCTTGGCCACAAATATAATTTGAATACACAATTGGAAATTTCGCATCAGTTTCTTGGTTAAGTGTTTTCTGTGTGAGTGGCGCTTTGTGCATCACTACATCACTTTTTTTTTTTTTTTTTGTTGGCAAAATTTTAATAACACCAAGTTTGCTTTAACCAGGTTTGATGTGCAATAACATCAATTAATCAGATCTTTTCCATGTTAATCTGAATTTTTGTAATTTTTTAAAAATTTTAACAGTTGGCTGGCTTCTTCACATTGCATGCTGAAACAAAAAAGTAATTCAGTCACTGATCAGTAATCTGTATTTTTGTCTTAATATCCAGACAAAAAAATCTAAAAATCCCTAGAACAGATACATTTTAAAATAAATAAAACCTTTTCAGTGAATATGTCTTGAATTAAATACCCCACTGAGAATTGTTTTTGTTGTTTTAGCATAAAACTAAAATTAAATATTAAACAAATATGGTTAAAACAAGAAAACAATAAGCTTAAGATACAGTATATTAATCAAGATCAATTCAAGATATAAATAGTTGCAATTTTCAGTAACACTTTATTCCAGGCTTTTATATATAATGCATTATAAAGGTATTCATAATGCATGTTTGTAATGCATTATATATTTTCATAAATAATTTTAACCAAACTTAAAATGCATTATATTTGCAGATTCCTTGTTACATCTGAAATTGGTTGTCATGCATGCATTAATGCATTATATGTTCTGTGTAACAATGTGATAGATAAGTATTATAATGTATTATAGCTTTGATTACAATTATTAAAATCATGGATTAAAAATGCATTATATATAAAGGCTTCAAGTAAAGCATTCATTTTTCTTGTTTTAAGAATGTTTTACTGTGAAAAAAATGACTGATTTAAACAATTATTTAAAATAAATGATTTCTGCAGTGCACTCCGCCCACACAAAACATAACTGTTCAAAGTACCTGCTTTGCATAGTTAATTAAACAAAATATGTTATGGTTTGTTGTGATTGTCACTTCCTGCAACATTTATGTTTATCTATTTATGTTTAGTGTGCACAGACAAAATATTTGTCATTGGAAACATATGTACTTATGTACAGTACTTTTATATGCGCTTGCATTTGCTTACTCTCAGGAGTTACAAGTGAGATGCAAGTGGATATTTCTGAGTGTGTGTTTTTGGTTTGGCAGACCTGAGGTGACTCTGTGGTGTGGTATCCCACAATGGAAGTGCGTCGTTTCTTCTGGACAAAGATGGCTTTGCGTTTCTTTCGGCGTCGTGCTGGTTTGGTCATGTCACCGTCCTGTGCATTCTCCCCTAAACTTGGGCGTCCAACTTTCCTCTTCTTGTAATATGCTACATCAGACATAAATGAACACACACACACACACACACAATTATTGACAGTTAGCAAGAGCTACGTGTGAGTTTGAGTGTATCTGTGTGTGTTTCTGGAGAAAATAATACCTTGCTCTTGTGAAACGTGTCATTTTAATTCCAAGTTAGAGCAAACATCACGTTTCATCGCCATATAGGAATAAAACACTCACTGTATTTGGTCTTGGTCTGACTGAAGCAGTTTTCAGGGCACTTTTCGGACACGACTGTTGGACCGAAAAGATTCGGACAACACTGAAGTCGCTCGCATACTCGACGACAAAACTCCGACACTTGATCTACTGTTCGGACGATCCTCATCGTGGACCGATAGCTTTTCCCTTTATATCTATAAACAAGCAAATGTGTTTCCACCATCAAGAACATTATGAAAATGAAACATTTTAGATATTCGGCTCACATACATACACATGACTATGCTAATAAGCTGGCTTAAAATCGCATTATGCAAATGAAGGACAGCTCTCTGTTCATTATCAATGCACTTGAATGTTGGCTAATTTATCAGTAATATTTTTGCTTTTAGAATTACACACACACACACAGACTCAATAGTATCGGAAAGTCTTTTTAAGAAATAATAAGCTTAAGTCATCAGACAAAAGTACGGAAAGATTGTTTCCGCCACGGAATTACAATTCACAATTTTGACTTCTCTTCTCAGAACTGTGAGTTTATCTCGCAATCGAAAGCTATAAACTTGAATTTCTCGCAAATGCAAGTTAACATCTCACAAGTTATTATATTGTTCCAACCACACAATTTTACCCCTAAACAAAGTCATCTATTATAATTGAGTGACTTCAACTGAATCAAAAAAAAAATCATTTGCAGAATGAATATTAGCTACTAACAAACAATTTATTTAAAAAAAAAAATATATAAAAAATGTTGAAAAAAGATATTTCCACATACAAGAGCACAATTACATCAATCTGATAATTTGTCTTATGTCATAAGAAGTTAGCTAAATCTGACAAAACCTCTATTTGATGTTGTTGTTTTAAAAATATAAATCTTTTTAATTCTACAAAATCAAAACATATTCTGTTATGCATAAGTTTAGTCTGTCTAAATTATAATTAGCGTTATATTAATCTAATCGATGTCTATGGTATATTGTCATTTAGATAACTAAGTAAACATGAACGTGTGTGTGTTCATACTTGGCTTTCAGGGTTTCCTCCTGACAGTTCCACTGTGGGTCTTCCACCATCTGCAGCTCTCTGAGCACACGGCCGGGTTTATACGCTGAGTTTATTAACATTGTCAGAATCTGTGAGAAAATACCATCACAGTGAATACATAACAATGTTCATTTAATGAATCATGTTACATAAATATCAACAAACATCCAAACGCACCTACACACAAACACGTGCATATGCACTACAGCTAGTGGGCAACTATTCTTTTACTTCTATAATTATTGTGCATGCATAGCTTTTATTACCTCATGTTAATGTAGAATTGTAATGAAATAATGTATCACACCCTATTTAAAATAAACTATTGAAGGCATAATTGCTTAAAAATGGTTAGATTCAGCATCTATACTTTTCTTTATTCTATAAATTTTAAAAACCTAAAATTCTTCATTTTATTTGCAACAAGTCAGAGAGGACTGTACCTCTTTGAGAACTACAGCACACTTTCCAGGCCCAACAGCCTTTGGTAACTCAGCGATTCGGCCTTTGTTGAGATACGGACCAGAGAAACAGCGGTGGTTGATGAAGAGCTGAGAACAACAGTATTTTCCATTCACCAAACCTAGATAACACATACAGTAGATTAGCAATATTAGCACAACATCCAATTGTGTCGACAATGGTTATATGACATGAATTCAAATGATATTATTGGTAGAATGTTTAGTAAACCTGTATCCATGGATGAGCACAGGTTAAGAGGGGCATCAGGAGGCTGTGAGGGGGCCAACCTAAAAACAATCAATCAATCTAAATCATGGTATATTCAAAACTACAGAAATGATCAAACTGAAAAGATACAGCATCAACATATATTTTCAAAACAAGGAGTAGATGAGTCACATGCATGACACGTTTAGGTAAAAAGTCCATATATAAAAGTACATTTTCTAGCAAAACAAACACAAAGGCTCATGGTTCAAATGTCCATGAGTATATCTACTCACTGTTTCTCAGGCTGAACAACGGCAATCTTCTTCTGAGGCAAACCTGAAATACCATACAAAACATGACTCACTGGGGAAAATATGGACATTTCTCTGGAAAAGATTTTTCTTTGTTCTCTGAAAATGTCATGAAATTATGAAAAATCTTGTTTGGTTTGCTTTGAAAGAGCAGAGTAAGATATGTACTGTTTATGTAAAAGTGAGAGCTGTTATTACTGTATTACCATCCACGACAAATGACTTACAACAAGTCTTATTAAAGTTGTCTTGGTTTACAGTATATTGCCATGAGGTTGCACTGATCTCATTGGTAAAAATCCCTTTTTCACATTGCCGTAAATATTTCAGATTTCTCAAACTTATCACCAGAGAATTTCCATGAATTTTCCAGCTTTACTATACAAGATTTTTTTTATAAAAATTGCATTTACAAATAGCAATGTATAAACAATTAAACATTTTAGTGCATGAATACAGTAAAAGAAAACCTACAAAAATAGTGTGTTTATTATTAATTATTATTATTATATATTTTTTTTGTATTTCGAATTTCACATTACATTGGTTTTTGTTTTAGGGTTAAAGGAATGTTTTCTGCTTTTCTACAGATTTTTTTTCTTACAGTGTACAAAAAAATATACAGTGTATTTAGAAAGTATTGTGTTCTGACTCATGTTTTTCACATTGTGTTATGCTGCAGCTTAATGTTAAAATCCTTTTTTGTTGTTGTTTTTTAAACACAATTGTCACAAATCATTCCTAGGTCATTATGGGACGTGAAATGGTTTTTCGAAAGGCTGAACATACTGCATATTCAGTATATAAATTCAGTTTTCTTACTTTTTAAGTTGTTATTAGTATCCATTACTTTTTTTATACAATTACACTTGAAAATTGATTGATATTCACTCTTTTCTCATGATTGTTGGAACCCTGAAATACTTCCTAACTGGCTGTTACTAGGTCATCTAGCTGTGGCAACATAGTAAATAATATGCATGTATGAATAAATAAATAAATATAAATATATTTAATTAAATTAAATATTAAAATATTGCTATCTATTTAAATATTTATTTTAAAAATATCAATGTTTTAAAATAAATAACAGAATTATTCCTTTTTAACATTTTCATTTTAGCAACCGAAACTGATTTTCACACAAACATGGCTAAAAAAGCCAAATTTGTTGCAGCATTTAAATATGTTCCTTTTTATAAAGTAAAGTCAGATTGAAAGCGTATGTTGCGGTCACAGACATATAAGAAACCATCAGTACTTGACACTCACAGACTGTCTTTAGTAAATGTGTTAGCGGATAGCCGTTAGCTTCACACCAGCCCACAGGGAAGATATTCATACTCTCAACATCCACGATGCAATCTGGTTGAGGCTTAGTCAGACCTAAAAACAAAGACAGAGAGCAGAGGTGAAAACCGTGTCAACATGTCAGTGTGTCATATCTTCTGGTACTTACTGCAAGATCATGGCTTCGAGAGATTTCTATTAAATAATACACAAAGATGGTCAACATACAGTATGTGCTCTGTTTATTCCTACCTTCCAGTCTGAGCCAGAGAAGCCGACCTTTGACCTGAGTGATGCGAGCGACGCAGAGTTCAGAAGGTTGGAGTGGATTCACGGCTTCAAGCCACATATCCTTACAGAAGCCCCTGCTCTGAGACGCCTGATCACACACAACACAACGCAGAAAAATAGGTCAGTGGAGAAGCGCCATGTGTCCAATTACATAAAACTATGCATATCACAATAAGTACAAACAAACTGGATAATGAGGCAGATACATAGTCAAGGAAAATAGCTTTTTTTTACACAAAAGTTTTAATGAATCCTCCGAAATAATGGCAAACAGATTTATACAACTTATCACCATTTACATCCGATAATTGGTGCAAAATAAACAACAAAAAAGCCTGCAGTCACAGCTTTTGTCTTGAATTCCAACATAATTAGTGGAATTTAATGGGCTTTAAAATTCCAGTGCTGGATGCTGATTGGTCAACACAGTGTTTCAGCTGTGAGTGTCTAGTAACATTTATGATGCAAAACATTAATTAACGTCATTAATTAACCTTAGTTTACATGTCAGCGATAGGGGGTCCGCAGAAAGTCTGAGACAAAATATGTTGATTTTATGAAAATATATATCTTTTATGTATAAAGATTATTCAGGATAGTACTGCATAACATGCATTTTGCATAATCCCTCTTATTTTGGTTTATATATATATATATATATATATATATATATATATATATATAATTAATAATAATAATTATATACACACACACATGCTGCTTTGTGACAATATCTATGCTCATAATATTTTTTTTTTAATAATTACAAACATTTCTTTTGATTTTTGTATCTAATGGTAATATAAGGTAGACAGAAGACATACTGTCAGCTTAATACAAAGTAAGTATATTCCTTAATAATAAAAAGGTACATATTGTCCTTACACAATTTTTTATGTATTGATCCATATATTATACTGTTTAACCAAAAAAAAAAAAAAACTTATATATTACTTACATTTAAAACTAACTAGAACTATATAAACATATATTTTAGGAAGTGTATCCCTTGCCAGGAAATCATCATAATTTATATTTCCTGACTATGTTGTTCATAGTCAACTTTGAACTTTACGAGGAACGGGAAACACAAGAGGGGAGGGGTATTTCTCTAAAAAAACAAACAATCTTTTGGCACCTTGTGTGTGTCAATGTGACCAACATCGCAATGGGGAAACCCAGCAGTTGACACACTGTCATCAGACTTTATCTAATTAAGAAGAAATCCCCAAAGCCTCATTCAGACACCATCAAACCACACACATGGTCATCTGAAGACGAGGCAGCTCTGGGGGGGAATCATTGAGAGAAAGTGCCTTACGTTTGGGAAACACACATCTGGAGCAGCTTCAGCGCCAGTGTGTTTGAGATAGTCTGCCCAGTCGAAGTCCTGTGACTCAAAACCTGACAGAAAATGAGATGTGAGAGAAACAGAGAGAGACATATTATGAGCAAATATAGTTTGATTGTACTATATCATTTGTACTCTATTTTCATGTTTCTTTTAGCCTTGATTATTTTTTTATATATTGATATATTTTTTTAATATATTTTGATTATTATTAGTAGTAGTAGTAGCAGTAGTATTGATGTTATATAGAAATAGTATAAATATAAAAATAGGTACTCTGTCATTAGAGTTGTATTATATTATATTAATTATATTCATATTCATATTTATTTATTTGTTTGTTTATTTTATTTTTTATTTAATTCTTTCATCAATCCATCCATCCATCCTTCCATCCATCCATCCATCCATCCATCCATCCTTCCTTCCTTCCTTCCTTCTTTTCATTCTTTCTTTGTTTCATTATTCATTCATTCTTTCTTTCTTTCTCTGCTGCAGAAATGCAAGTACTTTGTCAATACAACACCTTCTTGTCAATAAAGCACACTGATCTAAAAATACAAATATCTAACATCAACCTTAATTATTTTTTGACAACTGTTGACAATTTTTTTTTATATATATATATATATATATAGACACACAGCAAATACATATTATAATAAATAACTATTGTAATAACTAAAATAAAATAATACAACAAATAATATATATATATATATATATATATTAGGGGTGGCACGGTTCAACTTTTTCACGGTTCGGTTTGTATCACGGTTTTAGAGTCACGGTTTCGGTACGGTTCGGTATGTTTAGGGAAAAACTATACTGTCAAATAAAAATAGAAAATAAGAATAATCTGTCTAACTACAAGCAACAGCACACAAAAAATACAATAGAGTAAAGATTCAAATAAATTAAACAGTGATTTTCAGTTGTTTTTTTTAGGTAGGTCTATAGCATTAGTTTTTAGGTACAGAAATTGAATAAAGTAATCAAATGTAAAACAGCATTGTATATTTGACTGTATAAATTAAAGATTAATCTTTATTAAAGTTACAAAAGCGATTCAATCAAGAGCAGTGAGTGATTTCTTTGTTGTTGCTGTTTGATTAATATTAAGAAAGTGCTGTCACTTTAAGAGAATGCACTGATACTGTACGTTCAGCCAGCTATGTCTGGTATAGGATACTTACCAAGACGGGCATTTTGGCATACTTTTTGTGTGAATTTGTCCATTCAAACACAATACTTCAGAGAAAGCTTAATATTTGCGCGCGTTCTGAGGCGCGGGTTAGATGCGCGCACGCACAAATCTTCTCATTGCGCGTGCAAGCTCACGTCCTCTGGCTCTTAAATGTTTAAACTGGCAAAGCTTACATGAGTTTAGTTTAAACACCAATATCAACGTGTGCTGTTCAGGTCTCACCTGTGCGCGCACGCTATCAGCACCCGGGTGATGACGGAATAAATGACATCTAATCCAGCATACGGAACTCGCATTGAACAAGAGTGAATGGTTTGTCCACCTTTTTCTTTTCTTTTCATCGCTGTTATTGTAATGTACTGGGAAGCCAGAATGTGCATCCATTAAAAGAAACATACATTAGCCGAGCCCTGTTTGTTTTACATGTTATTTATAACAAACCATATTACAGATGTGTTGTCAGATTTAAGTTGAACCGCGGTCCTAGTGCGTGCCGAACCGTGTGTGGAGAACCGTTCGGTTCGGTTTTTTTCCGTGAACCGTGCCACCCCTAATATATATATATATATATATATATTAGGGGTGTCAACTTTAACGCGTTAACGCATGTGATTAATCTAAAAAATGTAACGCGTTAATATTTTTTTAACGCAAATTAATCGTTTGATAAGGTTTGACCCCAAGTTCTTCCCGTCGTCGCAGCGCGGAAGGTTATCTGTCAGTGTGTGATGAGCGTAGACACTAAAAATACATATTATAATAAATTAAACTATTGTAAATATACTAAAATAATATATAATACAACAAATAATATATACATAATATATATAATAATATATATATATATATAATATATATATATATATATATATATATATATATATATATATATATATATTAGTGCTGTCAAACGATTAATCGTGATTAATCGCATCCAAAATAAAATGAGTTTTTGTTTACATTATATATGTATGTTTACTGTGTATATTTATTATGTATATATAAATACACACATACAGTATATATTTTGAAAATATTTACGTTTATACAATTATATATTCATATTCTTATATTTTATATTATATATAAATATATTTAATATATAAACATAACATATTTTTCTTAAATATATACATGCATGTGTTTGTATTTATAATAAATATACACAGTATATACACATATATTATGTAAACAAAAACTTTTATTTTGGTTGCGATAAATCGCAATTAATCGTTTGACCAGAGATGAGAGATGATGATATGGAGGTGGAGTACAATGGTGAAGGCCCAGAAATCATGGAGGAGGAAGTGAGATTTACACTAAAGAAGATGAAGACTGGGAAGGCAATTGGTGCAGATGGAGTGGCTACAGAGATGGTTACTGCCTTGGAAGATTTCGGAATCAAGAAGGTGACCAAGTTGCTTAATAAGATATACCATACAGGAAAGATCCCAGAAGACATGAAACGGGTGGTTTTCAGTGCTCTGCCGAAAACACTTGGAGCGACAGAATGCGCTCAACATCGCACAATAAGCCTCATAAGACCAAGCTGCTATTGAGAGTCATTATGCTAAGGATCCGAAAGAAGATCCATCCAGAAATAGCTCAAGAGCAATGTGGATTCATGAAAGACAAAGGCACGAGGAACTCTATCTACATCCTCAGAATGATTGCAGAGAGAGCCATCGAAGTACAACAAGACCTATATCTCTGCTTTATAGATTATACCAAGGCATTTGATACCATCAAGCATGAGGGAACACATGATAGATGGCAAAGACCTCTGAATCATTAAAAACATGTACTGGGAACAATCAGCTAACATCAGGATTGAAAATGAGCTTGTAGCGCTAGTTAAGATCAAAAGAGGTGTTCTGCAGGGCTGTGTGCTGTCACCACACTTTTTCTCCCTGTACAGTGAGTACATCATGAGGTCGATAGAAGACTGCCGGGCATAACCGTTTGAGGCCGTAACATCAACAATGTGCACTATGCTGATGACATAGTGCTCATTGCCACAAAGCAGAAGCATTTACAAAACATTATAGACATCATAGCGGACGAGGCCGCTAGCATTATAGAACGGAACGATGGTCATCAAAGGAACTCCATGCAACATCACTGAAGGAGCACATCTTGAAACAATCACAGGTTCAAGTACTTAGAGCATATACATCAATGGTAGATTGCAGGAATAAATAAGGTTGCCCAAGCAAAAGTTTTCATGACCTAGAAGTCCCACTAAGACCTCTTTTTAGACCAGGCAGATGTAGACACCTACATAGTCCAGTTCTCAGATAGGTAGCACTAATCACGAACACAAGCAAATCAAGATGCTGTTAAATGAGTTTTTTTAGAATGCTGAAAATCTCATGTTACAGATCAAACAGGAGGTGTCTGAAGAGGCGGTGTTCACAGAGCCCTATGTAGGAAGATCAGGCGGGGCCAGGCCGCTGCCTTTGGGCACGTGATGAGAAAAAAGGCGCTTGAAAATATAGTCACCACGGGAAAGATTGCGGGCAAGAGGAGCAGGGGTCGACAAAGGGAGAAACTGACTGACAATTTGAACAGATGGTTGGATACATCAACCACGGTCCTGATGTTAACCACCAAGGAGAGAGACCAGTATCAAGTCATGGTCGCCAACGCCTTCGGCATGGCACCCTGAGAGAGAGAATCGTTTGACAGCACTAATGTATATATATATATATATATATATATATATATATATATTAGGGGTGTCAACTTTAACGCGTTAACGCATGTGATTAATCTAAAAAATGTAACGCGTTAATATTTTTTTAACGCAAATTAATCGTTTGATAAGGTTTGACCCCAACTTCTTCCCGTCGTCGCAGCGCGGAAGGTTATCTGTCAGTGTGTGATGAGCGTAGAGTGAACCAGTGTTGCCAGGGTAGCGGCTGTGGCACACACACAGGCACAAGTGGCCGTGGGCTATTTTGAAAATACAGTCGCGGGAAAAATTACGGAGCCGTGGGTTGCGGGTTTTCGGGCAACTTTTATAATCTACCGCGGCTGCCCAAAGTGTATATAGACAAATAAAAATGAAAATAGATCCTTTTACTAATGTGTATCATACTTGGAATGTATACCTGGCAACTTCAGAACGGAGAGGCGCGCGTTTGTAACATCACAACGTGAGTTTCAGCCACAGCATACAACACAGCAGAAATAAACATGACAACAGCCACTATACATTATATAAAATAATAAACGATTACGATAGGATATGGTTTCTATGTGATTTTCTTGAGATGAATGCGTAACTTACATCTGAAATGCTCACTTTTGCAGCGATATAAAAGGCTATAAAGAGCATATTTTAACAACAGTAAACAACCAAATTCCACATGTGATCGCAAAAGGAAGTTATTACAAACACTCGATGGTGGTTTGAAGTGAGTTCTGAGTAAAAGTGTACTATTAATCTCATAAATTGTCTTATGATGCTAATATTAGCTCTAATGCACCAGAACAGGTCCAATTCTTCTTCATAATGTATTTTGTCATAATACTTCACGTAAGGTCGCAAGAAATGTTTTGTTGTATTTATTTAGAAATACTTTTGATAATAGTTGGGTAAATGTATCCTGGGATTGAAGTGTTGTGGTTGGTAAACGTTTTATTGCCAGTATAAAGACTGATAATGGCTAAATAAAAACAAAAGAATAATGATAAAGAATAATAAGGATTATGTCTCATACCTGGCGGAAGTGTGAAAGGTTATGTTTTTTTTTAAACTAGTTTGTCATGCATTTCTTTATTTCAACACATTTACAGGTAAATCCTAATATTTTAAATTTGTGATTAATCATGATTAATCACAGTCCAGGACTGTGATTAACGCGATTAAATTTTTTAATCGATTGACAGCAC
Organism: Aspiorhynchus laticeps; assembly: GCA_023376895.1. Taxonomy (NCBI): domain Eukaryota; kingdom Metazoa; phylum Chordata; class Actinopteri; order Cypriniformes; family Cyprinidae; genus Aspiorhynchus; species Aspiorhynchus laticeps. Next base: position 10,632,718 of record CM041805.1, read on the forward strand.
TAATATATATATATATATATGAAATTACAATGTAATGACAGGTAATGTCATTAGATTTTTATTATTTTATATTAACATTCACATTTATTCTTTATACTTTATTTGTATTTCTGACTTTATTTTCCATTATTATTCTAAATATTACTATTATTTCAATGTTTTTTTACACTAAACTGCAAATAAAATTGAGATAAGAGGCAAACAGCTTTGATAAAGACTCGTGTTAAGTGAATATGAATTGAATAGAACAAAAATCACATTAACACGATCACACCCACCTTGTGGCCTCTCCAGTCCAACACCATTCTTCAGACACCACTGCACTGGCAGGATGCCCGGCGAGTCAGCGTGACACACCACATGAGTGGGCGTGGCTTCAGCTGTGAGGTCATCAACTGTGATCTGAAAGTAGTATTCATTATGGACCTGCAGAACAGAGAGACATGTGTGAGACAGAGAGAGACTGATGTCAGGGTAGGTGGCTAGTAATTATAACCTCTAGCATAATAACCCTTCATCTAGTGTGTGTGTGTGTGTGTGTGTGTGAAAAGCGTACTTTAGTTACAGACACAGGGCAAATGTGGAAGGGTTCCTTCGGTGACACCATTTCAAGCTTCATTCCTGCCCAAAAGGAGTGTGTGCTCAGGTCAGCATGATCCTGAAACACATACACATATCAGTTGTGACAGTTATCAAGAGCTTTGTGTAAAACATTGCTCTAACTTTCCCAAAACACACACACACACACACACACACACCTTGAAGAACTCCAGTGGAAGGGGACATTTCAAGGCTTCAGTTGTGGCTTCATCTAAAGCTTCGGTCCATTCTGAGCTGCTCCTCAAATCACACAGATCTGAAAGAGAGAAACACAAGCTCATCCATCCATCTATGCACCTATTTATTCACCCACCTGCTCATCCATCCATCCATCCATTTACTCAACTACATATCAATCCATCCATCATCCATACTGTACATACACATAACTGTCCACCCATCCACATATTTATTTATCCGACCATCCTATACCTACACATCCATCCATCATCCATCCAGTTATTCATCACTCCATCCATCCATTTAACCAAATATTCTCCCATTAATCATCCATTTATCAATTCATCAAAGAGTTTTTATATATTCATCCATCCACATAGTTATTCATCCAACCTTCCATCCATCCATCGATTTAACCAACTATTCATCCAATTATCCATCCATTTATCTATACATCAGTCTTTTTTCATCCATCCAAATATTTATTCAGCCAATTACTCATCCCTCTGTCCATCCTGCCCAGCGTTTTATCATTCTATCATTCTGTCTATTGCTCTGTCTGCACTACTATCCATCCATCAATCCATCATTCTGTACTTTTATCCATCCATCCATACATCATTCTGTACTTCTATCCATCCAGCCATCCATCCATCCATCATTCTGTACTCTATCCAACCATCCAACCTTCTGTACTTCTATCCATCCATCATTCTGTACTCTATCCAACCATCCAACCTTCTGTACTTCTATCCATCCATCCATCCATCCATCCATCATTCTGTACTCTATCCAACCATCCAACCTTCTGTACTTCTATCCATCCATCCATCCATCCATCATTCTGTACTCTATCCAACCTTCTGTACTTCTATCCATCCATCCATCCATCCATCCATCACTCTGTACTTTTATTCATTCATACATACATCATTCTGTACTTCTATCCATCCATCCATCCATCCATCCATCATTCTGTACTTCTATCCATCCATCCATCCATCATTCTGTACTCTATCCATCCATCCATCCATCCATCCAACCTTCTGTACTTCTATAAATCCATCCATCATTCTGTACTTCTGTCCATCCATCCATCATTCTGTACTCTATCCATCCATCCAACCTTCTGTACTTCTATAAATCCATCCATCATTCTGTACTTCTGTCCATCCATCCATCCTTCTGTACTTCTATCAATCCATCCATCCTTCATTCTGTACTTCTATCCATACATTCATCCATCCTTCTTTACTTCTTCTATCCATCATCCATCCATCATTCTGTAATTCTATCTATCCATCCATCCATCCATCCATCAATCCATCCATCATTCTGTACTTCTATCCATCCATCCATCAATCCATCCATCATCCTGTACATCTATCCATCAATTCATCCATCATTCTGTACTTCTATCCATTCATCCATCATTCTGTACTTTTATCCATCCATCCATCCTTCCAGCGATGTAACCAAAATAGTTTTTCTACTAAAAAGCTACATGATTTTTTTTTTTTTTTTTTTAGTGATGCTAACACCTTGCTTCTGAGAAATGTAGTTAAACTAATTACTTTGCTATTTGTGGCATTGCTGCCTCTCAACAGTGCTAAGAGCCACAGCAGACGCAGGTAATCACACGTACCCGATCACTCTTTCTTCTCAAAATAACTGCTTAGAAACAGTCATCAATGCAAATTCTAAAGCAATGCTTTTGAACTAGTAGCAGCCTGAAAAATGTCTTGAGATAAACATGTAAGTTGAATAACTGATTTCTGACTGCCCACTGAATTCATTAAATTGAATGCACACCTCAGATGTAAACACAGCACTGCATTACCACAGTGGGTGTGCATTCATTTTCAAAAATGTAACTGTCATCATCAGTTATTCCTTATACATTACATAAGCATATCTGATAGAAAGGCAAGATCATGAGAGAACATGTCTGAACAAGTTTTTGAATTTATTTGCAAGGTTTCCTTTAGGGAATTGTGAATTCAGATCCATGATAATTAGAGTGTGGAAGTCAGACAGGCTGCACATAGAACTTGGCAACTGTGCAATGGAACAATTTGCATACGGGAGGAGAAGCCTCAAGAAAAATGCATGACTATGAACTGCGCTGCTTCAGCTCAAAACTATGAATGAATATTTGAGAAAAAAAAATAGAGGGCATGGTTCATTTTATAAAATAAAATGTATATTATTTTTAATTTACATTTTGTCTACATTTATTTGAATTAATTAAACTTAATAATGCAATGTATTAACACTGGCTATATTTATAAAGATCAAATACAGGTTCATACTCTCACCTGTGGGTGGTTTCAATGATAGATTATTATCTTTGGCCCAGCCCAGGGGACGGAGCCTGGTGTCAAGGTAGAACATCCACATGTCGTAGGCTGAATCATTTAATCCAACATAGCTGAGGCATAAACGTCCGCCGACGTTACACTGGACTCGTGCCGCCCAGTACACGCTGGGTTCAAAGGCATCACGCACCTCCAAAATACAGCCTACCACAATCAGATCCACTGTGTTTTTACCTTTTAATGGCTAAGATGAGACAAAAAGAGACAAAGAAATAATATTATTAATTTAAGTAAATTTTTTGACAATTTAATTTTATGCAATTATTAAAAGCTTTTGTTAATGTACTTCTGATACGGATAAGGTTAGGGACAAGTTTGGTGGTGTGAATTGATTTAAGGGTGGGTTATTTTCTCCTCCTGATGAATTATTCAAGGAATATCCTGTTTAATGATATACAGTATATGCTAATATCAGTGTTGAGGCAATAAAAGCATGTTTTGTACCCAAATTACAATGTCTGTTATGGCTTTAGCAAGCATTTAGCTAAACATAACTAACCAACCTTTACACAAATGTTGTTACAGCAAAAGTCCAATGCCCATAAAAATAGTAAAAGATTAGTAAACATTTATAAACATTTACAAATTATGGATAGTTTCTACTTTAGATTGGGTACTGCAAAAAACATGAACAAATAATTAATAAATGATTTGTTAAGATGTGAAAATAGAAGAAGTATACACAACAAATGGAGACCAAATATATGACCTTTACAGACTGATTGAGTTAATAATGTTAACATGAATAGTTTTTGAAGTTCTTAAAATGACTAATTAAGCTGTTTTTTCACAACATTTGTAAATGTAAAAAAAGAGCATTAGGCAATATGTGTCATTTGTTAGCATTCGAAAGTACATTAACAAATAAACTTGTAATCATTGTATAATTGCTGTTAAAATCATTTGAAGATTTATAAAAAGTGCAGGATTATATGAATTGAAAGTTTAATGAGTTTCAATTTTCATTAAATAATTATCTGTTAATCATTAGATAATGTTTAATAAGTACATTAGTAAATATTAACAAGCATATGTAAATATATATTAACTAATGATCTGTTAAGCATTATATAACGTTTGTTAATGATTAATGAAAGTTATTATAATGTTAACAGTGAAAAAAAGCCCGACATTAGGTGTGTAATTCTTGCTTTATCTGTGTTTTTCTATTTTGCTTTATCTATTGTCTTGCAATCACAATGACAGGAAATGTTGTTTTGTTGCACAAGCCTGTCACATGATCTTTTACATTATATTCTTGTTTTTATTCACAACAAATTAAATACGCCATCTATCCTGATTAAGGCCCATTCCATTTTTCCTTTCACCATTATTCAGTGGTTTATAACTGGTGGGTTACTGCCCAAAAGTAGTAATAAACATGCAGCATTGTGGTATTTTGGCACAAATTTATCTGTCACTTATCTATGTATGATGTTTGGCACTTGCGCTGTTGATTAGGCATATACAGGTTTGTTAATTGTTAAGAACGCTTACTTTTGCACACTTAACATATGAGTGTAAAATACACACAAATCTCATTCTCACCCCTTCAAGCAGGTTTGCCGGTGCCGTCCGTGAACCTGTGAGCTCTTTGATGAGAAACTCAGTCCAGTCACTGTGCTTCTCTTTAATAGCTGAAACAGATCATGAAAGAAGAGGTTTAATGCATTTTTCACAATATAAATTCAAATTCACAGACAATTCCACACTTTTGCGTCTGGAACTGATGCATTATGTTGCTGTTTGATAGTATCTACCATGTGTACGACTGACAGGATTGTGTGTGTGTGTGTGTGTGTGTGGCTTTTACAGTAATAATAATCTCTATTAATATTTGAATTAATATTACAGCTCTTTATTTTCTGGCTTTATTTTCTCGTTTGTACATGGGTCAAAGATGCAATGTCCCATTTTTGTGTTTGCATCAAATTAAATTTACAAAAGTGGTTTTATATACATATAAAGTATATTAAATGCAAGTGTCTACTTTAATGTTTCAAATAACTTTTGTGAAAATAAAATGACAAAATATGGGTGAAATAATATTCCATCGCCATTTAGCATAACAACTTATATTTATGTAAAAATTAAACAACATATTTATTCTGACATCTACTTATTAAAATATATAAAAGAATAAGTGATAATACTAAGGGCCAGATTTACTAACAGCTTGCGGCAGCGCAAACTGTCTTTTGGTGTTAAAATAGTATAGTGAAGAATCACCGCTGAAAAGGCGTGGACAGAGTTGTTTTTGCGCCTGACCTTATTTATTATGCATTTGTAGGAGTTTCCCTTTCAGACGCAAAATTTACGGGAGGAGAGTATTAAAATGAATCACACAACGCAATTTACTAACATCTGCGCTCGTCAAATTACTGGCATTTGCGCCATTATTTAAGGCCCAAAAAAAGCATGTCTTAAACTATTTTGCGCTTGAAATGGCTGCATTTGTTGTTGCTAGGTAGAGGGGAGAGGATTTTTTCCACACGTATTCATTTATTTCGAATGCCAGAAGAACTTCGCTAATTTGCGCTGCGCTTGGTAGATCACGTTGGTCATTATGGAAATGAGAGGTAGCGTCTGTGTTCTTTAATGTGTCAGTAAACCCCCCTGCAGAATTTTCCTCTCCCATCGGTGCTGGTTTGGAATTGCGCTCTTACACTAATTTGCCCTGTAGCACAAGCCCTAAATTGTATTACATTCTAAATGAGTAAAAAGTTGTTGCTGTCAAATGGGTAAAACCTAGTGGTTAGAAGGATACTGGCAAAGATTTAAAATAACAATTAATTAATATTTTGGGGCTGCACTGTGATCCTTAAATAGAGTTTTAATGTCATCTAATGATTCTTGTTCTAAATATGCCTGACAATATTTACTATACTATTGTTACACATTTTTTCTGTAAATCACGGTAAAAATGTATGATAGCCATTATTTTTTTATTTAAAAAATAAATAAACAGGATGCATTCTAATGTATGAAAAAAAATTATAGCTGTATTAAACTTTTTATTATTAGTATTAGTATTATTAAAAACCCTTTTTCCTCTGACCTACATACATCTGCTCATTTCAAACATCAGTATACATCCACAGATTTATGAATATGCCATTTAATAGACTTCCTCTCTCAAACATCTTCCAACTTCCTGCCCCATGGTGTCATCCACATAAAATATTCATATATGCATTACGAATGTATATAACGAGAAGTCAGTTCCTGCATTTTAGCATCTACACATGCCTAAACATCCTGCTTTCTGCATAATTGTACACAGTACCTCCACAGAGAGAAGTGCTAGTTAGTTACGTGTTACAGAAGGACAACAACACATTAATCATGACGCGTTGTGCACCGTTCGCACAAAACTGTACGTTAGCATCAGCAGAATTCACATTACTGAAGTTCTCAGTGTGGTTGCTGACTGTTAGCTTGACTCTGAGAACCAAATACTGTCTCTGCCCTGTTACATCATGACTGCTTCACTCAATAACACATGATACCACTCACGAGGGTGTGATCTCTGCCCTGACGGAGGATTTGAGTAAACAAAGACAGAGTGAGAGAGAGAGAGAGAGAACAGACAGACAGGGTAGGGCCAACAATTGGAATTTTTTGTATGCATAAAGTGAATTCAGTACCAACTTTTTTTAATATACCAATATGCAAGAATAAGCCAAACAAATCTCAGTTAAACGTAATAATATACTATGCCAACTGCCATAGTAAAACAAAATATATATAATTTTTTTATTTATTAATTAAGGCCTACTGATAAAATATATATTTCTTAAAGGAAATATCATATTTTTGTTGAAGAGGATTAATTTAATAAGTTTTATCTTGAAGAGATATTTTACCTGTATATATATATATAATATGGTTTGTTGACGTGACATGGCATTTTCACAGTCCCACAAGATAAAAATGAATATAATTAATATTGTGGTTATTTAAAATGCAGTAAATGGTTAAACATTTATTTGTCCTACATGGACCTGTTGTTATAAAAGCTGCAGTGTTATTAGAATTTTTTTTTTTTTTCTTTTCTAAATCTCAAAATTGTCCTATGGTGTGACTGTCCCAAGCATGGTTCAATAAATTACAACTTTTATAAATGAAAAAGAAAAGCATAAAAATTTTAATAAATACCTCTGGCATAATTGTACAAGTGTCTATTTTAGTTTTAATTTTTATCCATATATTTCTGAAAGTGTAGGAACTTGATACATTTTGTCTCTGAAAACCATGTCCTCTGGTGTGACACCATATCCTGATTTTAAACCGGCCAATTCCAGAGAAAACTTCATTCCTCATTCATGGTTGTGTTACTGAAGCCCCCTGTCAAGCCCATGACATGAGCAGATGGTCAATTTTATCTCAGAATTGTTCAAATATTTAACTTTTTTGGAACCACTACAAAAGTGTTACATTTTGTTGTCCTTTGGTGTGACACCCCTAAATTATATTTTTTTTTAATTAAAAACTGCATGTTAAACTACATAATCATGGAAAATTATGCAAATGTGTCTTGCTAACCACTAATGACAGGTTAGCTGTGAATAGCAAGGTCATTAATTGACAGAAAAAGGCTGAAACGTCTACGGTGTGACAGAAAATGTCCTCCGGTGTGACGCCTGTACTGTCACACCACAGGACAAAGATGTCACACCACAGGACAAGGTCTTTTTAAAAAGCATTTTAAATAATTAAATAAATCTTTTTTGATCATTTTCAGTGTTCTTAAATGCAATAATTACATTAGTTAAATTATTTTCTGATGTTTTTACAGAAGACTTGTACTGTTATAAAGTGTCATGAAAATAAGTATAAAATGTGATACTTTGTTTTTGAGGGAGAGAAATTAATGGAAGAGAGAGGACACAGAAATATATAAAGAAAATGAACAGGGATCCACGCAGAAGGGAGGAGATCCTAAGAGAACAATGCAGAAAGTAAATAGAATCAAAATAATGCCTTAAAAAGAGTAGCCATATAGTTTAAAAAAAAATCATTCTCATCTTAATGAATATAGTTTGAATACCAATAATCATATTTAGCTGTGCCGCACATGCAGCGGGGGGGGCTAGAAGAGTTTCAGTAACACTGATTGACTAAGAGACTGAATTTTGTTGATGAAAATTATTTTTTGTTTTGTTTAAAAAACATGTTGATATTGTTTGTATCAAAGTTAAACTTTCTTTCTCCTTTGACATGTTCAAAATGAAATAGAAATAATTTAATAACTACCATTTCTGTCCTTTAGTGTGATGTAATGTCCTATGGTGTGACACACATAAAAGAACCACAGATTTGTTTTTATCTCAAAATATCTTAAAAAAAAACAGTTGAGTATTGCAATAGGGGAGATACAAATACCACTCAACTTAAAATGGTATAATTTTCAGCAGTTTTGAATGAATGACAGTAAAGTTGGTCTTGTTGTCAAAGTTTGTCTTGAAATTGTCAAACAAGTCATGGAGAAAAAAATGATTTTAATTATAATTTCATAATAAATAAATAGCATTATATGAAAATAAGTGTCTAACAATGAAGATAAATCTCTCTCATGCTATTTATGTATTAAGAGTTTTTTTATTTCTTAATTTTTGCTATGTCACACCATAGGACGAATTTATGGTACAGTTCAGTTTAAATGTTAAAAAAAAGCAGTGAAAGAATTGAAGTTAGTGACCCTTTATATTTTCTCAAAGATCAGATTTCACACTACATAAACATATGCATTTCTTTTTCCAAAAAGGTATTTTACAAAAAAAGCATTTTTTACTGCCTATTTGTCAACTAGCCATATATATATATGTCAGAAGTAAACAACACAACATAAATCAATATATTTGACTCCAGTAAATAGCTACTGGATAATTCCGAAAATAAATCTTTAAAACTAGATGCCCTTTACCAGAAAAGCAACATTGCATAAGATTTTCAGACTGTATTGTGATACGATTATCATACATTT